>OX411341.1:16500235-17100235 GCA_948150665.1 Conistra vaccinii | reverse complement strand
TTTCACAAAACCACGGCAAGAGTATATTTGCGTAAGCAAGTTTTTATTTATGTTTGGATAGTTTTGATCGATGCACTTAACCGAATTAAACTATAACTAGAAATGATTGAAACTACGAGAAAAAAAAAAGAAAAACGAAAATTATCATAAGATGAACCTAATGTACATACCAACTAATTAAATAGCGATCGTTTAGAATTGCTTAAAATGGTTCTTTATTTTGTTTAAATACTAATTCGTAATTTCCTAGAGTTACCTACCTACCTACCTACTATCGAGCGCAATGAAATACCTACGCCTGAACACTTCGTTAACACCGAGTGAGGGATAGGTAACTAGGTACGTAAATATTACAATTCCAAGTATTTCTTCTTCCTACTTTAGCGTGCTTATCTCCTTCAAAATTAAAACCTACAAATTATAAAAAAGGTGATCTTGCATTTTTTTTTTTTTATAATATTTTTATTTTGCCTCGGTTCCTTTATTCAGTATCTACCCTGAAGCTATGGCACGCAATTACTTTAACACCCTGTATACGAGTTTATGCGAATGGGACATTGTGCGAATGGGACTTTATGCGAATGGGACTTTGTGCGAATGGGACGTTGTGCGAATGGGACATTGTGCGAATGGGACCTTTTGAGAATGGGACTTTTTGAGAATGGGACGTTTTGCGAATAGGACATTTCGCGAATGGGACGTTCTGCGTCGACGGGACTTTTTGCGAATGGGACATTCTGCGTCAAGACCGTCAGAGGTCTTGACGCAGAATGTCCCATTCGCAAAATGTCACTGTGAAAACGAATGTCCTATTCGCGAAACGTCCTATTCGCAAAACGTCCCATTCTCAAAAAGTCGCATTCTCAAAAGGTCCCACTCGCACAATGTCCCATTCGCACAACGTCCCATTCGCACAAAGTCCCATTCGTATCTAGTTGCCATTTTTGAACCGCTTACTGGTTCAGACATCAAATATGGAATTTTATACCCAAGGATTCATAATTTTATTGCATTTTATAAGAAGAAGACCGTTTACCATCCCATCGCATTGCAATCATGCCTATAATCATAGAGGATTTAGTTGGAATTAGTTGTGTACTTATTTCTAATATAAGAAAAATTACAAACATGCTCTGCATAACCCTTTGAGGAATACAGGCGTTATGTTATGTTAATGTTATTTCTAATATAAAGTACGGAACCTCTGTTGCACTAGTCGCATCGCAGCCGGCTCGTCACTACTCTGCCTAACTTGTTGCCCGCACCGCAATCCGTCATGTTTGTGCTGGCGTACTACTTGTACCACTTCTTGTACTTACATGCTCACGGAAAACTGGCTTTTAAATAGAAGATATTGATGGAATGAAGATTTGTCCTGGTTATCTTTAGTAAAATATGGTATCGAAAGAACATCGGTCTTTCGGAAATGTGTCTTTTGTCGAACAGTTTGTTGGTTCATTAAAGACACTAATCTTATGAATGGCCATAGTTAGGTTTGACTTCAAAGAGTGCTATTTCGCGGTAGTGGGTGTAGCATACACCTACGTAATGCTCACATACGTTTCATCAAGATTTTGATGAGATTTTTTTATTTTAGTTAATTTAAGACTAGCTTCTGCCCGCGACTTCGTCCGCGTGCATGGAATAGTTCCAATGAGCTTCTTTTTTTTGTGTGGGAAATCATCAAATTACTTCTTCCTTTCTGGGAGGAGCGGAAGGGCGTGCAAGACTCTTACAGACTCAAACCCACCCATGTCCTTCCCTTGCGTGTTCGTTACCAGAGGTCACGGTCTCCCCTTAGGACTTCGCGCAACCCCGGCAGGCATCGGTCCTAGCGGACCCCGTCAATTGCTCTCCAACGCTAACTTTAACCCGCGACTTCTTTTACGTAGAAGGTGAAAATATTTTTAAATAATACGTACGTTAAGGAGCTATTTTAGGTACCTACATCACGCTTTTCACAGTAAGGGTCGCGCCACACCTGCCGAACGTTCGGCGCGGAAGGTTTGGTTGAATACGCTCCTAATGTTTTTCAAGTTACCTATGACACATCAGCCGAACGTTACGTCGGTTCATGAGCAAGCGTCACATGACGCGACGGAACGTTCCGCGCCGAACGTTCTGTAGGTGTGCCGCTACACTAAGGCGTTACGTAGATAATAATATGTCATGAACATGTCATAATTCCCTTTTACAGTATCCTCATACATATTATGACGTAGGTATGTATATTATGTAACTGTCATAAAGTGACTTTTGATAAAAACTACGTATTTCTTGATTCTACTACGACTATCTTTGAGTGTGGCATTCGTCTGTAGTAGGTGTATTATGTATACAGACTCACCTTTTAGGTCCCTCTGTTGAGTTGTCTTATGTTTGTATGTATACAAGGCCTGTCACTCTTAACTCTTTCTACAGGGTGTGGCAATTTTTTTATATTATTTATATTAGTTTTACAAAGCAACAAAGTGGGATTAGGTGTAAGTAACTCTGAATTATTATAATTTTATAATAAACTTTCTTTAGAAAAATCAGCTTGAGTTTCTCATCAATGGGCTTACATTAAAAGTCCGCAGTTAAAAAAACAAAGGTTATTAGAGAACTTAACGCACTTCTTATTTTTTAAAGAAATCTATTCTAGTCGGGATTTGTGCATGATTGATGGTAATAGGCTCGCCCGCTCTACCCCCTCGCCTGATAATAGGACACCTCTGCTACAGACGTAAAAAACATAACAGTTTTATTCCAACTCTAGCCAGAAGATTTTTTTTTGTAAATATTACGTTAATTCATATTAACCATACGTCAGACTTTACTACAATAACTTTAAAAACACCAAACTTCATCGCATTATTTTTCAAATACACCCTGTATCTGGCCAGATGACCTTGTCAACACTCTCCAGGTATATTTTCATTTGGTCCAGTTTTGTTGCCTGTCACTCGTCACACAACCCTTTACAACATGTCGCCGACTCTCTATGACGACATGACACTTGTCAGCCGGCGAGTACTTCGGTCCTGTCATGTTTCTCGAGGTGACAAATACGAGAAACTTGCTAAAAGGAACTATACCGTTTGAGAATATGTCAATCAAAGTCGCAAATAAAATAATTTTTATTTTAACGAAAATAACGATTCTTATAAAATTAAGGCAGTGTATAGAGTGCCACCATTGGCACTCTATCCCTATCGGATAAAGTGCCACTACAGGCACCCTAGTAACACCGCCTTGGCCCGGCCAAAGTGCCGCAAGCATTGGATTGTCATTGTCACTGTCACTAAGTCACGTCACTTGGTATTTTGTTTGATTGTCGAGGTTAGATCGCTGTAAAACCAAAACATTACATTCTCTTGTGCCTAAACGGACCCTTAAATGTTAAATAAACAATTTAAGAATGGTAATTAAACGTATTTGATCATTAAAAAGTATCGCTCTATCAAAAAATTAAACATAATGGCCGGTGCTCAACATCAGAATATAATAATATTATTTTGACCTGCGCGTAGCAAATTGCTACGACATCGTAGCTGATGTAGCCGCGTAAGCTACGCCGTAGCACTAGTCTAATAGAATAGTTGCTACGCAAGCTTCAGATTACGAGTATTACAAACAAGTGGAATGGAAACATGCAAGTTACCGTTCCTGCAACTAGATTGTGACGTCATACTTGAATGCAAGTAACTTGCATAATGAAAGTCAACCTCAAAATAAATAAAGTCTGAGAATTTATTTGTTAAACAAATTCACAACCATGACATTGTCTGTATATTCAAATCACAACCATTATACTTTAACAGTTGTATGAAATGGGTATAACACGGCAAATTAACGTATAGTGTTTGTGTAATTAATGTATAATTTGCATAAAAAATATTTCTCTGACTGTACTTATTATTTTTTATAAAGCTATCTTGTGCGTGTTGCCGGTGATGAACTATGGCACTGAAACGTGGTCGCTTACAATGGTGCTCATCAGAAGGCTAAAAATCACCCAAAGAGCAATGGAGAGGGCTATGCTTGGAGTTTCCCTTCGTGATCGAATCAGAAATGAAGAGATTCGCAGGAGAACAAAGGTAACCGACATTGCCCGAAGAATTGCCAAACTTAAGTGGCAATGGGCAGGCCACATTGCTCGAAGAACAGATGGCCGATGAGACCGAATGGTTCTGCAGTGGCGACCGCGAACCGGAAGACGTAGTGTTGGGAGTCATTAAGTGGACCGAGGACTTTGTGAAGGCCACAGTAATCCGCTGGATGCTCAAGCACAGAATCGGTCGAAGTAGCGTTGCTTGGGGGAGGCCTATGTCCAGCAGTGGACGTCTTTCGGCTGAAATGATGATGATAGTTATGTACTTTACGCTGTCGATATAATTATTTATTTCTCCAATACGTTACAAAATCTTTGGTGTAAACTTTCGGATCTTTAGTTACTAACAAAACCTTAGACTGAAATCGAATATTAGCCTTACAGAGACGTGAACATTTTAGTGGCCGTCCCGCGGGCGTAGACGTCTCAGCCTGCAAGTAATTGACGCTCGGTAATCGATACCACACGCCGGTATCGAGCAGTCGAGACTATTGTCTCTGGATACATTCTGATTGACGGATTACAGGCTTGTGCATAATTATGTGCTCTGTTTGTAATGACGAGGTAATATCATAGTAAGATAGATGTTTAAACGTATCGTTAATGTGTTTACGAGTATAGACACAACTCTCATGTGTGTCTAGGAAACACAAGTTTTGTCTGATATGCCCAACCCAGAGAGCAGTGTTGGCGCAGTGATAAAGCCCGACTTACGAGTTACAGGTCGTGGATGCCAAACCCAGCTACTTTACTTTGTGTAATTTATTTAGGCACCATTGCTCTCAAAACGGTGAAGGAAAATATAGTGAGGAAACCGTCACGTGCTGGAATCCTAGAACTAAATATTCGAAGACATGTGACACCACCGCATTGTGCCCGTGAGGTGTATTGTGGCCCACTCCTTCTCGTAGAGAGGAAGTTTGTGTCCCAGCAGTGGGAACGTTATAATGCTTATGCAAGAAACCCAAGGCGTCACGGCTAGTGGACACTAAACCAACGAAGCAGTCGTACTAGTACAGATTTGAGTAGATTATAGAGAGAATTTTTAATCTAGAATGTAGTCAAATATATTGTGTGAAATAGTTTTAGAATTGAATGAAAAAAACGAAATCAAATTGAATCAAATACAGTTTATTATAAAAAAATTGCATAATGACGTGATTATAACTTGACATAAACTGCACTGCAAGGGGAACTCAACAGCTGCATGTTTCTCACGGTCGTAACAGGAAAAATTACAAATAATGCAAGAACTCCGCTTAGGAAATCTATTTTCGTAACACCTGTTTTAAAATTAAAGTGTTGCAATATGGTTGCAAATGACAGACTATCGGTTTCACGGTTTGTTTTAAAAAAAATCACAGAGATATACTTTTTATATTATAGTAATAAATTGTAAAAATATTGTCGATTCCAAAAGTATTTGATCCACATTATCAACCTATTGATGCCAATTGGTACCACTTACAAATTGAGTGCCTTTCATTTTATTATTTGAAAAAACTGATTTTTAATTACCTTAAAGATGTTTTTCTAAATCTTATGAAGTAATGAAGAAATTAATTTTTATTCAATTTTTCTTCTGAAAATAGTAGTGTAAGAAGCGATTTGTTTTTTTTTATGTGTGTGGGGAAGGGTACTTGGTCGAAGCGAAAGGTTATTATGATTAGTACGAAGAAGTATTTGCCGAGTATGTAGTTATGATCATGAAATCATACGCACCCCATTGTTAAACTGCGTATAAAACATAATATTATCACATCCATGGTTAAGCCCGCAAGCGGATTACACTGGATTAATTAAACTGTAATGATTGACAGATATTAATGTAACATCGTCGTATACAGGGTGCTGCCGAATCCGTGCTGTTTCATTAAACAATGATGTCCAAATGGATTTATACCTAATCTAAGATATTAATACTTCGCATTTAACAAATAAAATAGCTATACTGCTGGCACAGGGCGGATACGTATTTAGTTCTAGCGGGTGTACAGTCGGGATATGTTTATTGTTTTGTTTATTGGGAAATGTATTGTCTTTACGTCAATGCGCCGTCATTCATCATTTCGCACGATGAATAAAGAATGTTTGTTGTAATTTGAAAATGCGGTCATATAAATTTTATAATACGAGCCGTTTCCTTGAGTTTAATTAGAATGTCGATAATTATTATACCGTAGTTGAAATGTCAGGTAGCATAATTATATCTAACTAGCGACCCGCCCCAGCCTCGCACGGTTTTAACGATTTGACAAAATATCGAGATTTCTTTCTTATAACATATTATGTAAGTTGAATTTTAATGTATTAAATATGTCTTACTGAGATGACTAATCGGGACACCAGCGCCACCAAGCGGAGCTTGCCAGAGTCTACTACATAACGCTCGAACAGGCTGGAGCTAAGCATACTTCATCGGTGGCGGTCAAGCAGTTAACACGTTGACGTAGTGCTCAATAAGCACCGCCGACGTAAGAAAGGCAGATGAAAACCTACTAGCGCAAAAAAATAATAATTCTGATTGTAGTAATTTGATGTGCTGGCGTCTGTACCTACAGTGTGTGAAATGCTAGTGAATAATATGATCGTAAATTATAACTTGATCTGAACTATAAACGTTTTTCTTTTGTTAAAATATTATATATTATAACGAAAGAGACACATAGCCTCCTTCGTTATACACATAAACCTTAAACCGGAATATATTCTCTACGTAATGGTGAGAAGTGCATCAAAATCCGTTGTGTAGTTTTGAAGAACAACGCGGTCAAACAGACAAACACGAGAAGCGACTTTAATTTATGAAATGTAATAGAAGTATACAAGGCTACTAAAAAGTAGCCTAGTTACATTGGAAGAATAATTATAACGAAGGTAGTTGGTGGCAAGGTAGCCGAATGATTAATTATAATACTGGACGGAATGGAAATGCCACGGTGACCTTTATATTGTGATATTTTGCCAGTTTGCGGTGTAAATATTAATCAAAATAATGTATAGTAAAGTTAAATTGTTTCCGTTGAAAGTTGATTAAATTATTTAAGATGATTGATAGTAACTTTATAATATTTTTTTAAGAAAACACGAGCTAAATGGATTTCTTTTTTAAAACAGTTGAACTTATAACTTGACTGTTTTGTTGTTCTAGTGGTCGAAACCGCTATTGCTGAGCATGAGTTCCTGGGTTCGATTCCTGGGTTGGGCAAAGTGTTATTGGGTTTTCCATCTGGAATTTATCAGTAGCAGCCCGGAGTCTGGATTTGTGCCCAGTTAATGGCATGCTTGCCCCCTATTACATGGGACCTAAACATACCAACGATAACTAGCGAAATGTTGGTGTAGGTACTATAAGTACTAAGTGATATTGTGTTAAATTAATAAAAACGCTAACGCTAACGTTTAATTCATAGTGGACTAATAAGTAGTGTGACAGAATAACACATAACTGTTCGAAAACATCCTGTATATAAGTAAGTCGATACTATTTGATTAGTGTTTATGACCCAATTAATACCAACCAGGAACTAATTACTCATGGATAATTAAATTAATTTAAAGAACTTGTATTTTACATTGTTTGTCGAACTTTTTACTGTACTGTAACATTACAAGGTCGAATTAAATTAGCCAGCAAAACTCCACAGACGTAATGGATGACATTGATCATCTAGACATGACAAAACAAAAAAACATTGTTGTTTTGTTACCATAACTGCCTCTTTGGTTTAGTGGTTACAAGGCCTATTATAGTATAGAGCATAAGGTAATAGGTTTGATCATCGGGTAGTTTTATTGAACGTTTCAGTACCTACCCGGAATATCGAATTGTGCCCGGTTGATTAAATTCAATTTTTTTTAGGAACAATTCACATTGTGTTTGAAATCATAAGTAAATAAGTGATGGTTATCCAAGATGCTATGCTAGATGGCATACCAATCTGTACTAGCTGTATAATGCCAATTTAATCGAGCAAACAAATGAGCGATAGTATTTCAAAATGATCGTAGTGTGACTTGAATTACAACTCGTTTCGGCACTTGTACGATAGTATGCTGAACGTTTTGTTATTTTTTAAATGTTGCCTAATTTATATAGAACTTAGAATGGTTTCAACGAGATAATACGACTAAAATACAAATCTTTTCGCAACTGTGTTAACAAGCGTTATGCGTGCCCTACGTAATTTAGACGTATATAAATGAGGTGTGTAGGTATGTAAGGTTATCTTTGATGGACACCATAATATTCGCATTACAATATTCTTTATTTACTCTTTCGTCGGTTGGTTGAAGAAATATGTACAGACAGGAAAATGGTATAGTTAACAAATTGACTTTCAAATGAAATTGTCGGTATATTAAAAATATTCAAATTATAACTGTCCTCTTTCTTTCTTTCTTACCAATACTGGTGTTTACACACATACATCCAATTATATAATATATTCCGCTGCATCCGGTTAGCCTGGAAGCCGAGGCCAACATAGTTGGGAAAAGGCTTGGCAGATTGATTGATTAAATGTCCTCTTTCATCAGTCGTATAAAATGGATTCAACACTGCACATCTACGAAGTGTGTCAATCTGTTTAACAATAAATTTACATTGACATATGCCTCCCCAGGCATCGCCACTTCGACCGGTTCTGTGCTTCCCGCATTCCTGTGGCCTTCACCAGGCCATCGGTACACCTTGTGGGAGGTCTTCCAACGCAACGCCTTCTGATACGCGGTCGCCTGCACTCCAGAACTGTTCTGCGAGCACTGCCACGTAAGTTTGGCAATTCTTCGGACTATGTCGGTTACCTTAGTTTTCGTACGGATCTCTTCATTTCTGTTCCTATCACATAGGGAAACTCCAAGCATATCCCTCTCCTTTGCTTTTTGGGCGACTTTCAGCCTTCTAAGAAGGGCCATTGTGAGCGACCACATTTCAGTGCCATAAGTGATCACTGGCAACACGCACTGGTCAAAGACTTTCGTCTGGCTGCACAAACACAAACGCAAACACTGCGGTAGGTATGTGGGACGAGAAGGTATTGCGTAGCTTCCCGTACGCTGCCCAGCCGAGTCATATTCGACGATTGACCTCTTTCTCGAAGTTGGACCTGTTTAACTGAACAGTTTATCCTAGGTTAACATACACGTCCATAACTTCGAGTGTATCGTCTCCGATCTTCATGAGAGTGGGTGTTACATGGGCATTAGACTTGACCTTTGTCTTGTCCATGTTCATTTTAAGACCCATTCTTTCGGAAGCTCTACTGAGGTCATCGAGCGTTGTACTGAGGTCCTCTATAGTCTCAGCCATGACAGCTATGTCGTGCGCAAACCGAAGATGACTGATGTACTCACCATTGATATTGATGCCTCGCCCTTTCGGCCTTCTGTATAACCTGCCGCAGCGTATGTATGTGCTCTACGGTGCTCCTTTACAGAATGCGGCTTGTTCGGGAGGCTGGAAATTTTAAAACCTGCGCGTGAGACGGTTCGTGATGACTGTTAAAAACTGCCTGACTAAATATTAGAGTCCTGATTCTTTATTTAAAAAATTGATAGGTATCTCTTGTATAATTTATTCATAAATTAAAAATATTTTATTTTACGTGTACTTATGATACGTCAGAAGCTAGGTGTTTTCCTATGGAAAAGAGCCGGCAAGAAAGATCAATCAATCTTTAAGAATATTTTTTTAAAGAGTAACATGTATGCTTCTACAATATTTTCAAAATACAGTATTAATAGGAATGGGAGGACAGTGTAGGCCTATCGACAAGTACTAGGTTCTTAATAAAATAGAAAACGGTCAAATAAATCGAAGTATATGATGAGTCTACAAGCCCCACAACCTTTTACATTCATAGAATAATAAAGATGCATAAAAAAGATAAATAAAATTTTGAAAAACCTGTTTTTTTATTTTAATTATTTTAATAATGCTCATATCTCTTTGGAATTGGTTTTTCGAGATTTATTTGATACTTGGCGAGAAATTCTTCCCTGAACTTTAGTCCCTCTTTCAATTCTTTTTCGTGCTTCTCGGCATCCATAAAATTATACGGTAGTCTTGTTGTGAATGACCAATGAGATATTATAGCCTTTTTCAAGTGGTAATAGCTATCTACCTCCTTTTTCGTGGTCGCAAAACGACCACCTCTTCCAATATTTGACGAATTCTCACTGAGTTCTGAGCTATGTATTTTTGTTCCAATATTCGACGAGTTTCTACTGAGTTCTGAGCTATGTATTTTTCTTACAATATTTGACGAATTTCTACTGAATTCTGAGATAGATACATTTAATGGTTCACTTAAAGTATTGTCAATGAAAATTTCAGTGACATTAAATGTATTAATTAACAATTGTAATTGTTTAATTAAGGCAACGCTTTCTTCGGGATGTGTTTTGTTGTTTTTTTCTAAGACTTTCATAGCATCTTCTGCTTTAATCATCGTACGGAGTTGTAAGAGTTCATCATCTTTATGAAATTCTTGCCTTTTGGCATTTTCCGTTTTGTTATCCACACATCCTACGGTGCAGACGATATATCCTATGACGATGAACAGTGCACTTTTCATGTTTGTTCGTTGTATTATTTTCTAAGGAATATCGGAGCGCGTTGCTTCAAGCATTTTATTTCTTTGAACAATTTTATATAGCTCATTCTTGATACAATATTTTATTTACTTTCGTAATGTATTTCGATTTTGCCATTTGTTTTCTGTCTCATTTTGTTTTATAACTGAAATATTGTTTTATTTGACTGTGTTTGTGCATACAACATTATTTAATTCATTTACAGTAAATTAATAGCGATATTGACTGGAAAAAAAATACTATTCAAATTCAAAAGTCATTTATTCAAACTAGGCTGTGAATCAGCACATTTCGAACGTCATAATTCCCCTAAAAACGCCCGCCCTTCACCACTTCCTAGTATTTTAGCTGGAAAAAAGAAGTGGCGCAATAAACTCCCCAGCAGCATAGTTGTCTGTTCAGTTAGAAAAACTGCATTCTATACAATAGTATTTATGCAAAATAACGAAAATCAGCGCGTAAAATTTCATGAACAGACCTTTGGGCGTCCTATAGATATTATGAAAAAATTACTGAATGTATTTAATCGAAATAAAATTATTTGAACTATTGAAAAAAATATTTATCCCTGTACGGTTTCTATTTTGCCATTTTCTTACTACATAAATTATTTATTTACGCCCAAACACGAGTTATTATTAGTGTTGAAATATGGAAGTTTCGACGCTCATAACTTGCAAACTAATTTTTTTTTTCCAATTCTGCTTCCTTATAGGGCTAGATAATGACAAGAACAATTTATATAATTTTTAATTTTGAACGTACAGCGTCAAACAGACGAGTAATCACCATGCTACGTTTGCATGGAAGAATGACCGACTAGTGTAGCCTTAAGCAGCAAAATGAATATCTTTCTACCTACCTACCATAAGGACCTGCAATTCATCAGTTCAAGAAGATTAAGCAATACTCTTTGCACAATATCTGTGGCTTATATTCAGTAGTAACCACTCGTATGCACTCTAAAACATTGCCACCTCCGTCACAGCGCTTAAGACACACTTTGTGCGTCACAGCCTGCCCAAAGCAGTAGATTAACAACTTCGTTCCGAGACACGTTGCAAAGGGCTTTGGTCTCGTGTGTGCGAGACCTACTGGTTGTGATGTGTCCGTTTGCCGGTTGAAGTTATCCACAAAGCTTCCTACTTTAGCTCTGTATAAGATCGTAGAAATAAGTTGGATATGGCATTCCCGCCCGTCTTGGTATTCTATTCTAAATTTTTTTCGTGTACTTATTGGGTTGTACTAAACCTGAGGTTTTGCTTTAACAAAAAAATCTGTATAGAAAAATCCAGGTCTATTTTTGTTTCAAACAAACAATTCTTGTTTCATGATTCAACTAAACTGATATTCAGATTAAAATCACCGTAGCTACATAATACAATAAAGTTTTTCTTTTTCATTCGTATGAAATGGCTCTATCATGAAAAATTGATTTATAGTATATATCAATTTGCTCAACAATCTAGTTTCTTGAACGTACACACTTTTCATCTTTTGTTATGCCCATTTGAGTCATGCTAAAGCGATATCGTTAGATTCTGTGTTAGTCATAGTTCTGAACACCAATCGTGTTTTCTGGGATTTGAATACTAAATGTTTTCACTATTCAAGATTGTTCCTTTAAGAGATCAGTGGAGATTTCAGCGTGCTGTGCGCACAAAGGATGGACTTGTTTTCTGTACCTTTTCAATGGTTTCAAAGTTAGTAATAATGTTTTAGCTATTAGTAAACATTTTTCTAATTTCCCTGCGTTGTTGAATCTTTAAAAATAATCGTTTTGACAGGAAAGGCGGAGTTGTACCTATATTAGATAGTACACCCCCATTTCATTAGTTATACTTATTTATGGCCCTTGTAAAGCCTCGTGCAGATTAGCGCAACGTGACGGCTCGACGCGACACCGGTAATTGTTCTATCGTAAAATTTTCTTAGAAATTGTTTTGCTAGTGTCGCGTGGCGTTGTCGCGTTGTGCCAGTCTGCGGAGCAAGCCTATTGCCGTCAACCGGGCACAGATCAGACTCCGTGCTGCTACTGAGAAACTGACGGAAAAACACAATAACACATTGCCCGAACCGGAAATCGAACCTAGGACCTCATGCAAGTAGAAAGTACATAGCAAGTGGAAAGTACTATAAACACAGTAAAAGCTACTTTATAAGTAACAGTTTATCATTGCAGTATAATACCAACCATTCACATTGACATTCAAGACATCAAATTCATCCTTAACCACATCTCACCACAGTCTTAAAGCCATCACTCACTTCTGCAGACAAACTAGCAGTATGTCAACAGAACTCTGTAACTTGTTACTTACTATGGGTGTCAGTATAAGGCTCGCACCTGTCCGTTGTCGGTTTGGGCTCTGTCACAGAATCGCTTGCTCTAATTGCATTCCGGTAATTGCAGCCCCCCCCCCCCCCCCCCGTGCGTCTGTGCCCACCCCCGGCTGTCTTACGTCACTACGTAAAGCATTTTCAGAAGTATAGAGAATATAGAATATATACTATCGAACCTTAAATAATTCTCATTTTGCTATCCTACAAATATTATTGACAAGTCCAATATGACTTTTGTGTTAGGTATTATATGGGTTGTAGCTCACTTAGCATTCAGCTCTTGTCGTGGCAACACGTCGTCGTGTCCGAGTTCGCAGCAAGTCAATCGTCATCCTGAGGATGCCTCGTTAAGAGGCGAAACACGTGTCGATTTCTTACAGGGTTCTCTAAGACTCTTTAAGAACTAGTAAATAAACGTTGTATAGCGTCTGTATAGTTACACAACGCTTTGTCTTCTTCTTTCGAATGTCAAATTACTGACGACTGAAAGAGAGAAATCGGTGTGTAACTATCTAACTATACAGGCGATATACAACGTTTATTAGTAAGGGGGTTAGTGTTTAGTTACTATTCACTATTCGTGTTTATTGAGAGAATTGACATAACATCACGATTGTAGGCAGTGATGTAGAAAGTTAGAAACACACATTTTGCCAGTTATGATTAAGTCCCATGTGTGTTATATTAGAGACGAGCCTAATGTTGTTCATCGGACAGTATTGCAGACTCCAGGCTCCTACTATGAAATGCTTAATGGAAAAACCGAATAACACTTTGCCCGAACGGGACTCGAACCTAGAAGTGAGAGTGGGGCAGTCCGGTCACTAGACCAACCTGGCAGTCTAAAATATGTTTCTTGAAGCAAAAATAATATTTGGAGGACCGTTCCAACTGATATTTCTGCCCACCCCGTACAGCCGTTTACCTAAATTCATCTAGATATAAGATAACGTGGTTCTTGTCTCAACAGAACTGGTGCTACACTAGACTGTTTTACTAGCCGCCACCACTGGCAGATAGCTACTGGTTAGCTAGTATTCACGCGCTATCGTGCTTCAATCTGTCCTAACTAGTGCCATTTGTTAATTAAGATTTACTTAATGTGGTTTGGATTGTGTTTGTAACACCTAAAGCGCTGTAGTTGCTGTGGATGACTGTATAGAGTCATCTACAGCGGGTACATCTTTTGGCGCTCGAATGACGTTGACAGGGGGGCGCTGCAGGAGTATTGAAAAAACATTGGATTGGAATTATTTTCAGATACTCATTATTTTCCAATGCATGAAATAAAAGGCTTTTTTATTTTTATTTATTGAAAAATATATATAAATATTGTTAGTTCCGATTTTAACCACGCGCCAAAAGATTCTTGTACAGTTATAATAGTCCTCCAGACCGAATTTCAGCCATGGCAGTAAATGGCCGTTTTCACATTGGACGATAGCGTTAACGACACGATATCGTCGGGCTGGTAGTTTCATATAATTACTAATATCCGTGATTACTACTAAACGCTTTTACACTGTGTCGCCGATATCGGCGGACGACACAGTGTACTTGTTCATTGCTGCCATTATTACCTCGAATTCACTAAGCTCCCCGTGTGGAAAAGTTATTTTGTAAACACAGAACTTCAACTAAGTTACGTAGCGAAATAAATAATCCCAAATTCAATCAACTCAAACTAACGAGCGATTTCACTCGGGTTATATTTTAGCGATATAAATCGCTGTCGTCTAATGTTTTGTGGAACTGGAACTCGACGCGTTCCTGTATCACAAAACGTTAGACGACAGCGATTTATATCGTTAATTGATTGAATTTGGGATTATTTGTTGTTGATTGAATTGCCGCTACGTGACTTAGTATCTTAGAAGTTTACAATTTTTATAGCTTCTCCTGACGGGGACATTATAAGACTTTTGGAATCTGCGGTGGCATACCGCACGACAATAATTTTTGTTACATCTTGTCACATACCGATATCGTTCCGATATTGTTGTCGTCCGAGCTATTGATGTCGGTGTCCGGCGCAGTGTGAAATCGGCCATTCTCAGCTGAGACTAGCCGTCTACGTGGGAGTGCGATAGTATGGCACTCTGACATGACCGGAGAGAGATCAGGTGCAAAACCAACGCCTTAACGTGCTTTCTGAGGCACGGGGGTATCACACCGCTAACTTCCAGGATATGCATCCTGGGCTGTTACTGATAAATTCCTATGAATGTATGAATGAAATTCACCGACCCCAGCGTGGTTTAACCAGACTCGATAAATCGAATCCCCCGGGGGCCTCATGCTTCATGGAGCTACAGAGGCCATTCAATATCAAGGAGTAGACCGGGGGGCGCGGTAATGGTAGGGATAAGACGTGCCCTCTGGATAAGGAAGGATTTGCGAGCCGTGCCGGATATGCATCCTGGGCTGTTACTGATAAATTCTTAACGGAAAAACCCAAAAACACTACCCGACCTGGGAGTCGAACCCACGCTCAGCAGTCGTGCTTGCGACCACGCGTCCAACGGGGCAGTACAGCTACAGTGTACGTTTTGACGGGTTCATTTGAGCAGTGATTGATCAATTTGCTCGCAGGCTATGTGTTGCGCGTTCGGTTCCCGTATAAAACAAACCTAGTAATTATTGTCTGGTATTTCTGCCATAATACAAAATAAACATAAAGATACACCACAGCACTCAGCAGGTCTTCATAAATTAACGAAGACCATCAACAATGAGTGGCGCACTGCCGCCCGTCTGTCTCGGCCGGAGCCACGGTGCCAACGTTCAATTACAACTCAAGAGTTGCTTTTCCGTGTCTGGCCGATCTTGAGATAAATGAGAATGTTTTGAGTTTATAATAAGAAAATCACAAATAATAAACACTATACTCGTAGTGATCATTCTTTGTGATTATGACAGGTGAATATAAAAACTTAATTTAATGATGATACCTTAACATTGGCAGAGGTGTTTCTACCTGGTATACACCCAAATTTCGCCAGTGTTTTGATGACGATTAATCGTAATTATAATTATCCATATGTCTTATCCGTGTCGATGCCGTTAAATGTGACTGATTAATAGATTTAATGTTTCGTTAATCTGTTGGAGACTTATTTAAAGGCATTATGATAAATTGTGACAAGGAAGAGTTCGAAGCGTGGTTTCAAACTAGTGTACATGTTAAACTTCTTTGTGTTTAGGCTATGAATATCGTTCTTTCTCTTTTGGTAATTTTTGATAATTTCGGTGTGCCTGCAAATAATATTAATAAGGTTGCGGGCAAGTTGCGGGCATGAAACTAGCAGCGAGGATCGAGTGCCGAGCGGGGCTGGTGGCGACGGTACAAAATTGTTCCATCGCCACCGCATCGCCCTGCTAAGCCATCGCTCGTCGCCGCTGGTTTCGTGCTCGCAGCCTGAGTATGTATTTAGTCAGAGCCCAGTAGACCAATTAATTAAATTACAGGCATAAGTTACATTCCATTCTGTACATCTTAGGTCCTGTCACTTCAACCCTCATTCAGTGAAGACCCATTTACTGGGTAACTCATAAACTGAACAAAACGTCTAGTTTATTAAATAAGGCTTTATGTCAATCTTGCTTAGACTCGCCATTAACCAGTAAGTCGCCGAACGCGGCGTCAGTTAACAAATTAATATCGACGATGATTTATATGTTTCGGTGTAGACGGGCAATTTTTTTGTTGCACTTTCGACGAAAGAAGTTGCTTGTGATTTTGTCTCTGTGCTCAGTTTACGGTTTACTACTAATCAGCTTACTGGATAAGGACAGTTTAAATAGATTTATTTTTAGTTTAATTATCAACACGCTATACCTTTATGTAGTTAAGCAGTCAATCATGACGTTTATAAAAATGGCTATTTCAGTCAACTTTCCACAAAGCAAATAGCTAAGCGGTTCAACGACTACTTTACAAACCTGTGGTTGTAAGTTTGATTCCCAACTATTGATGCTTGAACTATTGATTTTAGATTCCTTTTACATTATATTATGATAGTTCGTAGAGGGGTTCGTGGCTAAATGATAACAGCTGCGCGAGTCGATCAAAGGTTAAACTACGCTTGCCGTAGTCGGTTCGCGGATGGGTGGCCATCCATTACATATTGAGATCCTTTTGCGCCTCGGAAAGCACGTCAAGCCGTTGGTCATGTCAGAAGGCCAAAAAGTCTGACAACCAGTCTTACCACGGGGTATTGTGTTACCCAGTAACTGGGTTGTGGAGGTCAGATAGGCAGTCGCTCCATGTAACATGCTGGTACTCAGCTGCACCCGGTTAGACTGGACGCCGACCCCAACATAGTTGGGAAGAGGCAGGCAGATGATGAGATACTAAAACGATAGCTATTGATAAAATAAAATGAGACCAAAATAAGAAAATCCCATAATTCTAATTCTCACTAACCGAATTGAAATCTGAATTGCATTAAATCTAAATCTGTTAAACTATTTAACATTTTGTAAGAAAATACTAATCAATTTATTCATAGGCCATCACACAAATTTCAAAACCTCATTTATTATTGAAATAACAACATTATGCAGATCAGTCTCTCGTCTGCCCGCCCCGCGCCCGCCCCGCGCCCGGCCGACTCAACCCGTTCCCGTCGATCACCGTAACGTCGATGTAATTCGATTAGCGACGTCTTTATCGATGGCGATAGACGCAAGATTGGGTTTGTTGTTGATGTCAATGGTTGGGCCACGAAAGGGACGATATTTTTAAGAAAAGGCAAGATATCATGTATTTGCTCAAACATGAGTGAACTACAAAACATGCAGCACAAATTCTCAGCATGCAAAAAATAAAAACAGATCAACACAATGGTATGCAATTTTTTTAATTTTTTCTTGTTTTGTTTAAGTACGTATTTGTGTCTGTAGCAACTAACAACTTCAAACTTTTATAAGTCATATAAAAACATTAAAAAAACGATTGATATAATTTTTTTTATTTCCCTTGGAAGACTTACAGCTAAACAAAACAGACTAAGAACTTGAAAATGTGACTGACAGCCAATTATAAGTCATCACATATAATTAACAGAGAGGAAGGGAACTATTTAGAGTGGACATTTCCTATCTAAGTATCCCTATGAAGGAATGGCGAAACAAACTCAGGTTAAGTAAAATTGTTAATAACCCTATGCCTGTCTGATAAAGACTAAAAATACCTAAAGGTGTATTATATTAATAAAATAATGTTATTCCGAAACAAATAATTTAAAAATGTCATGATATTAAAGATCTTTAAAATAATGTAAAAATAATCAAAATCTCTAATCTAAAAACTAATTCAAATTATAATAAGCTTTATTTGCTAGAAAAAAAAATGACTTCCCTTTTGAACGCTACACTATTTTACTGCTTTTAGCTGTTAGGTCATTCATCATCATCATCATTGTGCAAGTCTGCACTAAACCTTTTTTATATTTTTACCTTTTTGTCTATGTTTTGATACCTATTGTCTATTATTTTGATTGATAAAAATATACCTTTTGTTTTACTACCCAGAACCAGCGCCTTTTATATTCCGGTAGTTAATATTGGTCCTATCATCGGAAAAATGGTAGAAACACGTTCTAAACGTGCAAAGGTGGATGCGCTGTGTGCAGGAGACGGCACCCAAGTTGCGGAGAGGGAGACTGCCCCGCCCGCGCAGCAGAGCGCGGATCTGCCCCCTCACGCCGCGGCTCCGGCGCCTTCCCGCCCGGCCAGTGCCGCTACCTCGCGCTCATCCGCCACCATCGTGGCGCGTCAGCTGGCGGCACAGGCGCAGCACGCGCGCCACCTGGCTCATTTGGAAGCTGAATTGGAGCGCCAAGCTTCGGAGCGGGAGCGCCAAGCTTTGGAGCGAGAGCGACAGGTCGCTAAGCTCCAATTACAAGCTGAGCTCGCCGCCATAGAGGCGGACGCCACCCAGCACGGCAGCCACGGCATGCGTAGCCGTGCTAGTGTTCAAGATTGGGTAACAAATGTAGTGCCTAATCCCGAAGAGCGAGAATTTTTAAGTGCCAACCCACATTTCAGGTACGGTGATGCAGGGGCCCGGTGTGAGACACCGGGCATGAGAGTGTCGCGCGCCCAGGATGCTGTGGCGACTGCGCATGCTCTCGGCCAGGATCGTATCGAAGACGGAGGAGTGACGCGCTTAATCAACTCGCTCGGAACATTATTAAACAGAGTTAACAGGCAAACTGCTACGAGGACGGACTTGCCTACGTTCGACGGCAAGTCCTATTTGGATTGGCTAGCTTTAAAACGTGCGTACGAAAATACATCTCAAAGTTTTTCGGCAACTGATAATTTAGCGAGGCTGTCGTGCGCCCTGCGCGGAGCGGCGCGCGACGCAGTAGCGGGCCTGCTGGCGGCGGCGCGCGCCCCCGGTGTGGTGCTAGCTGCACTCGACGCGCGCTACGGTCGCCCCGAGCTCGTAGTGATGCATGAAGTGTCTGTGATACGTGCGCTGCCTAAGGTAAGCTACGATAGTAGAGACGTCGTAATTTTTGCCAGCCGTGTACGAAACTGTGTGGAAGTAATCCGCCTGTTAAATCAGCCGGACTACTTGCGCTCACCAGAGCTGTTTCAGGCACTGTGGAGCAAGCTGCCACCGCTGTTGCGACCGCGGTGGCTGGATTACGCTCATTCGTGCGATGGCAGCTTGTCCAAAATAGAAATGTTTGCCGATTTCCTTTCCCGTGAGGCAAACTTACAGTGTAGGTTCGGTGGCATTACTGACTGCACCATGCCTGCTATATCACGTCCTAACATGGATATTAGAGGCCTTAGGGATAGGGTGAACGTTGTAGCTGAAATTGATCATCAAAATCGTAACGTTTCGTCAGAAACGTTATCAACTACAAATAATTCAACAAATAATATTTGTCAATTGTGTCAACAAAATCATGAGTTGACGTCTTGTGATAGGTTTGTCAAAATGACAGTAAATAATCGTTGGCGATTTATTAAAAAACATAAAATTTGCCATAGATGTCTAAAAAAGGGTTGGCACAAAAATAAAACTTCTTGCATTAAAAAAATATGTACCGTAGAAGGTTGTGACATGCGTCACCATGCGTTGTTGCACGGGTCGAAACTCGAGCGTGCTGTCACCGCGCACGTCGACGTGGAAAACGACGCTGAACCCGAGCCATCGACATCCAGCGCGGCCCCCTCGTCGTCCAGCACGCCGTTGCCGTGCAGGGCGCCCGCTGCCTGCGACGAGACCGCTGTACCACCACCTGATGACTCGGATCACGAAGTCTTGGCTCATGCATCCTCCTCATCAGCCGCGGAATCTTTTGTTCGGCCATTGTTGAAAATAGTTCGCGTGATCGTGTCGGGACCTTCTGGTAGCGTTGATACCTACGCTTTGCTGGACGACGGTTCTACAGGCACATTCATCGATTCTAAGCTAGCAGCTCAAATTGGTTGCAAGGGCCAAGAGAAACGTATTCATTTGGACTGTGTAGGTGGTCTAGGAATGGACGTGAACATTCAGTACGTCGATTTCAACATAAAAGGCCGTCATTCAAACGAAATTCACTGCGTTAAGCGAGCCAGGTCGATGAGCGGTTTGAGTGCTGCGCGACAGTCTGCGCATCTTGAGAGCGTGCGTAAGTATCCATACCTGGTAGACATTGCTAATGAATTTTGCTATGAAGACGTAGCCTATGCTGATTATAGGTATCGACAACTGGCACTTATCTCTCGCGAAAGCTACGCGCAAAGGAACCAAAACACAACCCGTAGCTATTTTAACTGCTTTAGGCTGGGTTTTGTACGGTTTCGGTTGTAGCAAAACTAAACTGGTCGACGTTGTCAACCACGCCGCTGTTAGCGAACCTGATGTAGCAAACGATCAGTTGATTCTGGAAGGTCTTATTAGGGAGCAGTTTAAAATTGATTCAATCGGCATCTCTAAACAGGAAGCTCGTAGTGCAGACGACGAACGCGCCGTGCAAGTTCTCGAGCACACCGCGCGCCGCCTGCCCGGTGGCCGCTTTGAAGTAGGCTTGTTGTGGAAGGCTGATAAACTAGATATTCCCGATAGTTACAAGTTAGCTGTGTCTAGGTTCCTTAGTTTAGAAAAAAAAATGGTGAAAGATCCTGCCTATGCTGAACGCTACCGTCGGAATATCCATGATATGCTCTCAAAGGGATATGCTGAACCGTGTTCAGCTAGTCCTCCTGACTTGGAGTCTCCGTTGTGGTACCTCCCTCATTTTGGCGTAATTAACGTAAATAAGCCCAACAAGTTGAGAACGGTACACGACGCAGCCGCCAAGTCCCACGGCGTGTCATTACATTCGATGTTATTAACTGGTCCAGACCTTTTACAACCCTTACTAAGTATTCTGATGCGTTTCCGTGAGGGTAAAGTCGCTCTGACAGCCGACATTCGTGAAATGTTCCCTCAGATTAAAGTTATTGAAAAAGATAGGGATGCTCAAAGATTTCTATGGCGCGACGGCCCGAATGAGCCTATACGTACATACCGCATGTCATCCATGATTTTTGGCGCTGCATCTAGCCCCTTTACTGCAATCTATATCAAAAACAAGAATGCATTAGAGTGGCAGGATGCATACCCTGATGCAGCTCGAGTAATCATACACGATCACTACATGGATGACTGCATCACTAGTTTAGACAACGTTCACGAAGCGGCCAAACTGGCTGCCGATATCTATAACGTACATTCTCGTGCTGGCTTTGAGATGCGAGGCTGGACGTCAAATGATCTTATGGCGCTCTCGTTGCTACCCAAAGAATCCTTACTAGAGGCGCCCGTTGTTAAAAATATATATTTAGGCTACTTGGCTACGCATGTGCGCACGCTTGGCCTTATCTGGCAACCCGCCCGTGACGTGATTGGTTTTAACACAGGAGTCCATAAGGGTGTGTTGCCACAGAAGCTCACCAAGCGAGAGGTCTTAGCCCACGTGATGCGAGTCTATGATCCTCTTGGAATCATTGCGCCAATTGTCGTTCGAGGCCGCATCATGTTTCAAGATGCTTGGCGTAAAGGCTTGGAATGGGATGAGAAGCTCTCTCAAGGTGATAGCGCTGCGTGGAAATCGTGGTTTCAGGATTTATCCTCGGTTTCTAGTTTACGAATTCCACGTCGCTATAACTTGAATGATCTCGATCTAGCAGGCTGCGAACTTCATGTCTTTTCAGACGCCAGCGAGTCTGCCTTTGCCGCTGTCGCTTATTGGCGGTTTTTGTACGTTAACGGTGACGTTAGACTCTCCCTTATCTGCAGCAAAGCTCGGGTATCACCCCTTAAGCCTGTTTCAATTCCCCGTTTAGAGCTCCAAGGTGCTCTGATGGCTGCACGTCTTGCTACGTCTGTATGCGAAGCCCACCGACTTAAACCGACGAGACGCGTTTTCTGGTGTGACTCAATGACGACCTTAGGTTGGCTTCGCAGCGACGCTCGCACTCTTAAGCCATTCGTGTCTCATAGAGTAGGTGAGATACTGGAACTCACGGACATTGGTGAGTGGCGTTGGATTCCGAGTGATTTAAACGTGGCAGATGATGCAACTCGGGTCAAACGATTTAAGTTAACTCCAGAATCTCGGTGGATCTCAGGTCCTACCTTCCTGCTCTCCTCGGACTGGCCCACTGAACCCGTGATCGATGTCAGTGGACTAGGCCGCGAAGAATTCAAACATCACGTTCATCTCATCACTGATACTGACCTGCCCGCACCAATCTCCGCGGATCCACTGCGTTTCAGCTCATGGTTGAGAATGGTGCGAGCAACAGCAAAAGCGCATCAATTTATTTCTTTACTGCGTATGCGTAGTCTACAAAGACGAGGCGTTGATGCCAATTTAACTCGTCTGGAAGGGAGTTTATGTACATTTATTCCCTCTTGCACATCCTCTCCTAATGTCCCCAATAATCTTAATGTATCAGCGAGAATAACAGCAAACGATTTACGCCTGGCCGAAACCCACATCTCACGGCAGTCTCAATTCGATTCCTTTAAAGAAGATTTTTTGCGGATTAAGAACCAACAGCCGTTGCCTCGTAATAGCCGCCTGTTCAAACTGTCGCCATTCATAGATGAAGATAATCAACTACGAATGTCAAGCCGCATTGTTGCTGCCTCAACCGTCACAGATGATGTTAAGCGTCCGCTCATTTTGGATGGAAAACACCCAGCAGTTCGTCTTTTGATCCAAAGATATCATCAGAAGGCCGCACATTCACACTTAGATTTGGTAATGAACGAGCTTCACCAACGTTACTGGATTATTGGACTCAGAAACGCTGTTCGATTCGTGGCCCATACCTGTCAGCTGTGCAAATTGCGCCGTGCTAGACCGTTCCAACCACCTATGGGAAATCTGCCAGAAGCTCGCCTAGCTCATCATCAAAGGCCTTTCTCTTTCACCGGTCTCGATTATTATGGCCCCATTCACGTCACGGTTGGCAGAAGAAAGCAAAAGCGCTACGTGGCCCTATTTACATGCTTGGTCGTCCGGGCCGTACATCTGGATGTGGTGCACAGCTTATCGACTGACTCGGCCATCATGTGCCTACGCCGCTTTGTGTCGCACCGAGGGACCCCAGTGGAGATTTGGTCCGACAACGGCACTGCAGCCTTTGTTGGAGCCAGCCGAGAACTGCGAGAGTTGTACGGTGATGCGGTTGAAGACTACGCTGCCAGTGAGTTCATAAACTGGCGTTTTATTCCCCCCTCGGCACCATTTATGGGTGGAGCCTGGGAGCGCCTTATCCGAAGTGTCAAAGGAGCGCTGAAAGTGTCACTCCACGAGCGGGCTCCCTCTGATGAGGTACTCAGAACATTGCTGGCTGAAGCTGAAGCCTTGGTAAATTCGCGGCCACTAACGATGATCTCACTCGAAGCTAATGCAGAAGAAGCACTAACGCCAGCTCACTTTCTCCTAAACGGATCACCAGGGCGTCCCATCCCAGCCACGCTTCAGGAGTCGGACCTCTCGAGCAGAAGTCATTGGCGGAGGGCACTCAGACTAGCCGATCATTTCTGGCAGCGATGGGTTCGAGAATACCTGCCTTCGTTGTCACCCAGAAGGGGTGGAGGCTCCGCGCCCTCAATTACGGAAGGAGATGTGGTCATAATATGCGATTCAAATTTACCGCGTGGTTCATGGCCCAAAGGCCGTGTCGAGAGGTTGTTCCCCGGTAGAGATGGAATAGTGCGGGTGGCCGATGTTGCCACTGTAGCTGGCACGATCAGGAGGCCCCTCCGAAAGCTGATTAAGCTGCCCATTTCTTAATAAAAAAAGGGGAGAATGTGCAAGTCTGCACTAAACCTTTTTTATATTTTTACCTTTTTGTCTATGTTTTGATACCTATTGTCTATTATTTTGATTGATAAAAATATACCTTTTGTTTTACTACCCAGAACCAGCGCCTTTTATATTTCGGTAGTTAATAATCATCATTCATCATCTCAGCCAAAAGACGTCCACTGCTGAACATAGGCCTCCCCCAAGCACCGCCACTTCGACTGATTCTATGCTTCCCGCATCCAGCGGATTCCTGCAGCCTTCACAAGGTCATCGGTCCATCTTGTGGGAGGCCTTCCAACGCTTCGTCGTTCGTCGCCACTCCAGAACCTTTCGGCCCTGGTCCATTGCCACTTAAGTTTGCCGCATAAGTCATCACTGACAACACGCACTGGTCAAAGACTTTCATCTTCAGACACTGTGGTATGTGGGACGAGAATATTATTGCGTAGCTTCCCGAACGCTGCCCCGAGTCGGATTCGACGATTGACTTCTTTCTCAAAGTTGGCACTACCTAGCTGGACAGTTTGTCCTAGGTAAACATACTCGTCCACAACTACGAGCGTAGCGTCTCCGATCTTCATAAGAGTGGGTGTTACATGGGCATTAGACATGTCCTTTGTCTTGTCCAGATATAGCTAAATATTAAATATCATTTTGGTGGCCGAAGGTGCTTCCTCTCAAAGATTATCTTCGTTTTTTTCTTATACGGACAATTTAAGTTCGCAGTCGATTTACATAACAATTCTGTAATGCTTCTGTTTACGATGTTTACGCGGGTCTGTTAGAATCAAACTCATCTGCTTGCCTTTTTTAAGTATTGTCTAAATATATATAGGATTCTAGTCTAACCGGATGCAGCTGAATACTAGTATTTTACATGTATCGACTGCCTATCTGACCTCCACAAACCAGGGACTGGGTAATACGATACCCCTTTTGTAAGACTTGGTTTCAAATTTTCGGGTTTCTGACCGCTCAGCAAATGACAGCCAGCAACACGTGCTTTCCGAGTCACCCTCCTGTTTCATGTGTAATGGATGGTCACCCATCCAGAGACCGACCTTGGCAAGCGTAGCTTAACCTTCGATCGATCTGTGCGGCTGCTATTCTCAAAAATATCTTTTAAATCGCTGTCTTAGTGTCCACAAATGTCCATTACAAAGGCAAAGTGTATCCGCGGGTGGAAATTAAAGATTTGCTAACGACGCCATCTTGGATTTGCATTTTACAATACACAGACTAGTTCAGGTTCGTTGTCAGTTTAAAGAGGATGTTCTGTGTGCAGTGTCATGCGATTTTGAACCGTATGCATTGCAACAATTCTCGGAGCTCGTGGATTCAGGAGTTCGTGATAAAGTAATAACAGCCGCACGATTCGATTCATCAGGTTAAGCTACGCTCGCCGGGTTGGTCTGTGGATGGGTGGCCATCTTAAAATACCGAGACTCCTTTCGTGCCTCGGAAAGTACGTTAAGCCGTTGGTCCCGGCTGTCATTCGTGGATCTTTGATAGTCGTTACGGGTTGTCAGAAGCCCAAAAGTCTGACACCCAGCCTTACCAAGGGGTATCGTATTACCCAGTTACTGGGTTGTAGAGGTCAGATAGACAGTCGTTCCATGTAAAATACGGTGTTCAGCTGCATCCAGTTAGACTGGAAGCCGACCCCAACATAGTTGGGAAGAGGCAGGCAGATTGATGCGTTGCAACAATTACTGTCATCTTGAACTACCCTGCAAACAGTACCTGTATGGGTCCTGAATCTATAAGTACCTATTTGTACCGTAAACGGGAGATCAGTACCTGCTAGTTCCAGCACGGTATATATATCAGCCTGCAGAACTACATTTTTTTTGCATTTTCTTTCAATGAAAAATTTCGGAGCTTCAAACGAATTCCGCAATGTAAATAAACAAAATAAATCCATTACATGTACAAACACTGTCAAAGAGGAAAAATATTTCAATTGAAAAACAAAATCAGTGGCAATAAAACATATTGTAAAATTGAAATACGTTACGAAAGTAAATAAAATATCGTATCGAAAATGAGCTACGTACATAAAACTGTTCAAGGAAATATAACGCGCTGAGTTTCTCGCACGAGTATAATTTGTCCCTCAAGAATATAACTAAAATGAAAACTTGTCTGTTGATTGTAATAATACACAACATCTGTGCAATAAAGTGTGCAAGTATAACAATAGCTGCTGTACTAGAAGGTAATCAAACACAGCAAATACAAAACTTGGAAAAAGAAAAGGGAAAAATCTACAACCAACTCAATAATGCCGTTGAAGACACTATAGTGCGAGAGCCGATTGCAAAAACACCTACCTTATAAGATACCTCAATAGGCTACTTGTAGATCGTTAACCAACACTTAAACACGTAAAAAAAATTAGGTCTGCCAGAGCCGATCCTGCCGGGTCATAGAAATAATCGATATTTTTTGACGTAATTTTTTAGTGAAAATTACCTCATAAGATACCCGAACTAAAGTGCTGGCAACAGTTAACCACTGATTAATTATGTAAAAAAAAGTTGGTCTGCCATTCCGCACCCTGCCGGAAGTACTTGGCAGACCCCTAAAATATACCCCTTCCGACACCCTAAACCTACCTCATCGACTACCTGGATGGATCCTACGCCAAATAATAACCAAGATGCCCCTGATAGTGGATCAAAAGGTCTGCCAGGTCTAAGCTTGCCGGAACTTTGTGTTTAAAGCATTTGAAGATGGAAGAGAGCATAATTTCACCTGAAGTCAAAATCACATTTATGTCTCAATTTATACAAATTTATAAATATTAACTGCTTTTTTACCCGACTACGGCAAAGCCAAAAGGAAGGGTTGTGATTTTAGCAGTTTATGTATGTATATAAGTGTATATGTTTGCTTTTACGTGTGTTCCACCGTAGCGCCTAAATTACTGTACCGATTTTGATGAATGAGGTATCAATAGATTTGTAATAATGGTCCGGGTGACATAGGCTATATAAATTCTCTGTAAATTTAATATGGTGGACTTAACACATAAATTTATAACCTCGATAAAAATTAAATTGAGATAATCATGACATGTTTGGTATCAAAAGAAAGGTCTTAACGAGCACATTACAAATATGTATATACAGGGTGGATTTTATGAACCCCACCTCGATTGAAAGTACTCTAAATACTGACGATAGCAAATTTTACTCAAAGGAACAAGCCTTTATTTAAAAAAAGAAACAATTCTGCATTCAAGGATTTTCGAAAATTCACTTCCCACTATCGAGAATCGAACCAGCTGAAATCCGAAAAAATAACACCCTGTATTTTTATGGGATCAATCGATAGAGTCAATCATAAGCATCAAATCTCTCTAACAAACATGATAAATTAAATTAAAAGAAAACCATAAAATCTTCTTACCACGATCTCATTTACCTTTCATATCGTATCCGTGTTCCCAAGCATGAGTCCGAGTTTTTATACCTGGAGGCTTTGAAGCGTGATGCTGGCGATTTCGACTGGACCCCTCTGGTTGAGAACGATGACATCGACGATAAGGTGAATTGTTTAAATGCAACTGTTCTCGACTTATTTAATCAGCATGCTCCTATCCGACGTGTCAAAGTTCGACATAACCCTGCACTATGGATAACGCAACCAATTAAAGAGCTTAGTGCTCGCAGGGACAAAGCTAAGAGCAGATATAAGCGCAGACCCTCAGAGCTGAATCTCTCTTATTACAAATCCTTACGAAATCGCTGCAGTCGTCTGTGTCAAGATGCTAAGAGGCGCTATTTCCACGATCAACTCAATAACCGCAGTTCTTCCGATGTATGGAAATTTCTCAAATCTGTAGGCATAGGCAAGTCACCTACCAACCAGTGTAAGGATGTGAACCTCAATGATCTCAATAAGCATTTCTCTCTACTTCCTTTTTCTCTTGAACAGTCTGTCAAAGCTGCGACACTAGAGAGTCTAGCTAGTTTCCCGTTACCACAATGTTTTCACTTTCTCACTTTTTCATATCACATCTTTCATCACATTTTTCACAAATAGATAGATAGAATATAGATAGAATATTCTTTATTATGTACACCATAAAAAGTACAGGTATAAATGTAGAAATTCTCACTTTAAGCTTAGCGATGTTACTGAGAATGACGTTAAGAAATCTATACTTGCTATTACTTCTTCAGCAGTCGGTAATGATAAGCAGTGTTCAAGAATGATAACTCTTATCTTATACTTCCCTCGTTACTTCCTGTTCTCACTCACATCTTCAACCACTCCTTTTCCTGTTGCTCATTTCCGTCAGTTTGGAAGCAGGTTCACATAATACCTTTACCTAAAACTAACAATCCTACTTTATTTACCCACTTTAGACCTATTTCTATTCTCCCATTTCTTTCTAAAGTTTTTGGGCACATAGTTCATAGACAATTATCTTTTTTCTTGGCGTCGAACTCGATAATTTCCCCTTATCAATCCGGTTTTCGCTCGGGTCACAGTACTGTAACCGCGCTTTTGAAAATAACTGACGATATCCGCTGGGCAATGAAGAATAAGTCACTGTTCTTGTTTTGCTTGACTTTAGTAGCGCCTTCAACTCAGTGGATTTTGACATTATACTAGGTGTCCTCAAATCTATCAATTTCTCTTCTTCCGCTTTAGCTTGGTTCAGTTCTTACCTTCGGGGCGCTCTCAGTGTGTTCGCCTGGAGGAGTCTTTCTCTGACTGGTGTAGCCTCACTGAGGGTGTTCCTCAGAGTAGCGTTCTCTCTCCTCTTCTTTTTTCATTTTTCATCAATATTGTAACCAGAGTAATTTCCTCTAGTTTTCATCTCTACGCAGATGAGTTGCAGCTCTACCGACATTTTACTGTAGCTGATGTGGGTTCTACAATTGCTGCTATGAATCATGACCTGGCTTGCATCAGCGCTTGGGCCAGGTCATTTGGTTTGCAAATAAATCCATATAAATCCCAGGCCATGATCATAGGCAGTAGATTCGTTCGCAATGCGGCTGATGTTGCAACATTGATGCCTTTATATCTCGATGGTGTTCGCATTCACTATACCGAAACCGCCAAAGATCTGGGCGTAATTTGTGATTCCAATCTTTCGTGGCGTGCTCAGGTCAATGAGGTCAGTCGAAAGGTACATTTCTCCTTTCATTCATTGAAAAGCCTTCAAAGCCTCCTACCCATGCTAATTTGTTTTTCTTTAATTTAATTTATCATGTTTGTTAGAGAGATTTGATGCTTATGATTGACTCTATCGATTGATCCCATAAAAATACAGGGTGTTATTTTTTCGGATTTCAGGTGGTTCGATTCTCGATAGTGGGAAGTGAATTTTCGAAAATCCTTGAACGCAGAATTGTTTCTTTTTTTTAAATAAAGGCTTGTTCCTTTGAGTAAAATTTGCTATCGTCAGTATTTAGAGTACTTTCAATCGAGGTGGGGTTCATAAAATCCACCCTGTATATACATATTTGTAATGTGCTCGTTAAGACCTTTCTTTTGATACCAAACATGTCATGATTATCTCAATTTAATTTTTATCGAGGTTATAAATTTATGTGTTAAGTCCACCATATTAAATTTACAGAGAATTTATATAGCCTATGTCACCCGGACCATTATTACAAATCTATTGATACCTCATTCATCAAAATCGGTACAGTAATTTAGGCGCTACGGTGGAACACACGTAAAAGCAAACATATATACATACTTATATACATACATAAACTGCTAAAATCACAACCCTTCCTTTTGGCTTTGCCGTAGTCGGGTAAAAAAGCAGTTAATATTTATAATTTGTATAAATTTAGACATAAATGTGATTTTGACTTCAGGTGAAATTATGCTCTCTTCCATCTTCAAATGCTTTGAACACAAAGTTCCGGCAAGCTTAGACCTGGCAGACCTTTTCATCCAGTATCAGGGGCATCTTGGTTATTATTTGGCGTAGGATCCATCCAGGTAGTCGATGAGGTAGGTTTAGGGTGTCGGAAGGGGTATATTTTCGGGGTCTGCCAAGTACTTCCGGCAGGGTGCGGAATGGCAGACCAACTTTTTTTTACATAATTAATCAGTGGTTAACTGTTGCCAGCACTTTAGTTCGGGTATCTTATGAGGTAATTTTCACTAAAAAATTACGTCAAAAAATATCGATTATTTCTATGACCCGGCAGGATCGGCTCTGGCAGACCTAATTTTTTTTACGTGTTTAAGTGTTGGTTAACGATCTACAAGTAGCCTATTGAGGTATCTTATAAGGTAGGTGTTTTTGCAATCGGCTCTCGCACTACTATACATACTTTAGAAAAAAGTAATGAATCCGATGCTAGACAAGGCATAGCTTACATGAAAGAGTTGATTGCACTCATAGACAAGTTAAACAGCACAGAACTTGAATTTGCAAAAGCATATACAGTATGCAACGGTTCCAAAGAATGCGTTTCAAACCTAACAACCATATCAAAATCTGCTAACAGCTCAAATTTGTTAGAAGATGGAAGACGAAAAGTTGCATTCAAAAAGAGTGGCTTCGAACACATCAAGCATGCCATCATTACATCGGGGATGTTTAAAAATGAGGACGATTTAAATAGAATCAGGGACGACAAAGTGAGGAATCTACTCGTACTGCAGACGAAGTTAGACAAATGGTTGAAGTTAAGACAAGCAGAGAAGCAAAGGATTAAGCTGTATAGGCTTAGACAGGTCTCTCAGAGGCACGACACCGTGACTGAAAAATGTCCGAACTTTGGGGAAAGGAAGGAGAAAAAGTCGAAAGGAAAGAAAGAATTCCGGAAGTATCCTTGTTGTAGAAAATGCTGTAAGAAGTCTTACCTGGGCTGCTTTTAGTATGGCCAAAAGTGAGACAAGGAAACGAGATATTTAATGGGTCACTAAGTAATTATTAAGTTAAGTATTTATCCTTTACGCCCATAAGTAAATAATACCGAGGCGTTCTACACCTTTTTTTAGGTACATATGCGTAGGAATACACTAAAAACCCTTTGCAAGAAAACGGACGACTACGAATTCTCAGTAATAGCCATTATTATTTCTCATATTAAATCTAACTATGTTACATAATATTTATGTCAACTACAGAGCAGTGGTGGCCTTATGGTAACGGCTGCGACTAACGAGTTGTAGGTCGCAGCTTCAAGCCCTGACAGGCGCTTTGTGTAAATTATTTCATCACCACTGCTCTCAATACGGTGAAAGAAAACATCGTGAGGAAACCGGCATGTCCCCGAACCAAACATTCGAAGACGATGTGTTATCTACCAACCCGCACTGGGCCCGCGTGGTGGATTATGGCCCACTCCCTCTCACCAAAAGGAGGCCTGTGTCCCAGCAGTGGGAACAATATGGGCTGATTAAGCTATGTATATATGTTAGATTGTTTTTGTTACTTTCAGTATCTTTTCAATGGAATAAAAAACATTCACTGAGTTCTGATTCGAAAATGCCCGATTTTTTTGCAAAGTGGAACCATTATAATATAATGTAGAAATTATCTTTGTTGAATAATAAAATTTTTATCGTCAACTTTATAGCTCTTGTTTGTTGTCAATTTATTATACTAAAAATATCATTATAGAAGTTCTTACACATTTTTGTAGGATTTAAATTGCTTCTTCATTTTGCTGTGTAGTATTTTGAAGTGAAAACTTCTCTAGGCGCGTTGAGCACTTTTTGGGTGAACAAAAATCATGGAACTCGCCTCATCGTCACCAAAGACGCGTTAAGCACTTTTTTGTTGACAGCGCACTCTGTTTTATTTTATGGATTTTTTTAAATGGAGCTACAGTTTTCGTTCTTGTACTGACAGCAAGCCACATAAATTCCTGACATTTTCGTTAGATGGCGTTAATTCGTTTTCACTTCTATAGAAATAAAAACATGCGGGGCAGTCTTTGAGTCCCCAAAGACTGCCCCGCATGTTTTTATTTCGTAATTTTAATAGGTATTTGTTGTCATTTAAAAATGTTTGTGACTGTACATAAAATAATGTTCATATTTTTTTTTGTGTAATATTAACGACTTTGATTAACGATCTTTGGAGTAAGTTTCTGATGGCTCACCTTCGTAAGCAATGGAAGTTTTATATAACATGACATCACGCCTGCATACCCCGTAGGGTTAGTCGGAGTTGTACCTGTAGTACACCCACATTTCGCCAGGTATGTTTAAGTCCCTTGTGTAATAGAGCGAGGCCTTTTGCAATATTTATTTGTTGTTTTATTTGTTCCTTTAAATATAACGGTTAAACTTACGTAGTAGCGAGTAAAAAACTTGATCACAAGTGAAAAAAATAATCATTGAAAACACTATTAAACGTTTTATGGCCATTTCCAATTTTGCCGTGTTTTTCATACAACAAAAATAGAATGGTTCATTTCCGTGACATGATTAAATTTTTTTGTGCGATCATAGATCATCAAACAATACGTAGTAACATTTATTTAACGAAATAAAATCACGCCTGTAATCCCCTAAGGATTAGGCAGAGATGTAGCTAAAGTAAACCGAAATTTCACCAGTTATGTTTAAGTCCCATGTAATAGGGGGCGAGCCTACTGCCATCAACCGGGCACAAATCCAGACTTCGGACTGCTACTGAGAAATTCCTGATGGAAAATCGAATAAAACTTTGGCCGACCTGGGAATGCTCAGCAGTACGCTTGCGACCACTTGTACAACGAGGCAGTTGATTGGGTAGTTTTTAGGGTTCCGTACCCGAAGGGTGACAAACGGAACCCTATTCATAAGCCTCCGCTGTCCGTCTGTCTGTCAGCGAGCTCTATCTCATGAACCGTAATAGGTAGGCAGTTGAAAATTTCACAGATTGAGCATTTCTATTGCCGCAAGAGCAACAAATAATAAAATTAAAAAATAAAGGGGGGTCGCCATACAATAAAATTAAATTTTGAAAAAAAATATATCTGACCCTGGCATGTGGGGTATCATTTTCTAGAGCTCATCGAGTAGAGAATAAATATAATTTTTATTTGTTTTTATCTTCAAAAATGATGAATTAGGGGGCCGTAGAAGTTGTCTGTTTTAGACCATTATTGTACGAGCTCTATCTCAACAACTAAACAAATTAGGAATTTGAAACTTGTGTGTATCATGTAACATATACTGTTTATAATCAACAAATACTAAAAACGCCGATTCATAACGTATTTTATATAATATGGGCGATTTCCTGCAACTTAAAGTAATAATTTTGTATTTCATGCTAATATTATGCGATATAAATTCCACAGATAACTATTTAATAGTCGGAGTAATGACATGGAATTAGTAAGTACCTACTATCATGGCAGCATACTATTTCGATCATTTAAATTTCGATCATCCAAAAAGGTCTACAAAATAAACTTTCTTCACAAGATTTTAAAACCGGCCAGTATTTTTTGAGTTTAAGAACTTTATCGACTTTTTTCAAAGTATCTCTAGACGGTGTTGATGTATGTACCTCATGTTAAAACTACACTCCAATAGACAATATATTCAGTAACATTGAAATGAATGCTGGCATATACAGTGTACTATTCAGTTACCTAGCTTAAACCGTTGTGGATACAATTTCATATTGAGAAAAACTATTGGTGTAAAAATATTCGGTCATGGCGGCCAATCTCAACGGAGACTGGCCTTCGGCGCGGGAGATATTATAGTGCACAAGTGTGTGCGCAGACACGAGTGCACTCTCTCTTCCCTCACTCTCATAGTCCGATGGGATGTGTAAAAATAATAAGTAAGAAATAATAGATTTCTGTATGACTATCAAAAATAACGTAAATAAATACCTGTATTGACCCGTGCGTTTGCACTGGCGAAACATCACGACAAAACATGTTGAAATCTCTAGTTCCTGTCAAACATTGTATGAAAAATTGACAGAAAATAGAGATTCCAACATGTTTTGTTGTGAATGTTTCGCCAGTGCAAACGCACAGTTATAATTAAAATTTGGCGTACTACTTACATTCTATTTTGTACAATATAGTCTGATGTAGCAAGAGAAATCCTTTTATTTATAAGTAACTAGCTTTACCCGGCCTGGCTTCGCACGGTTAGCACTAAGTACTTATCTACGGCGCCTTTCCTTACCTTTCCTAATTACCTATTTCTACCTAATTACCTACCCTACCTACCTACCCTACCCTTCTTACCAGGGTAGGTAGGTACCTAACCTACCCTACCTACCCTACATATCTACCTGCTTACCTACCATATAATAATATACCTATTTATACCTACTAATACTATGTTAGTAGCAAATAAATAACTTTGACTTTAGTTAATGCATGTTACTGGATAAAGTTAACTTAATATTTTTCTCTTAAAATAAATGAAATATACTCCTACACCTATATTTTAACACAACAACATTTTCTCATTAAAATTAGACAATTTCTTTACAAATCTTTGTTTTTTTATAGCGGCTCTGTTGTTACCTTTACGAAAGTATTACAAAAATTCATAGTGTTAAATCTTGTACGACATGGTATGGAACCCTTCGTGTGCGAGTCCGACTCGCACTTGACAGATTTTATTTTTTGTTTTGTTGATTTATTTTATTACTAGCTTCTGCCAGCGACTTCGCCTGCGTCATATCTTTATAAATTATAGCCTATGTTACTCGATAATATAGCATTCTACAGGTGAAAGAATTCAAATCGGGCCAAAAATTCTTAAATCGGGCCAGTAGTGTTTAAGTTTTTTTTTTCTTTATAATATTTGTGTAGATTTTATAATTTAACAAATCAATATGACCTTACCAAAAATAAAGGTATAAAGTGCTCTGCTACTACTGCCAGCCGTCAATGTGACGTCATTGCCCATGCCCCTCCACGACCGCAGCAAAGCATGTCGCCTATGAGCCTAATTTATTTATTTATTTATTTGGTACACCAACAGCAGTACATACAATTATTTTTTTTTACTGAACAATATCATAATAACATTACTGGTATGTATGCCTATTATAGGTATACACAGCATTTACCACAACACAACATCGTAATAAACTAGAAATAAAAAGAAAACTTACAAACTAAATAAAAATTATGAAAACTAAACATAAAATACAATGTAAACAAAATTCAAAATAAATGTATATTATGGTGAAAGGTGAGCGTGAGTGACATCTAACATGAAATTTTTAAATGTATTATCTATTGCTTAATTTATGCACTCCTGTACCTCAGACACTGATCTTCTAAACTTGTTGAGTGATACACCGTGTAAATCGATGTCTGATGATTTACACAAGCTGTTGTAATTTCTGCACATTCGGATCAAGGGAGCATTCAGACCAAGATTGGATTTGCGGAATCACTAATCACTGTTTGACTGTCGGGTAATCTGCAACATGAGCCTGTTAATGTCGTGTAAGCCGCGCTGTGTACTCTGTGGTCGCACTCGTGTGGCTGCACACTTATTACGTGTTTGTGTGTGAGTTAGCATGTGTCATCAAACTTGATATTACCGCCCTCATTATCCCGGCAAAGGACTCCTAGTAAGAATTAATGTATTTTGACCAACACACAAGCAACCATGTCGACCATTTCAGTATACTAAGTCGATGTTTCCCGACGATGTTTTCTTTCCCTATAAGATATAGCACGGGATCCGTAAAGGAACGACCTACACCCATCTGTGGTAATGGATGAAAGGTATTTTAAATATTTAGTACTTATGTTAGAAAATATCATGAGTGGGTTGGCTAAAAGAAATAAACGTCCCAACACTAGTACGTACTGATCCGTGGGTGCCATATGTGGAATTGTGGAATAAAAAAAAAAAAAAAACAAATTATTCCACTAATGGCACCTGCGAAAAATATCGATAGGTGCCGTATGTGGAATACCTCAGGTGCCATTTGCTCAGGTGCCATTTAAACGGGTGCCCAATGTGGAATACGTCAAAAAAACTTGGCCAAACTGTGATTAATAAAAAAATCAAAAATGTCTTTTTTAAACATGGCAAGATATACACCAATTGAAAAAAATTTCAAGGATTTTGAACCTTTGCTACTAAGTCGACTTTTGCCAATTATTGTTAGTCAATTCAGAGTTGGCCACCTAAGTTTAGGAATGTTCTTGGCGCCCAACAGCCATAAGTGAAATATCAATGCTAGACTCGGCAGCCATAAGCACTTAAGTCATAATATTTAAAAACAATTGACTTAAGTGCTTATAGTTAATTGACTCAGGCGTGACTTTGCGGAAATCCATCATAAAATACAATAGACGATGTATATCTAGTAACTTAAGCGGATTAAGTTACTAGATATACATCGTCTATTGTATTTTAAGTGCTTATGGCTTCCTAGTCTAGATTATAGATAAGTAGTGCTTTTTAAGATAAATATTTGTTACTAAAACGAGATCCTAGAAAAAATTAAGCTTTTAAATTTTTTATTAATCAAAGTTTGACCAGAAACTTTTTTGCCAGCCCACTCGCGATATATTTTTTAACATACTGATATAAAATACTTTTCATTCATTAAACAGATGGGTGACGGTCGTTTCTCTGCGGATCTGAGACCATTAGTGATGACTAAGATTGATTTAGAAAGACCAAACCTGGCAACTTCCGAGATGTAATTTTTCTTCATAATGAAGGCAGAATAACGTAGGCAGAGAAAATAGAGGGACTATTTTCTCTGCCTACGTTATTCTGCCTTCTTAACTTTTTTATTCCGCGACAATACATTTTCAAGAGCTAAGCCGAAATGACGCGCCCACTACAGCATTTAATGTAGTGTACGTATACTAATTTAAGTAGGTACATTTTATATTTGCGACGAAAATATTCATTCATATGAACTAAAGCAACTTTAATTCATCGCATGTGCTTCGGAGCGCATCGTTGCGCTTCGTTAGGTGTGAATCGTACTCCTGGGAATATTTACTGAAGATAGACTCCAGGGGCTAATCATTCTGCAGTGAATTATAGCTTGGTTTCCTCATTAAGGGTGGGTCCTTGGTATAAATTATAGTGGTCGCAAGTGCGCCTGCTGAACGTGCTGTCCTGAGTTCGATCCCAAGGTCGGGCAAAAACGTTATGAGGCTTTTCCAGAACTTCTCAGTAGCAGCTCGTGCGCGATTGATGGCAATAACTTCGCCCCGATTTTACCTAAAGTGTTTCTACATCATAATCTGCCCAGCCTTTTCTCTACTATCTTCCAGTAGCTATAGGTATGCTTCCAGTCTACAGCAGGATAGTCTGAATACAGCAGAATACCTGTAAGACCAGAATACCTGTACTGTATATAAGTATTTTACTTGGAACTACAGCTTATCTGACCTCCACAACCCAGTACCTGGGTAACACGACACCCCTTGGCAAGACAGGTTGTCAGAAAAAAAACGGAAAAAACTAAAAGAATAAATTACTTGCGACTTCAACATAACTGGCGATATGTGGGTGTGCTGTACTTGTCTGTCTACCTCTCCGGTGAATATAACCGTGACGTTATAGGTACATAGAACAAAAACAAAGTATCCTGATAATCCCGTCAATGTTGGTTTCGTTTCATGTATTGTCAAATGACATGTATTATTATCTGCGTCCCCCGATATCAAGCGCTCTGTTAGGAAACGTTCAATTGACGCCAGAACCTCCATTGTGTGGTCGGTTCGCGGGTTCCGTATAGAAAGGGTGGAAACGGAACGAATAAGATTCAAAAGTCATTCATTCAAACTAGGCTGAGAATCAGCACTTTTCAAACGTCAAAATTACATACAGTCCCGCAAATTCACTACTTCCTTTCCTTCCTAGTGCTTTAGCTGGGAAGAAGTGGCGCAACAACTCCCCAGTAGCACAGCTGTCTGTTCAGTTAGAAATTATTTAAGGTTTAAAAGTGGATAACCAGACAGACAAGCACTCTTGTTAACCAGTCTACCACAGAGACAAATTACTCTTTCGGGCATTAAATATTTTGCTTTTTATTTCCCGTATAAAGTTATATTTAGTTATATTAGGTACAGAACCAGCAACCACAATTCCACTCAAACAAAACCACATTTTTGTTAAAAAAAAAGAATCATCCGCTTATCTATATAAGGGTGGATTTTCCTCAATACGAACATCCTGTGTTATCTCGGTCGGGTTTCGGGGTTTTTTCACACAAACGGACATATCGACACGGTGTAGCGATATCATTTGTATGTGGAGCTCGCCGGGATGTTGGAGGCTGCAGGGTGGGCAGAGAGGCTGATAGTAAACAGAGATACGTCTTCTTGAGGTTGAAAAGGATTTTTTTATTTGAGGTTCTACTTTTGTTCGTGTGATAAGAAAGGTTGTATGTGGAATTCTGAGGAGCTTTAAATATTTTTTTAAGGTAATATAAAGGTAAATGGTAATTTTTCAACGCCTATAATATATTATCTGTAGATTGACAAGATTCCATATCTCATAGCAAAGTTGAATCAAAGCTGACCAGGGCGTGAGAATAGATTAATGAAGAGAAGGTTCTGAAACATTATTTTGTAATTCATTAAACTTTTAACAATAATACCTTAACAATAATAATTAGACATTCATCATCTGCCTAGCCTTTTCCCAACTATGTTGGGGTCGGCTTCCAGTCTAACTGGATGCAGCTGAATACCAGTATTTTACATGGAGTGACTGCCTATCTGACCTCCACAACCTAGTTTACACGATACCCCTCGGTAAGACTGGTTGTCAGAATTTTGGGCTTCTAACTACCCGTAACGACTGTCAAAGATCTATAAATGACAGATGGGACCAACGGCCTATCGTGCTCTCCGAGGCACGGAGGGGTCTTGGTATGTAAAGATGGTCACCCATCCACGGACCAACCGCGGCAAGCGTAGCTTAACCTGATTGATCGACCCGTGCGGCTATTATTATAAAGCCACAAGCCCCCCCAATTAACTTTAGACATTAAATAAATTAAGGCAGTGTATAGAGTGCCACCAGTGGCACTCTATCCCTATCGGATAAAGTGCCACTACAGGCACCCTAGTAACACCGCCTCGGCCCGGCCAAAGTGCCGCAAGCATTGGATTGTCATTGAGTCACGTCACTTGGTATTTTGTTTGATTGTCGAGGGTTAATCGCTGTAAAACACCATATTCCCAAAACATTACATTCTCTTGTGCCTAAACGGACCCTGGCACTTCGCCGGCCGCTACCGCGGCACCGCTCGCTACGCTCGCTCGGCTCGTGCGTTGTGTGGTCACAGTTCTAACCTAACCTAACCTAAATATCAAGTGACAGTGACAATGCAACGCTCACGGCACCCTAGCCGGGCCGAGGCAGTGACACTAGAGTGCCACAAGAAACTCGCGGCACCCTATACACTTCTATAAATTAATAAAAAATCTTACTACAACAAAATAAAATATGGCGTCGAATAAGTCTTCCGCTTCGCTGTCGCCTGGTAATGTGCCCAAGAGTTGTATGGCAATGCTTAGCCTCTGGTCAAGGTAAAAACCAGCTCTTGGGTCACGCCTCACAGGTCACAAGAAGTGTCAACGGTTTAAAGATTTTCTTGAAGTCAGACTTCTAAAATAATCTTCGTCTTTTTCGTGTGGTTAGTAACTCACCTGGTGTCAGAGTTTTTATCTCGCCCATGGGCCTCTGAATTGGCTTCAAATGCCGTCGAGAAATATCTCTCAGGCATGCCGGTTTCATCACGATATTAAAGTAATACTGTAACAGGATTCTTCTTCTACTCTCATAATTATATACATCACGAATTATGTTCATCATAGCTCCGCAGTGTTGTCAATATGAGTAGCCACTCTACCCTTTAGAAAATAGAAAGATAGTTTTAATAAAAGCAAAAACCTGCAAAGTAAGTTTATCCATTTTAACCCATAAACCCACGTAAATTGATAAGCACAATATAAATGTTCGGTCCAACCGACCCAGCTGATAACTGTACTACAAACCCGATTTGTATTGTTGGACAACGGAAGATCGGATTCAATCGGAAATCTTCGGATGCGCTCGGCTGAATTCGGGATGTTACGTCCAAAATGGCTTCATTTGTTTTGGGCTGAAAATAATGTTTATGAATAAAAAATATTACCAAAAATATTATTATAGTAGCGACCCGCTCCTGCTTCGAATGGTTTTTAGTTTTTACGACTTGACAAAATACACGAAGTTTCTTTATTATATCTAAGTTTATACACAAAAACCACACGCTTCCGGAATAAGTGTTCCGTACTACCAAAACTATGTAGGTTTACGTTCTTTTTATTATTTGCCTTGATAGAACGTACTTACATAATCAATGAAATGAACTTATCTCAAATAGGGTAGGGTTTTAGTAATAGGGTTCCGTTGGCACCTTTTGGATACGTAGCCCTAAAAACAGTTGTAGTTACGAGAACCTCTCCGAACGTCACTGTGATCTGTTCACGAACGAATGTGAGAAGATCTTGTCAGTATGTTTGGAGTATTGTGAGATGAGCGTATGACTGTCGAGTAGTTGTATAATACTTCATTTTATACGCTCGATCTCGTGGGAATATCAGGATAAAAGGTATCATGTATCACCAAATCAAGGTCTACCGATGAGCCAAATTTCATCCAAATCCGTTCAGCCGTTATAGCGTGAAAGCGTAACAAACAAATACAAATCAGACTCATTTTCACATTTATACAGGGTGTCAGGGACATCGACGCGAAGCCTGATATCATGGATTCAATACAAGATTCTGAACCAGCATCATTAAAAAAAAACAGCTGTTCCATACATTTTGACCGCGTAGGTATTGCACTTTTTTATGAAACAGCAGATTAAAAAAAAAAAAACTGACAAAAAATTGCAACGCATTTCAAACTGTCGATGTCCCTGACACCCTGTAGTATTAGTTAGGATCATGTCTGTAATTAACCTTTGTCTGTTTTATATTAAGGCCCTACCTCGAAAATAAACAGTAGTTTGATGGGCGTGGCTTATTCCCCCGCACGCGGGGAGTGTCGGGTCCATCTTCCATGGGCAGCCAACACGTCCCGTCGCTGACGTGGTGGCTGATATTATGGTTTAAGAACTTTATTTCTCAAAAAGAATTACATTCACTTATATGAGAAAAAACTTATTTCTAATTAGTAAGTATACATGCGACGCGACGGTTACACAACAAAAATAAATTAGGTTAGTACAGTACTCGCAGACAACTCTACTAACTATTATCTAGACCAGTGGCCAAAAGTCGAACTAACAAAATCACTGACTGGATTTTTTAAAACGTTACTTATTTAACATAATTATTATGAACTAGCTTAGTATTATTCTTGTCACTGTCGCACAACTGTCCAACTAAAACTGAAAGATAAAAATGGAAATATATCTAAGAAAAAAGTCATAATCATCATCAGCCTATTAATGTTCCCACTGCTGGGACACAGGCCTCCTCTCTGTGAAAGGGAGTGGGCCGTAATCCACCACGCGGGCCCAGTGCGGGTTGGTAGATGTCACATGTCTTCGAATTTTTGGTTCTAAGACATTCCGGTTTCCTGACGATGTTTTCCTTCACCGTTTTGAGAGCAGTGGTGATGAAATTATTTACACAAAGTAAAGCGCCTGCTTGGGTTCGAACCCACGATCCTGGGCCACCACTGCTCTTTAAGAAGAAAAAAGTAAAGATTTATAAATAACCACTATAAAATTACTATAGCAGATGCCGTATTACCTAAGCAGGTCATAGCCCCCATCCTATTAGGCCCAGCTACCTACTTAGTCTAATACCCGCCTCTCTAGATAAGTGCGGACGACCATACATCTTCAATGTCCTGCGTCTCTTTGTGTGACTAAATGGGTCTGATCCCTTTCAGGTAGTTTTGGGAAACGCTATTTCAATTGTAAATCTGGGTAAAATACATTACACTTAGCAATCCCGTGACTGATTAACTATTTGTCTAATAATAATAGAGTGATACAAGAGAACACTGAAAATGATTCTTCAATTTTATCATGACAAGGAAAGTGGAAACTAAACTATTTATTATACTTTTGCATTCATAACTCCGTGTTTACAAGTTGTCATACTTATTTTCGACAATTTATTGGAATAGATGGTTCTACGGTTCGATCAAAATTTTATTCAAATCAAGTGTTAGTTGATGAGAGTAGTGGTGGCCCAGTAGTAACGGCTCCGACTTACGAGTTGTAGGTCACGATTTTAAACCTAGACAGGGGCTTTACTTTGTCTAAATCATTTTATAATCATTGCTCTCAAAACGGTGCAGGAAAACATCGCGAGGAAACCGGCATGTTTTAGAATAAAAAATTCGAAAGTATACAGTGACATCTACCAACCCGGCACTGGGCCCGCGTGGTAGATTACAGCCCACTCCCTCATACCGAGAGGAGGCATGTGTCCCAGCAGTGGGAACTTTATAGGCTGGTTATCATTGGAAAAGACTTGTAGAAAACATGTCGTATATAAAATATGTATCATCCCACCTGTAAATATAAATATGTATACCATATATGTGTATGATACAAGTATAGTTTATGATACAGTGCGACTGTGCGACTTTGGACACGAATTTGTGTTGTAGGTAAACGTACGATCGAGGTCGAACAAATTGAGTGCGCACACTGAATTCGTTTTTCTCCGTCAAATAGGTAGTGTTCCGGTGATATCGCATTGAACGCACGAAAAATTTCAACGAGTTCGGATTGTTTTCGAACGTTGAAACTACGCGTACGTATACGTACGACTAATTCGTTGCCAGTCTGCGGGTTCCATTTGTGTTTGGAAGGTCGAGATTGTTCGTGCGTATTTGTACGTGTTCGCACGAGTGAAATTCGTACGAAAACGCATCCAAATTGCGTGCGGTCTAAAATTGTTTCAGACAACAAATACCTACACATGTAGGTATTGTTAATTATTCTATTCACATTTAAGACATTTTTGACAAGTTTTCTACACTTACTAATAAACGTTGTATATCGCCTGTATAGTTACACAACGCTTTTTCTTCTTCTTTCGAATGTCAAATTACTGATGACTGAAAGAGAGAAATCGGTGTGTAACTATACAGGCGATATACAACGTTTATTAGTAAGGGGGTTAGTCTTTAATACTTGTTTTTGTTGTAAACTATAAAAGAAAACAGTAGACACAAACGCGGTGTCAGAAATCTGGTATTCTGATTAGGTCTATTGCTAATCTGATGAAATCCCCCTTTTTAGACTGAGAAGGAACAAATTGGTTTGGGCTTGTCGCAAAAACTTACATCAAAATACTATAGGATAGTTGAATTTTCGATTCTAAAAAAGTTCAAATTCATGTTATGTTTACGTCGCGCGTTCGTACTGGGGCCTCACGTCCTCTATATTTCCTATGTTTCCCTAGTGCCACAATAACAACTACATTACCCCACGATTGTCAAGATCAAAAGGGTGAATACACCGAATACCGTCCGTAGCATGTAATTTAAATATTCATCCTCTAGCAATGGCCGGACAAAGGACACGCTGTTCCTATTGTGATGTTGTTACGAAGGGTTTTATAAGGATCTGATTTTGTTTTTATTTTGTAAGAATATCTTTTGAAGACCTTTACTAGTCGAAGATTTTGATATTTAGCTATATAATTTATATATGGCATTTCAACGACTCACTAAAATATACCTACACAAAGAAAAATCACATACAATTTTAGGTATTTTCATTTATTTAAGTTTACATGCACAAACGTTACAGAATAGAATTCCAAGGCGTTGAGGAGAGCCTGCCGGGGTTGTGGGAAACTCCTAAAGGGTTACCGTGGCCCCTGGCAACGTACAGGCAACTGAAGGAACACGGGTGGGTTTTAGTCAGTAAGAGTCTGACACGCCCTCCAAGGAGAAATTATTTAATGATTTCCCAACACAAAAAAGGCTTTAAACAAAGGAATTTACAAACTAAAATGTTACACTCATACCGATTTTGATGCGGTTTTCACTATCATTTAGAGAAATTATTTCGAAGGTTTATGTCCATACATTAATATTAAACTTACATTATACCTACTGAGAAATCTCGATGTTTTGTCAAGTCCTAACCACAGTGCGAAGCAGTTTCAACAGTCGTCGGCAGTTCGTGTCTGTCTGTGAGACCGTTTAGATCGTCTCACTCAACTACTCATTGGATTTTGATGCCGTTTTTACCATGTTTTAGATGTATTCCGGTAGGTTTATTATGTATCTAATCTTATCTAACTAGCTTATATTGTATTGTCCCACTGCAGAGCAAAGGCCTCCCTCTCCCTTTTCCACACAATTCTGTCTATTGCTAGTGTCGGCCAGTCCTTTCGGTAGGAGTCAACCTCGTCTCGCCATCTTCGTCTCGACCTGTCGCGATGTCGTCGTGCGTTTAGTGGTACCCAATCGGTGGCCCATTTGTCATCTGATATGCGGCAGACATGGGCTGGGTAACGTCCGTGATCTTGGTTTTGTGTTTTTATTCGGTCCGAAATTAGAGCCCCCCAGTATACTGAGACGAGCCATGGAGCGCTTGCTGGTAAACCTCGAGCTTGGACCTCTACTAGTGTGAAAGACCAGGTTTGAGCACCAGAAGTGATAATGTGGAGAATACACATGTCCATAATTCTCAGTTTGAGAAATAGTGGTATATTTCCTTTTATCTTTCATTGACCAAACTTTTTGAGAGAACAAAAATCATGGAACTCGCGTCATCGTCACCGAAGGCTATATGTATCGAACGTAAGACATCAACGCGAGAATCAAAAACTTACTTAGTTTTCACTTCTATCGGCAGTCTCAAAGACAGCCCGACTACTTGCTACTTGGCCCAGACAAATATAATAATAACAGGTAGGTATAATAATAATACTTATATAATCAATTAATATTTTTGCTTAGCACTAAAATCTCGATATTCCGAAAAGATGACCATTGCACACCACGTGAAACAGCGGTGGGTCGCTAGTAAACAAAACCTATTTTATCGAATCACTGTCAGTCCCCCACTATGAACGCTTTACTATAAAAATCATGAAAACACGTCCCTGAACTCTTTGATGCGACATACGATAGTGATATCACTGCATACGATATTATTATATTATGTTTCCTTTGAAGTAACTTATGTATGTCAGACGGCAAGCGGACGATTTCTTAGAGATAGATAGATGGATAGAATATAATGCTTTATTGTTCACCAAAATGTAACAAAGCTCATTTACATAAACTCACGCCTTCTTCCCATTGGGGTAGGCAGAACTCATTTATAAAAAAATAAAAAGCCTTAATAAGTGTCTAAGTTTTTTACAGTATTGATTACAAAAATTTTAAATTGTTGGTATTTGAGAATTCCTGAGGTGGTCTTTCTCCAGAGAATGCCAGCTTTCTCTGTCTTTAGCCACGTCCATCCAGCTTAATCCAGCTATACGCACGATCTCGTCTTCCCAGCGAGTGTGTGGTCTTCCTCATTAATGCTTGCCAACCAGTCCCTTGCAAGAAGTCATCTTTTTGGCCCATCTATTGTCATACAGTCTTGCAACATAAATTGCCCACATGCCCCATTTTGATGTGTTTCGAATTTTTGGTTGACGAATTTTATGCTGTTTTTTTATAATAAGCATACTGCGCTCTATTCCCCTCGTTTACTTAACCATTAATAATAATAAAATATTGGGGAAATATGTATAATCTACTAGCTTTAGCATGCGGCTTTTTTTTGTAAAAAGTTTTTATTTTTCACTTTTTAGTTGTGGAACCTACCCCACAGAAATTCGAAAACCAATACATGCTATGTAAATAACAGTGACAGGAACGTATCATCATATCAATCACATAATGCAAAATGGGAAAAATTCACGTTATTGAAGCTAACTCAAAAACTACCCAAGGAAAGGGGTCCGTAACTTCACTTCGAGAGTTAATACAATTTATATGGGACCACCTCTGAAGTATGACCTACCAAACAAAAGAAGAATCATAAAAATCAATTCATAATTGGTGGAGTAATCCAGTAACAAACATTTAAAAAAAAAGCAGTCGAATTGAGAACCTCGTCCTTTTTGAAGTCGGTTGAAAAAACCGTCTGGTTAACAACATTAAGATAACGCAATGAATGTTGTTGAGCTGTAAAATGAAAGGCATTGCAAGTGTGCTACGTAAAAAACCCTAATTACAGGTTTGATTTCTAAGTAAAGCAAGTGCTAATGGGCTCTACAGTGGAGGCATTTTCAGAGAAAATTCTGACTTCTGCTTAAACGAAACATAACCTTTTATAACAAGAGTTTTTCTTCCTACCATGAACTATTAGCATGCTTTTTGATGAAAACAAGAATAACAAAGAAACAAAACAACAAATAAAACCTTATTATTAATATCTGAATTACCTGTCAAAGACACAAAAATAAACTCCATCAATTTTATCAATATTACCCATCAAGAAATCATCTTGAAATATTTTGAATCAATCAGGAGGCTCCACAGACTTCCTTTATTACAATATATAAAAAAAAAACAGGTCAAGTGCGAGTCGGCCTTGTACACTATGGGTTCTGTACCACAATGTTTACAGTGAAAAACGTAATTTTATTATGACGTTTTGGTAGAGAATGGTATTGAGGTATTCAGCTGGACACAGTTAGACTAGAAGCCGACTCCAACATAGTTGGGAAACGTTTTGTAAATAGATCAGGAATAAAAAATGCTGAAAAATGCATTTTTTTTGAGATTTTTTGTACGAGGACATCCTTTGGGTTTCAACTTTCTACTTTACCATGATAGTGTAGTAATACATGTGTTTTATAAATTTTCCTACTACCTAGCTATAAAAATTCTAAATTTAAAGCCCAGTGACACTGTACCTAGCGCGTTCTGACAGATTTCGTTGGCACTCTCTGACTACGGAACCCTAAAAACATTACAATACCTTCCAAAAAGGGAGAGAAAGCACTCAAAAATTTATCCTACAAATAGGCAAACAAAAACTAATTTCCTTATTTATATCGAGGGGTTGAGAGGTGTGAAAGGGGGTGCAATGGGGTGAAGACGGGGGTGAAAGGGGGTGAAGCAAAATATTTGATTGTTCGATCGTTTTATTGTCAATTGACAATCGACGGAAGTGAGGAAATTGAGTAATAGCTTGAACGACGCTTTGTTTGTGCTGAGTGCGGAGAGTACGGAGTTGAGACCTTTTTTTTAACTTTTGATGTTAGTGCAGAGCAGGGGTTTTTTAGAGTTTTTATAAGGTTAATTCATTCTTGTTGAAGAGTCAAGTTGGTCAAGAGTAAGAAGGTATAAATTTTTTTTTAATCTCAGAATTATCCTGCTAATAAAAGACAATATACAATTATCTGATATTGTATTTTCACCATAAACTGACACAATTTGTATAGTTGCAATAACTTAAAAATAATGTTTTATACTCATAATTTATTCATTTTCACAATTTGTTTTTAAAACTATTTATGTAGTACCTGGATAAAGGAGACGTGGTTACCAGTAACAGGTTGCGATTCCCTTATCATATTTTATAATTCATACAATGTTAACAAACCTATTGATTTTACAGCTACAACGCTCGTTGATTTGAGTTGATGACTCAAGAGACCTTTTACATTTTTATCTTTTCACCAGACAATTTTCATTAACTTCAAGAATATCATCTTCATAATTTGTCCTTAGTCCCAAGTCTAAAATGTCCCAAGGCCTCGTCCGCACTCGTTCTCGAGACATCGAAGGAAATGAGAACTTGAGTAAGAACATGACTGTTCTGACGGTCTGACCTTCGTCTGACACTGACAGTTTGACAGCCAGTGAATTGAATTCACTGTCTTTGTGGTTTCTATGCAGAGGACTATAAATTACGATAAAAAACTAAACACTTCTGCTAATCCTTCGGGGAATACATGCGCGATATTAATGCAATAAAAAAAAGACTGCTTCGGACTTTTTTGCTTGCATTGCGGGAAACATACAATTTCGCCAACTTTCCTCTGCCAACTTTAGAATTGAAAATAACTGTTTGAACAAGAAAATGGTGTCCGCGATTTTGGGAAGGAAAATAACATAACATCACGCCTGAAATCGTCGAAGACTTAGGCAGAGGTGAACCTTTCTATAACAGTACACCCTCATTTGGTCGAAAGGTATCTTAAATTTACTGATAGACAACGCATAGCCTAACGAGGGTCTAAATGCATGCAATTTTGCATAAGAGTTCCTTATGTAGTGAAGGTGCACTAAGAAAGGATTTTTGAAAGTTCACCCCTTACAGGGGTGAAATAGGGGGTGAAAGTTTACATGGAAGTTTGTCATTTTTGCCGATGGGAAATCGCACACGACTTGTGCTATAGTAAAAATGAATTGTCTTTCATAATTCAATATTACAAACATGAAAAAACAGCAGAGTAGGTATAATCTAAACAAAAAGAGCAACAAATAACCCCGAACCCCGTTAATAACGAAACATTAAAATCGAACAAAAAGTGTTGTTTTCACAAATAAATATGACTTTGTATTCACAGAGCGTGGACCGACAGCCTTAGTCAGATTCAACAAGCAAAAAGATATTCGGAAAGTACAACCTGTCAAGACTCGGTCGACAAACGTAGCAACACACTGAAAAGGAGTAACTTGTAATGTGTTTAAGGTAGTTTATTTTTTAAGAAAAACTACATATTTTACATAAAAATATAAAAATAAAGTGGTTTGATGTTACCTTTTTTCGATTGCCCATAAAGCGATCTTGTTAAGTCGATTGTCTTCATAAAGCTACACCAAGCTATGAACGCAGAGTGAGCCACACCGCCCACTCTACCGGCTACTCTGCGTAAGGCGCTTGGCATCGCAACAAGTCAATCGTCATCCTGAGGATGCCTCGTTAAGAGGTGAAACACGTGACGATTTCTTACAGGGTTTTCTTTATGACTCTTTAAGAACAGTTAAGCGGATTAGGTTACTAAATATACGTCGTCTATTGTATTTTATAATGGATTTTCGCAAAGTCACTCCTGAGTCAATCCGCAAAGTCTATCTGTAGAACACGTGATCGCTCCCTTGGGAATTCGAAAATTACTCATTGCTGTTATTTCACTATACCCGTGTAACAATATAACCATCTATCATTGATTCTCATTCATGTGATCTTCAAGCCAAGATTTCTCAGTAAACTGTAGATAAACTATCTGATCTATTTGCTCGTGTTTTACCTATCTCATCCACTTGGCTTATGAGACGGTCTTCAAAAACGTTACCATTCGTTGGTAATGAAAAACACGCCTAAGAAAAATTATCCGCACTTTCAACGGACCTTCTCCGCCATGCCTGTTGTCTGCCCTACCCTTTGTCCTACACGGCCAGCTAAGGTTTGATTTAATGGCACCCGCGGCAATAAACAAATTTATTAAGTGAATATCCCCAAATGGCATTCGGAATTGGATTTTTTTAAACAAACACACGAAGGTAAATCGAAAATGTCGTCGGCAGGTATTGTGTAATGTTCTCGTATGGAGGTTAAAAGCATATCCAGTTATGAAAACAAACGATGAAAGGCAAAATATTGCTTTATAAATATCTGTGGGGTTTGGCCTCTGTCTATCTGTGGTACAATAGTTAGTCTATTCATGAAAAACAGCATCACGCCAGTATTACCCGAAGGGTTAGGCAGCGGTGTACCTATGGTACACCTACATTTCGCCAGTTATGTTTAAGTACCATTTGCCATAATTATGTCAGCTAAGCACACGCCAATATACCAACAAAAACATAAAGAAACTGGCAAAGTGCGTGTCGGTTCACGCAGAATGAAGGGTTCCGTAATTGGGATGAATTTACCCCAAAAACAAACTTAACATTGTAGTTGAAAAACGTGTTCTCCCGATATACATCACAGTCCAACTGCAAAATTAAGTTAGTCATCGCCAAAAATTTGTTTTGTGATTTAAACTACCAATTTCTTCAATCTTTTTCAATGTTTGGACTTTTTCATTTACGTGTGCTATGAGACCTTGCTTTCTGCCAAATTTCATGATTCTACGTCAAATATGTTTTATAAATGGGCGTAATTTTTATTGCGTTGACTTAGAAGCTTGATTTTTTTAAAGATCTAGGGAACCAAAGATCTACGTTTAAAGTAAAGTAAAAGCAAAAAGATTTATTTAGTTCAGAAAAACACGGTACAATATAAAAAACGAGTAACTGAACACATAGAAGCCTTAGGTGCTAGATTTTTACAAATTCCCTGGACCCCACACTAGGATTCCCTGTGTCGTGGGGTCCAGTCTCTTTCCAAGTAAGGCAAACAATTATTTATTTGGAAAAAAAATAAAAAACAAAAGAAATAATAATGAAAAGTAAGAATAATTAAAAAACAAAATTAAGTACAACGTAATTCAAAAATGGGTGTTAGTGTGTGTGAAGTGTAGGTTGTGTGTGATGTCTGGGATGTGTGTGGGGTGTGTGGGGGTAAGTGGTGAAAGTGGGTTGGTGCGCGCGTGTCATTTGTTTTTTTTAATATTTAGATTTTGACGTACTTATTTGATATATGTTTCGACCTCCACACGTTCCTGAGAAAAAGGGTCTTGACAGACTGACAGACGGACGGACAAGGAAGTGATCCTATAAAGGTTCCATTTTTTCCTTTCGTGGTAAAGCAAGCAAGCAGAAATAAAAACGTAAGTAAACAGAACTTTGTCGTCATCCCCTATTTAATACAATAATAAGCTGTGTTGGCTAAATGGGTACGAAGGCAACATGAAAACCAATAGGTAGCGTAAGTGCAGATTGGTGCAGCGAGATTTGATCCCAATTGTTATTAGTGATGTGGTTTACGCCAATCTAGATAATTCGAGGAAATTCGTACAATTAGCCAGATTGTTGTGCTGTAACAGTGGTATTACATTATAAGGGGATTAGGTAGGGGAGACCGGGGCCACAATTAACAAAAAAAATATTTTTAGTTGTATCTTCGAAATTATTCAACATTTAGACTTGATTTTTTTGTTAAATGATGCTTTAATTATTCAGGTATCATGCTATTAATATAAATTAAACATAAAAGAAATGATTTCTTAAATAGAACACTTTTTCTCCAAAAAGTCAGTTGTTAATAAATTCTTACCTCATCTTCGGGGCTAGAATTAACAGCTCTGAGGTAAGTATTAACAGAAGGGGCAACATTTACATTATGGTATGCCAACTGATATAGAAGAATATAAATATATGTATGACAATATTTTTTGGTATTAATAAAAGTGAAATTAATACAGAATTGTATGGAAGACATTTTACTTATTAATTTCAAATACAATATTCAGGCAAGTGAATGATGTGATGTCGTCTTTGATATACCTTGCTTAGGCCCAGTCATTGCAAGAGATAGGTATATTGAATCCAGTCAGCACGATGTATCTTTATGACGCCGCAAAAAATACGAAAAGATTTATTGATGTATTTTATTATTTATGTACACACAGTAAAATACATATAGATACTACATTTTTGCGCGTTTATACGTTTTTACTGAGCTCGTGGTAGAGCTTTTAGAAGAGGTCTTTTGGTTTTGGACCAAGAAATCACTAGCATCTTTCTGCATGTCAGATGATCCAGCTACCGGTTCCTATGATATTTGCACTATCACCACATATGGGGTAGGTATTAACACGTTAATACTGACCCCGCCAATTTGTTAATTATAGCCCCAAAGGTACATTTTTAGTATTAAATAACATAACAAAATATTGGTTAATAATTACAATAATACAGCAATGTAGCATTAATAAGTATGAAATTTGCTTCCAGGAAAACAAAAAACTTAGTCATAATACCGTATATTTCGAGAATAAATCAAAAAATTTAAAAGTTAGAAAAGTTCGTTACGTGCTTGAAAATGTCGTCAGGTATATAACACATTCGCATGACGCGCAGACCGCAGCTGACCAACCCTGAGCCATGCGGCGTGATCTAGTCGGCATATTAAAGCACGCGCTGTAGGTGTAGTGTTTACAGTTTTAGAGAAAATCGCTTGTTAATACTTACCTCTGTTAATTGTAGCCCCGGTCTCCCCTACTTAGCCAAGAATAGGTTTGCAGGAAAAGGTTGGTCACTGGACAGCAGCAAGGTTTTTAATTTTTGGTTGGTCTGTATACGTCCATTGTGTTGTTGGTCACCATTCTTTACCATACCGACAGCTAAAACATGCCACTGATATCACAAAGCAATGGTGCGCCCGTTAGCGTCGTTATTAATTGATCAAAAAATATCTAATGACGATCGTTAGGTACGGAAAGCCCAAAAGCCCTATTATAAAAAATTGCCTGCCTCCATTTTTTTTTTCCATAATTTTCCACTAATAAACTATAGTAAAGATAAAGGTACTCACCCACCGTAGCGCCGCGCTCGCTAGCCACGCCGCGCCGCGCCACAAAACGCAGCGCCACCAATTTGCGACCGTGACAGATGGCGACCAATTAAATTGTTGGACACTCGGTGTTACACGGTCTGAAAGTTGAGAAACGTTTTGTGAGTATTTTTTTGTTTAGCGTTATCTGCGATTTTTTAGGTGGACTGTTATTACTTCAATATATTTTAATCATTAAAAATATGATAATTTAAAAGAAGCTAGGAGCTAGAAGTTTGCTTGTTTGTTTGTTTTATAAAATAAGTTTAAATTTAAAATATAGTATTTGCGCACAGCTGTCACAGAGAAGAGACTTTTTGAAATATAGTACTAAATAAATATTTACTTGCTCAGTTCTACGCAAATTACGCGAAGAATTGTTAAGAGTTGTTGTTGTGATCAGTGTTTGTGAGTTTTGAGTAAGAATAGAATAGAATAGAATATTCATTTATTTGCTCAGAACGTAGGTATTTACAATAAGGTGGTTACAGGTGGTTAGAACGTGTAAAAAGCGTGTGCAGATGACAAACCACGGAGATGTGGAGATCTTTAACAGGTCAAGATAAGAACAAATCACAAATCTTATATTGTAAAAATCGTAAATAAGATTAGGCTTACCTTTTAATATTATTAAGAAGAAAAGCTGTTTAGTGTAGTAGAAAATAACATTCAGCTTAACAAAACTAGAAAATAAAAAATTTGATTTTTGAGTTCAGATTAGAAACTAAACTCAAAAATCAAAATCGTACATCAACCACATCCTTTAAAACACAAATTTTCTGGGAAACAGAATATTGTGAAATAAAGTTACTTGCAATAATTTAATAAATCCAATTTGTGTACCGCGCATCATCTGTAGGCGCAACTCGCGAGACAAAAGCCAATCGAGTGTCGTCAAGTAATTGACGGGACGCTGTTGTATCTCTCTCCTGGTCTAACACACGCAAATACCATATATACTAGAACGAGACAGCTATACAGAAAGATCGGAAAGAGAACATTTTTTTAATACGAAGCGCCGCACTTTGAATGTTAAGTAATTAATTAAAGCTTAAACAGCTTTTTTAAACGTTTATTTTATTAAGAGTGAATGGAATTACAAGTGTAGTTCCTGGTAATTAATGATGTCATCCTCTTTTTGTTACTTCCGTGCTTTTTCGACTTTTTAAGATAAGTATGGGTCTTCTTTTTACCGATACCGAAACTACAGAACAATATAAAAATCTGTTTGCATGACGTTTGCAATTCAATCGTACCATTCACTTTTTACGCAACAGCGAGGTGGGTGGACGACCTATAATATTGCGGGGAAGACCTGTATGAGACTCGCACAGACCAGGGAAGCATGGAAAAAAGGGGGCCTATACTCAGCAGTGAGTGGAATAAGGCTGCCAACGATGATGATGATTAAAGGCTCGTGCAGACCAACGCGACGCGACGGGCTCGACGCGACTCGAACAATACAATTTCTAAGAAAACTTGACCGTATAACAATAACCGGTGTCGCGTCGCGGAAGTCTGCACGTAGCTTCATTTTTGTCCTGAAAACTATTTTTTTTTAATAAGTACGTACTTCCTGTACCTACCTAAATATATTGTCCTCTCGATAATACATTATTAATTTTAAAAACAGATCAGAGCAAATCCAGCTAATCAAAAACCAATTTATGAACTAATTGCAAAATCCGCTGCAATTGAACTCCGACCAATCAATTGACAACACAAACAAAGAACACAAACCCATTCTATTATTATTGCAAAATTATTGACACAGTCACAGTGCAAAACTAAACATTTATTATGAAAATCTAACAAATAATATTATCTATTCCAATTGTATGGCCGCGAGCGCACACTAGGGTTGCCAACTTAAAATAAAATATTTTTGAAAATTACACGGTTCAATTAAGACTTGAGAAAAATTGTTTTGGAATTAATAGATACTTGTATGTAGGTAGATTATACCTTAATGTATTTTAACGGTAAAAAATGTATTTTAATCTTGTGTTTTTAGAAATACCTACATAATAATGTGTCAAATCGTTCCGATACAAAAAAAAAACAATTTAATGCGTAAACAAATCTGTTTTGCCAATTTTGTAGATTTTGTAAATTATTTTCAGTACTTCAAGCAATGCTAGGGTTGCCGTAACAGCCGTGTTAGTATGCTAGCCTAGCATACTAACACGGCTATGTGAGCTGGGCCGCGACGGTCGCGCGTTCACGCGGGCGTGTGGACGCGCGGGCGTAGGGCATACAAATTATATTAGCCATAAAATACTGAGTTTTGACGCTATTTCGTGTTTGAAATAAAGATATTTTAGACTTTTATAAGATTTAACAAGATATTAGACGGTTTTATGAAAGGATCGTTGCAAGCGGCGTTCTTTAGTTTCTGCCTACCCCCGTGATGTTTTTTCAGTGCCATATTTTTATTTGACGTTAAATAAACCATGTTTACGATGAGAATCCGCTTTATTTTCAGTCAGACAAAGTAGTTAGTAGTTGCATCACATAACATGCCTCTGTAAGTTTCAATATCGTTGCAATCAATAAAATGCAATCCACTCTCAAAATAGTTGGATGCCCTATTCAGTAGCACATTATTAACGATTAACGCACGCTAAACACGCGAGCAAATATCGCGTCTGTGTGGAGGTGGCCTATGCAGGGTGGATGGCACTGTTTTTGGAACAGTGAAATAATTTATTCTACACTATAAATGCCATTCCACGGTACGTCTTCAGGAACGCGGTCGCCACTCCAGAACCTGCAGACCCCATCGGCCATCTGTCCTGTGAGCAATGTGCCCTGCCCATGCCCACTGCCACTTTAGTTGAGGAAGGCCTCCCACAAGGTAGACCGATGACCTTGTGAAAGCCGATGGAATCCGCTGTATGCGAGAAGTACAGAACTGGTCGAACTGCAGGTGCTTGAGCGAGCCCAGCAGTGGACGTCTTTCGGCTGAAGTAATGACGATGATGATGATGATAAATATGCAATGAATAAAGTCAGATTACTGGATAGGTCTGTAAGCTACGTTTTTACGAAAAAAATTAAAAGACCATTTTGGTAAATATTAAAAAAGAGATGTAACATGATTTTCATCACTGAAAATCTTTTAAAATAAAATCTTTTTTGTCTTTCAGGTTTAGTTAGTTTTTCACGACTTAACAGACTTTTTTTGTGGTCAGAGGGAAGCTTCACTCCGGAAAATTAATTAAAAAACTTAACTATACAGGGTGGATTTTTGAGATGGGGCAGCAAGGACAGCTACTTTAAGCGTTGTAGCTACAGGAAAATGGTCTTTGGAGACTATCCTTAGTTTTTTTTGACATTTTGATCTGATTTTACAGATTTTGAAAAAAATGTACAGTCCGCAAGAAAAAGGGCAGTTTTCACAAAAACTTTTTTTTATGCCAGCCTGTTTCATAAAAGGATCAAAAACCTCTATTGGACCAACTGAGGTATGAGTACTAGAAAAGTCTGAAATCACAAAAAACTTTTCCATACATTTCGTAGGCAATGAGACTCATAAAGTTAAGGACAGTCTCCTAAGACCGTTTTCCTGTAGCTACAACCGATAAGCTGTCCTTTCTGCTCCATCTCAAAAATCCACCCTGTATACATACATTATAGTCTCAACAATTCCAGATAAGCTGATTTTGTGCAGCTGGTACAAAATATATTTGGTATTTTGTTTCCGTAGTAACATTACACATTAATGATAATGTTTATTCAAAGCCAGTGCAGTGTACGTTTGATCAGCGACGCGAGCTTATTGCGTCCTTTTTTTGGAAGGGAAGCCTTCACTAATGTTGACCTGCCATTTTATTGATTTACTGTTGATATTTATTTAATTCGCCCAATATAGAAAGAAAGAAAGAAAAAGTATTTATTGAGACAAGCAAAGGAGATCCCAAGCTAAACTCACACATTTAAACATAAATAAACAAATAATAATGAAAAAACAACAAAAATAAAACAAAGTCAAATTTAAATAATTCTGATAGGGCCCGCAGTGATGTCACGGATAGATACAGAAATAAATACTCATATAAATAAATAACAAACATAGATTTATGAAATACATAATATATACGTAGTCCGCGTGTCTGCACACGACGTAACATTAATTACTCATCTATGTTTTAGTGTCTGTGGTGTACTGGTGTGGTACTCTATGGCATCGTTGTGACAAGTAAAGAGACACGAATATCACGTCTGTATATCCCCAAAGGGGAAGGCATCCCCTATAATATGAGTGTGTTTAGGCGCATTTCATCACGCTGACCGTCGTCGGCGCTGACAAGACAATGTATATAAAGTTTAGTATTCTATGAAATTACGTCAACCGCTCAGCGCTGACATCTGATTTTCACTGTCAGCGCCGACGGTCAGCGTGCGGTCAGCGTGACTCTAAAATCAGCCTTATAGCCAAATCCTAAGAAATGAGCCTACTACGTTGCTGGTAACAATTCTAGACCCGAGGCTGCAACTGAGAAAATCCCAAATAGAAAAACTAAATAACACTATTTTCCCACAACACGCTCAACAGTCAAGCTAGCGAACAACAGAACAACGAGGCAGTTCCTATCAAAAACTAACATTTGTAATATTTCGTGAAAGATTATGCGAACTACGCGAGTGATCCATAACTTTTTTTGTAAATCATCGTTAGCATCGTATAGGATCGGGTATTGTGTAGCAATTGTATCAGCTTTGATCCCTGATGTGATATTACTTACCGTTCATTTGGGGCGAACCATTTAAGACTTCGTTATTTTTGTTTTCCACGATAACTGACCCGTGAGTTGTGATGTTGTGAATTATAAATATTTATTTCCATTTTCAATTTTTGTACCGATTTTTTCACCGACCGAAAAAAGAGGAGGTTCTCAATTCATTTGTCGATATTTTCGTCAATTGTGGACCGATTTTGAGCTTCCGTGGTGGTCCCTTTGGCTAGCATTCATGCTGAACTGGGCCTATTCGCAGCTGTGAGGTGCAGAATCCTATTTTAGTTTTTTCTATTCTTGGTTCTGTGTGAATATTGTGAGCAAAATTCAAAATTCAAAATTCAAAATTCAAAAGTCATTTATTCAAACTAGGCTGAGAATCAGCACTTTTCGAACGTCAAAATTACATAAGACAGTCCCCCAAAAACGCCCGCCCTTCACCACTTCCTAGTGCTTTTGCTGGAGAGAAGAAGTGGCGCAACAAACTCCCCAGCAGCACAGCTGTCTGTTCAGTTAGAAAAAAAATTGATTCTATACAATAGTATGCAAATCATTTACATTACTCAACACAAATCATTAAATAAAAAAATAAATTTGCCATAATGACAGCTAGCACACGCCAATGTACCAACAAAAAAAAAAAAAAAAAAAAAAAATATCGAAAGCTAAACTCAAGCGAAAATGAATACTAAAAAAACTAAAAACGTAAACAGAACTTAATACCCGAATTATAAAGCCTCCAGGTATAAAGGGCGTGCCCGCTTACATATAGCTAATAAAACTGTAACTCGAAGTCACATAATTATGATAAACTAGGACCATCGAAGTAAAATAAATCAACAGTTAGGCAAGAATAATATAATGATCTTCTGTCGAGGTCGCTAGCTAACCACATATTGCAATACAACTCATTAAACAAAAACATTGTAATGAGACGATTATGTCAATAATAAATGAATGTAAATGAAAATAAATTTACTTATACAGTCAATTAAAATAACAATTATTTAACTCATATGACCTGTCAGTAGGTAAGCTAATTCTGGAGAAAGAACATAAATATTGTCTTGAGTTAATCACAGCGACCAACTATTTTTATCGTTTAAGTAGTCGTTGAAAGAGTAGTATGCCTTTGAACAAAGGTTGGATTTTACTTTAGCTTTAAACGCATTATAAGGCAAATCTAGCAGAGAAGTGGGTAGCTTGTTATAAAAAGTTATACCAAGCCCAACAAATGAATTATGAACCTTATGAAGCCGGTGAAAAGGAGCTCGTAATTTGTCCTTATTTCTGGTGTTAATATTGTGAATATCACTGTTCTTAGTATATAAGTGTATATTTTGCCTAATATATAGGATATTGGCGAAGATGAATTGTGATGCCACTGTGAGAATACCAATATCCTTAAAAAAATCTCTTAGAGAAACTCTGGCACCTAGCTGGTAAATTGCTCGAACAGCTCGTTTTTGAAGAACAAATATATTTTGAATGTCAGCGGCTTTGCCCCACAGCAGAATGCCATAGGACATAATGCTATGGAAATAACTAAAATAGACTAATCTAGCAGTATCAACGTCAGTGTATTGTCTTACTTTCCTGACAGCGTAGGCGGCCGAGCTAAGCCTTCCCGCTAGACTTGAAATATGTGGGCCCCACTGAAGTTTAGCATCTACTGTTATGCCCAGAAAAACTGCCGAGCCCACAGTTTCAAGCACCTCTTTATCTAAGACTATGTTGGGTCCTAGATTTCTAACATTGGGTAAAGCGAATTTTATACATTTCGTTTTCTTGGAATTGAGAACTAAGTTATTTGTTGTAAACCAATCCGTAACCATTGAGAGTGCACTGTTTACATCGTCAAAATCATGTCTATTCCTGTCTACTTTAAAAATAAGAGAGGTATCATCTGCAAACAGTACAACTTCACAGATACCCTTTAAAAAGAATGGTAAGTCATTGATATACACTAAGAACAAGAATGGACCCAGTATTGAGCCTTGAGGTACACCTAACTGAACTGGTAACCCGGAAGATTTCACACCATCAACATCTACACATTGGGACCTATTGTGTAAATAAGAATTAAGAACATCGAGAGCTTCGTTTTGCACACCGTAATGACGCAGTTTACGCAAAAGCGTGTCATGGTGCACGCAATCAAAAGCTTTGGAGAGATCACAGAAAACTCCAATAGCATTTTGCGAGTTCTCCCATGCGTTAAATATGTGTTTCAGCAGAGCAACACCCGCATCTGTAGTCGAACGACCTTTTGTAAAGCCATATTGTTCATTATGAAGGAGGTTATTTGAATTAAAATGTCTTAGCAACTGCTTGAGTATTAACTTTTCAAATATTTTACTAAATGCAGGTAAGATAGAAATAGGCCTGAAATTACCAACATCATTTTTATTACCGGATTTAAATAATGGTATGACTTTACTACTCTTCATGAGGTCAGGAAAAGTTCCTAAGTCAACACATTTATTAAAAGTAACAGCTAGATAGGGGGCTACGATGTCTATTATATTACTTAAAAGTTTAATGGAGATGCCCCAGTAATCACCAGTGTTTTTGGATTTGAGTGTATTAAAAACATTAATTACATCACGAGGCGTTACATGTTCGAAGCTAAATAAACGACTACTTTTAGACACACTACTAAGCAATAGGTTTTCAGCTTTAGACGGGGACGAATTTAAGGAGCGAGTCGTAGTTATAGGTATGTTGGCAAAAAACTCATTAAACGCCTCAGCTACGTCAGCTGCTTTAGTAACTAATTTATTGTCGACCATAATCTCAAGTTCTTTATCTTGTTTAACCGACTTACCCGTTTCATTGTTATTAATTTTCCAAGTGGTTTTTACTTTATTATTGGAATTTTTAATTTTATCGCTTAAAAATTTTGATTTAGCATAAACACTAACCTTTTTAAATAATTTTGAATAATTTTTGACATACTCTAGGAAAGGAGTATCAAACCTGTATTTTTTCAAACCATATAACTCGTATAGTCTCGCTCTACTTTTATAAATACCTGGAGTGGCCCATTGGTTAAAGTCAACGAGAGCCTTAACCAGGGTCAACTAGATACCTATTATTTCCTTTCTTTCTTTCTTTAGATATTTTATTAACTATACTTGGGTCATTTTTGAGTTAGCTTCAATAAAGCCTAATGCAGACTGGCGTAACGTTACACCGGTAATTGTTCTACCGTGAAGTTTTCGTAGAAATTGTTTTGTTAGAGTCCCTAAGTTTAAGGCAACGATAAGCTACTTTTAATGATTTTATACCGAAAATTATAGGTCTAAATGAGTAGTGTTAATGATTTGGAAAAATATATGTTAAATTAGACCATTTTCTTAATAATTTAATATACGAATATTTTAGATTATGTTTACATTACATAGTGAAATTAATTTGTAAAGTTGTGTCTAACGCGGATAAAAAACTGAGAATTACGCAAAAGCTATCCATCGTATTTTTCTGAAACCTTCACCATTTTAAGGATAATTAAGATATTAATCTTTTAGAATACGTGTTTTATTAAAATCCCTATTGTCTTATGTATAGTTAATAATGCGTCAAATATGACAGCGCTCATTCATGAGCGAGTTCTATTACTGGCTGGACGTACGACGCGTTGCGTGAGCTCAGTACTGAACACGCAAGCTAACCACTCAAGGTCACTGGCATGTATCTGCGTCTTAACACGTAATTTTTTCTCTTAGTGTAGATAATGATGGCGATGATGTTACAATAACTTCCTGTCACTGATTTTTACTTAGCAAGTAGGTGTATATGTATGCTAATTAATGTGGGGTAGGTACCACCACTATGAAGTAAAAACTAAAACTTTTTTAGAAAAAAATACCACAAAGTGAAGATTTACTTTAATTTCGTAAGTACTTAGTGTTTTTTAAATAACCCGTTTCAAAGTGACTGAAAGATAAGCTGCTCTACTACTATACCGACAACAGTCCCTCGTCACCTGCCCCCGTACACGTGTCATCACTGCACAGTACACAGCGCGCAGTAAATTCGCGCGTATTTGTCGCGTGTGTTGACGTGACCGGGTTTGTTCAGTGAGACCACTTTGTATAGCGCTGTATAGTGTTCTACTATAACTGATTAGCTGTTTTACTAGCATCGTAGGTACTCTGTGGAAACATAAACTAGTCTACTGTGCACAGATTTTACGATACTCATCTTCAGTACAATCCACCACAAACCTGCTTGCGTTGATTGGCTAATCTTTTCACGCCTCTAATCGATTTTAAGTAAGGACATGAGAAGAGATTGGTAATTTCTGTCTTGTTGACCAGAGGACGTTGTATTTACCAACATGTACCAAACGCCAAAGAATATTAAGACCAGTTTCTATCAGATAATCAGCATAGCGAGCTGCAGAAAGAGTGAGACTGAAAGAGACTAAAGGAGTTGGGGACGCCCAAAGAAACGATCGATGGGTTGAGTGAAGGGCTAGAAAAGGGGTGAACGCTAAGATGGTGGCTTATAGAAGAATAAAGACTTTATACAAGGATTTGAAAGAAGAAGATAATACGGTTGGATTGATGGTATTGATGAACTCAAGACTTAAATAAAACAAATGAAACGCGGCTTCACCTTTTCGTTGAACACGATTGTTATTTATCCTCGCGGCATCCGTCAACAGTCACTGATACACATCAAACATGAGTATTACAAACAACAGCCAGTGTCCATGTCCATATGTCCAGTGTCCAGTGGTGGACAGTGGACAGTCCACCCACATCGGAACAAGCCTGTTTATTTTCTTTATTTGTGCGTGGATTGTTTGCGTCATTGCGTTTGTACACCGGTTGTGTGCTGTTGAAGGTTGTGTTACTTATGTGCAGAGGTGGACTGTGTTTGTAAATGATATATAACTACTTAGCTGATGCCCGCGGTTTTACTCGCTTCGAGAGGAGAATATCTAGTCATAGAATAAAAAAACATCTGTGTATAATTACAGAACATGGTCTATTTGTATGCCAAATGTCATCTAAATCCTCTCAGCCGATAAAGCGTGTCTGAGTAACTGATAGCGACAGCATTTTATTTACTTAGGTAATTAAAAAGGCTTCATGACGTCACATCAACCATCGATGCGACGCTCTGCTGCAGTGATTGTCACCGGCCAGTGACAATCACTGCAGCACTCTTTTCTGACCTCTTCGGTGATTCCACGAGGCATCACCAGTTTCTGCGCCGTCATATACAATCAATCTAACGGCGCAAGTATAACAATCATGAGATATAATTATTATGGAGTTGTTTGGTGTTGAAACACTAGAGCCGTAAACCCGAAGGTCCGAGAGCCCACCTAGATGTTCGGGACATCGCCAAGCTGTTGGTTGACTCTTTACGTGATTCGTGACCCTGGCCTGTTTTAGACCAAAGTGATTCTTTGACATAAAACGGGCCAGCCTTCTTTTATTGCCATTTACCGTGGCCTTTTAGGCACTTTAACAGATGACAGCGATTTGGACGAATTTTTTGATTCCCTATGATTCCTTCTCCCTTTTTTATTATTTCACGACTATTAGTTTATAAATTATGAATATTACGAGGCAGTGTTTATACCGCGTATACCACTAATTGCCCACAATTACCAGTTTAAGTTCCCTGTGAGCGTGTGTGTGTGTGTTTTGCGATGATTATCAATAAGTGCCAGGGGCAGACACTGAAGGTGTCGACCTCAGGACAAGCTGCTTCTCACACGGAAATCTGTACGTCGTTTGCTCCCGAGTCACCAGTCCTGACTCTCTGTATATTTGGGCTGCTGTGAACAAAACTACAAACGTAGTATACTGAGAAATTTATAAAAATGTGGGTGATATTGTATTATATTTTGGTGTCTTACGACTTCAACGTGAACGAAGTCGCGGGCACAAGCTAGTTATGAATATAATTATAGTTCGCTGTAAATAAAGTATCAATCAATAAAGTCAGCTAATTGGTTTTAAGACGAGACTTTGTTAGCGCAAACTATCTTGTGGAGCGTACTTTACGAAGAACCAGCAGAACAAGTCTATGAAGTTCGTATAAATAGTAAAACTTAGGTAGATACTCATATTTTCACAATTCTATAAAATCCTTTTAAAAGTTTTCCTGAAATAATTTCCTACAATTTAAACCGTGTAAGCTTCCAGGTATTTTATAATAACAAGATTTTATAGAACTTTTTATAGAGCTTTCATTGGAACCCGGCTCATTGGCGTTCAGTGCTGAAGTAATAACTTCTGCATATTTTATGAATACATCACTGAATGCATTATTAAAGTTTTTACATTAAGTATTAATAAGAAGAGTTGCGAGAGATACGACTCGGTGGACGTTGTTGGAGAAGGTCATTCTGTAAACTACGGAAAGGGCTTATTCTATGTATGAATAATAGGGTTTTATTTCTATTTATAATTTTAAATTGAAAAGACTATGCTTAGATGGCTTTGGTCATGTGGAGATGATGAATGAAAGCGAAAACGTATTTAAAACCAGGAAATTTCGGGAGGAGACACCCTAGGAGGACATAATTATAGTGATATTCTTCAGAAAGGTCAGGTGCGTAGATATCTAAACGTAAACGAATCAAAAGGAGTCAGTAAGGATCGTAGCAGGTGGCGTTCTATAGTTTCTGCCTACCCCCGTGGGAAGAAGGCGTGATGCGAAGGTGGGATGTGTGTTATTATTTCAATGCCTGGTTCCTGAAAGCTTTTTCAATTTAATCAGTTCATGTCAAGTGATTCAATACAATACTAACATAGATATATACTTTGTTGTACCTACTACGTATGGAGGCCTTCCAACGCTACGTCTTACAGTACTCGGTCGCCACTCCAGAATCTTTCGGCCCCATTGGCAATAGGCTCACCACTTAGGTAAAACATTTGTCTTAAACATAACTATTGACTTGTATACTGCCTAACCCTAGCCAAAATATAGGCATGGTGTTATGTTTTTGTTAATGTGTGTTAACATATAAGTTGTAACTCAAAAGAGACAATAGAAGCAACAACAGTACACATTCTACCGCAGCCTACCTACGTCTGTATTCTATTGGTAGGTAGAAGTAGCGGCACCACCGCACCTGCAACGTTCAGGTATTTAGCGAGCATTCCAATCATAACTTACATAGTTATAAATGTGTACATAAGTACTAATGTATTTGTGTATTGATATCGGTATTGTGGGGTTGGGAATATCGGATTTTAATGCATTGTAAGTTGAGGAGGAATTATTTTTAATCGATTTCGAAAATGGAGGGGGTTCTGTGTTCCTCTTTAGAGATTTTCTCTTTGTATGTTCATCGATATTTTCATCAATTGTGGACCAATTTTGAATTTTCTTAAATTCTTTGCAATTTTTATGTCTTTATCGCGAGACCGTTATCGCGTTTTTCATGTTAGCCCTGCAGATTTCTTCACGATGTTTTCCTTCACCGATGTCAAAAATAAACTTCACTTCGAAATAACAACTAAAATATTTTGGAAATACTTTAAATCATCTCCTTCGCTTATGGTGGTATCTTTACTAGTACTGTACCGTTTCACTCGCTCCAGTAACTCGCCAGCGTGTCACCATCTATGACACGACAGTATGCTGTCCGAATCCCTAAGATTTACTTGCTGCACGGACATTTCACTCGTAGTAGGAGTGAGGTCCTCGTAAATAATGCACAACACAATGCGAATTTGTTAAGAGTTTCGAGGGAAACAAAGAGGCTTGCTTTGGGGGCTAAATAGTAACTATGAAGGGTGCAAAAAGACGAAGCCGAGAATCACTTGTTTACCCCGTCATTGTGATAAAAAAAAAAATTGTAATTTGAACTCCAAGCATTAAAGGCACTTTTGAATTGTCAAAAAGTCGGTCAGTCAGAAACATAAAAAAATAAATAAAACATAAAAATAAAAATGATTTATTTCAGACGTTACAGTCCATAGATTGTTAGTAATTAGTTAGTAACAATTTGTGCTTACCTGCTATGTTAGTAATGTTAGTGAGTTTCTTTATTAACTTGTTAAACCTAAAGCCACCAGGTGCCTCTGGATGAGACAGTCTGGTCTCGCAACAATCATTTTCAGGATGCTATTCCGACTGTTACGTAAACGTTGTACTATGGATGCTGCTTTCTTGCGCATAATGGCATGAAAGCCATCCGTATGTGCGTATGAAGCTAGTTGCCCATTCCAAAGAGTAGTAGGAGAAGTACGGGCAATAAACTCCATGGGTACTCTTTAACATTATACAGGATCTTAGGCAGACGGTGGAACATACGAAAATAACGGATCCGTGGGGCCGTCTGCTACGTGTTTAGGCCCAATAATAAGACCCAGGCCAAACGGATTAAAAAAAAAATATTTTTACATATTATTTGAAATTCGTCGTTGCTCAAACTACAAACGTCAATAATATTATTTAAAAATAACTAAACTGGCAACAATTTTATGTTACCAAAGATGTTTTCCCAAAATTAGTACTGCTCTATTACTGTTAGTTTTTTTTTTAACGCAGTTTAAAGTCGGGCTTTCGGTGTTTATTTTGTTTGTAGTTTAAGGGCTCGAATTTAATTTTCCTTTTGAATACTGTAAGCTGATGGGTTTAATCTTCGATGGCTTAAAAGAGTGCAAGTATCCGACATTCATCTAGTATTTATTGCCTCTCACTTAGATAAGGTTATAGACACCAACATACTCCTTGTTTGGTCAATCCATTTACGTTCATTTGTTTTAGAGTTTTGCGGAACCAGGCGCTATGAAGGTATGAGGAACAGAGTGTAAAGTTCAGTCAGCCTCCATAGAAAAGGGAAGATCCTCTAACCAGACGGGTGCTGTCTTGCGCAATGCAGGATATTTCGTGACGTCAATGCGATGATGATTCACATAGACACTGCCACACTACTACTCAATCCATCGGCTACTGTTCCAGTGAAGTTCGAAGCTGACTTGAATGAAATTGACAATGGAATACCAGCTTCATTGTTATTTTCTATATCCTTATTTTTATAATTATGTATTCAATTAAGGTCACGATGCATCCTAGAACCGAAATGTCTGCATATAGACCGTAACACAAACTAATCAAATCCCTCAATCCTACCGCAGAGCGTGAAGTGCTACCTACATTGACACAGAATAGTTAGGATACAGAAGGCCAGCTATGAACAACGAGCGAAAACAGGCACACGCACACATAGATGCATACGTAAGGCGATCTCTAACAAATGCCGGTCGCTGCATGCACTCACTGTACAGACAGCGTGGCTATGTGGGGAGCCCTTAAGTTTTAAAATGTTACACTGCTATAACATTGAATTTGTTACGGTTATCCTAAAGAATACTTTCATTAAGAGCTTGACGTGGATTCAAGCTAACGCATCGCCTAACATCGCCATTCAATACTTTCTGGGAATTGAACCTCCAATTGTGTCCTTTGCAAGTATTTGCATAATAGTTGCTTGTCGAAATACTTATTATACGGAGTTTTGAAAAAATACAAAAACCTGTTATGTCGGATTTGAACTTGTGTGACTTTTGCTGGGGTACCTAGTTGATGAAGCTGTGTCTACATAGACGTGCCCATGAGTGCGCGCGTTTTGCGGAGCCAGCCTTCTGTAACCAGCTATTCCGTGGCGTTGATCCACTGCCACCTAGGTCCGCAGTAGGCAACAATAGCTCGCCAGCTATTGTCTGCAATATTGTTCAAATTAATTGGCGACTTCGAGTGCCATCGGCTGAGCAGTCGAGTAGACAATGTGTGGATCGGTTTGTAGCTATGTAATGACGAACTGGGTTTGGAACCTCGTGGTGTCTGCGAATTTGTGTATGTTTTAGACTTTGAACGTTGGTCTGAAGGTTCAGATTACTAACAGGTGCAAAACTTGTTTAAGTTTACTATGATACCATCCTTCACAGATCCAGAAAGCAATGTAACCTTGTAGCGAGATTATCATTCGTCTCACTCTACAGCTACCACGCAGTGGTTTGAGTGCCCCATGATATTATCCATTTTTTGCTGATTTTAGACCATAGAGTTCATGAGGAATTTGTACCGTAAGGCGGCAAAGCTTGGAAACTGCAATGACAAAGAAAAAGGGCACATTGTAATAAACAGTATAACCAGTCAGCTGCAGCTGCATCAGGCTCATGTGCCTGGCGCTAATGTGCAGACCAGCGCGACAAGTCGCGGGACGCGACACCGGTTATTGTTATACCGTGAAGTTTTCTTAAAAATTGTATTGTTCGTGTCGCGTCGCGCTGGTCTGCAAAAGCCTTTAACCTTCCACATTTTCTGCTTGACAGTGTGTGAAATGCATTTCAAGCAAATTGTGCAATAAACATATGAATTTGAAAAAAAAAATATGCTTAATAATGGACCCTCATTCTAATATGTAATATTTACGTAGTAGGAATTTAGGTGCAACCTAAGGCTAAGGTACAACTAGCCAATATTCCTAAGCCCAATCCCCAATAGTAGCACTAACCACTAACCAGAATGCAACGCGATCGCTCATCTCCCACCAGCCAGTATACGCCAACACACGCCACTGCGCGCCACTACACGCCACTACACGCCAACTTAGTTCGGATCCCGTCAATCAGTATTAACTACAAGTACTCACTCGGGGAGTACTGCATGCACATGTTCTAATAGGGTATTGTAGACGATGTTGTAATATTGAATAGCTGTTTCCTGCGAATTTGTACCAGGTTACCTAGTAATAGTCTATAGAGCTGTAGACTATTTAACGCAGTATCAACAGCTCTGTAGCTTTTTAAGCAATCTGCTGAATTGCATAGTTGTGAAAAAAATTATCAAACACAAACACATTTTGGCAGCAAATAATCGTCTAAGTACTTAAAACATTATTTTTAACCGACTTCGTAAAAAAGAAGGTTATCAAATTCTGTATCTTATATTGCATAAAAAGCTTGCAAGTGCAGCCTGCCTGCCTGTCCCTTTAAGACTATTTGTCATCCCTTAATTTTATAAAAAATATATTTGCCAGCCGAGGTACAAGTGCTTCTGTTTTTTGTTATCAAATTAACAGTATGCTAGACCCAGGTAATAACTAGATAGCTTTATTATACATAAAAAACCCATACAAATGAGTATAGTGTATTAAATGGATCAATTTCACAAAGCGTCAGCTTTGGTCAAAGATCAAAGTACGCCACAACGATGACGTCACCAAATCACTACGCCATTACGAGTTACGACACTGAACCGGTGAGCGGTAACCACATAGTTAACAAAGTGCAGCCCAACTAAGTAAGACTTGTTTGATGCCAACTACTACGGTTATCGATTACACTGCCGGAAATTGGGGCTGCTATTAGTATTTCAAGTCTCACTTGGAATTGGAACATTTGCTTCATGCTAAAACTTGATTTATGTAACACAACACCGATCTGATATTAGTTTATCAGAATAATTTATCAAATCTGTAGTGCACGGCTCTTTCCATCCGTACCTTACCTACCTATATCATATTTATTTATTTATCAGGAATAATTTATATTGTGTTTGATACATGACATCATAAATCATAATAATTAATATTAACATAAAATCTAAAAGAACATGCGGCAATAATAAACAAATATTATCAATAGATTTAACGATTTTATTGTCATAAGATGTAGCTAAAACGACTAACCTTCAAGGTTTTCGATTGTTTTACTCGTCAAAGATTCGCGCTTGCATTGCACCACTGCTGTATAATCTGTTTAATCAAATATATGAACAGAGTCCGCGCCACCAACGCGCTAGTCTATCGCATCGCATCAAATTGCATTAAAAAAATATGTAGTTCCGCAATTATCCGCCGGATTTCAATGGTAGCGCAAAATCTACTTCTTATTTAGATTTATTTAAAAAAAAATCTAGATGTGGTTACCATGGAATTTAGTTCATTATTAGATGAAAACGTCAATAAAATTTACATTTATTTTTAAATGAGTTCAATAGATTGCCTGTTGATAAAGTACCGAATTTTAATTAATAAAACGTCGAAACAATCTCTTGTGTATTCTGTTGTAGGATTGGTTGATACGAACACTGCTGCGTTCCGCATGATGTTGGTCACGCACGTTGTACACGCACGCGTGTACGCCGTTATGCTTCCCTTTTCGTTGTGACGACTTAGCTCACGACTCACACAGTCACACCACTCTTCTATTGCTTTTCTACTGCTTACAAAGCTAAGCAATTGAATTTAAAAAGCATTTTCGAAATTTCTGAGCAATTCCGGTGGTCTGTAGCTTTATTTTATTAATGCTTAATGTAAGTTCACTATCATAACCCCTGAAAACATTTTTTTAACACTTCATTAGGCCACACAAGTAAGCCATAACGTCTCCAATCACTATAACACATTTGGTGCAACAAAATCACAACACACTACGCGGTACCGTCGAAACATCAATACGCCAATACGCTAATCCGTCACTCCACATCTTCATAACAATACCTTTCAGTGCTCACTTCAGTTAACATAATACGACTCGTGTTACCCACATAGTTAGTGAACTGCATTTCAACTAAGTTTGGAGCGACTTCGCTTCGACTTTGGACTTCGATTATCGACTCCCATCCCTTTATTTAAGACGATGATAATTATTGTCTTTTCTTTGAGATTTTATTATAAAGGGTGAGAATTTATGTAGGGTGTTAGTTTGAAAACATGAAGATTATTTTAAAATGTTGATTGATGCATTTTTATGTTGGTGATAGTGTCTTGTAGACTTATCACTCGACTTAACTATCGCATTAGGGCAACTTGTAAAAATAGATTTAAGGTATCGTTATAATAAATAATAATTAATAAATAAATAAACACTGTGAAGCCGGACCGGTTAATTTTTCTTAGCACAGGAACTTTTAACTATTCATTCGTTGATGGTTGCCTAGTTATTCATCTGTGTGTGTATACAACTTTGATTCTAGTCAGCTACAAAAAAAATCCTAATAGAAAAACCCAACACACTTTGCCGGACCCTAGGAATCGAACTTTGGCCACCTTTGCCCCTCCCCTGCTGAGCAATCACGCTTGTGACCACTTGACCAGCGATGCAGTCTATACGAGTACCACGTACCCGTAGTAGGTACCTACTATATTGGTTACTGTTAGTTATATTTTCACAATAAAAAACATTATTTTACTACCTCACGTAAACAATATTATGTTTCGTAAATAAATACAGGAACGCGTCATTTATAGCTGAGTTAAGATCAAGTATCGCTAAACTCTTCAACTTACGACAGAAAGTATTAAACCCAAGAACAATATAATTTTATCACCCCCACATACCAATACATGTAGTATCGCAGAACAATCTCACCCCTTCCATTAAAACAATCTTCAATTCGTTGAACATCGCCATAAATTAAAATTGACGTATACAGCGTCACTGCCACGGCAGTAAAGTTTACTACCTCCCACCGATAGATGGAGCTACGGTACTAAACGTTTAATGCCCTTGCCGATAGATGGCGTTATGTACAACCGGTTTACGGTGGTTTTTACGGCTCCTATCGGGACCTGTAGCAATTAAAATTTCAATGAGAATAGAAAATTTAATTAGCGAGGTAAGAGGTGGTTGGTTGTACTCAAATTATGGATTTAATTTTCTTTGGCACTATAAAAGGGTTTTGCTAGAACGGTCCAAATTATAGTACCTACTAACATTACCGGCCAGTACTAGACTGTTTAAACGTCAAAATTTGTCAAATCCTGTTGATATTTAACCAAAATATTGCTTAAACGGCAAAAAGAAGAATTCAGGCTTGATTGTAAGCTTGTACGGTACAATCTTCCAATTATTCTTCCTTGGGTGTCATATTAGTAACGTTAATGTCATCAATTACAAAGCATAGTGTAACATCCTTCATTTATACCCAATGGAACGGAACGTTAAGCAAGCATAGAAAGATAGGTACGGTCAACCTCAGATTAAATTATAAAAACCACCCTTAAGGCTACGAAATAAAAGCGCTGTCAAAGTTAATTTGTTACCATGGACGCGGCTGACTGTACGCTCACTGTGCACGTAAAGGTATCAACTTTTCCAATTATCAACTCGGAATCAACTCAAATCGGGTTTGTTAGTATTGAAAAACTCTTGCTCTGAGAATCCGTTTTGAATTATAGGTATCTTGTTAGGGAAGTATATCTACTCGACTAAACATGAAAAGATATGGGTAACAGAATATCAAAAGGAAGTATACAATTTATAATGTATTCGGAATAAAACTTTACATTGTATTTTTATTTCTAAAACAACTTCATTAGATAACAATATCACATTGAAAAAAAAACGACGATTATTTTATACGATGTTATATTCAGTTCGGATCAGATCGGCAGCGCGTTCACCAAGCATAGTAACTGTAGCGAAGGTCTTGCCAGTGACCAGAGCTGGCATGGCGGAAGAGTCCACCACTCGCAGGTTACCGACGCCCTTGACCTTCATATGACTGTCCAGCACCAGTCCCATGGCACAAGTCCCTCCAATGTGCCACATAGTCGTCGACATAGCCACCGCGTAACATTCCCAGAATTCAACATCACTTGTCATGTCCTTGCAGAAACCTAAGTCCAATATAGTCGCGTTAATGCTTCTCAAGTAAGTCGAGTTCAACACTCGTACGTGGTCCAAAAAGGCTCGTCCTAGAGTTTTCAAGTCAGCTTTGTTGCTGAACATACCTGCCTTTACAATCGGGGCCGCATAAGGGTCAGTACTCGCCAGTAACACCTCACCCCGAGACTCAGGTAACGTTAAAGCTAATAATGAAAACCACGTGTTCCTGTTTATACTAGCTTCGTAAACCTTTTGGGAGATTTCGTCTGAGTAGCTGAAAATTTCAGAAACTAAACCCAACAGGTCAGTCGAGTTCGGCAGGAACAGCAAGTTGATTGCATGATAATCTGGTCTGGTGGAGTTGAGTGCTACGTTCCCACTAAATACCGGAACAGGGAATTCGTGTGGATTGGTCGGTCCAGAGACTTTTGAACTTTTCTCCAGTTGGATTATAATTGGAGCAGCTGCCTGATCCATGTAATTCTGACCTACAGGAAGATCAGCGACTACATCGATACCAAATGACTCGAGGTGTGCTCTTGGCCCGATACCAGACAACATCAATAGTTTGGGACTATTTAATGCGCCAGCGGAAACAATGACCTCCTTTTTCGCATATAATACATACGTTTTGTTGCTTGAGGTTGTCACCTGCACACCGACAGCTTTGTTGTTCTCAATGAGAATTTTTGTGGCGGTGGTGAACAATGACAAACATAGGTTGGTGCGGTGCTTGGCGGGGCCGAGGTAGGCGTACGCATTACCTTGACGAACACCGTCGTCGATGGACAACAGCAGCTGCGTGTACCCAAGTGCCGACTCCAGAGAGGTCGAGTCCAGCACGATATTGTGACCGACCTCCTTCAAAGCGTCAAAGATTTTGTTAACCAGGGGGCTTATTTCTCTTCTTATTTTGATCATCCCGTCGATGCCATGGACACAGGCGTACTCTGAGTTTTTTATCTGCACGTCAGTCAGTTTCTCCTGTTTTTTGAAATACTGGAGGGTGTTGGTGACGTTCCAGGCTGTATCGTTGGTCCGCGCCACCCACACATCGTAGTCCTGTGGGTCTCCTCGGGTGTACATCATGAGGTATGTAGAACTGGCCCCACCTAACACCTTGGCTTGCGTTAAGCTGCTTGTCTTGTTCTTCATATTCTGCATTGTATAGTTGTCGTTAACAGAACGGTACTTGTAGTCGTAGTTCGAATCTTTTAGAAACTTGAATAGCCCCGGTAACTGGAACGAAAAAAACTTATTAATTACTTCTTCAGATTTTAGCAGATCAGTTTTTTTTAAACTTGATAAAAATTGATTGCCTTCATGTAGGGTCAAATTAAATTAGTTAGGGAAACTCCGCAGAAGTGATCGGTTTCGATATCTAAACAAAAAAAAATTTTTTTTGTTTGGCGTCAACGACCGTAACCGTAAGTTGTGTATCAAAATAAAAGCACGATAAAACACAAATTAAAAACATTTCAAGTAACTAAACTATCTGCGGTCGTTAACCTAAAAAAATATATGAAACCCCATTTTTTTTTTGTTTATCGCTTTTGGATATTTATTTAGCTACAACGGCTGTGTTACAGCCAATTCATCTCACAGTACTTCTGACATACCAATAAAATCTTCGTCCATCCATCCGCAAACAGGTCGTCTGTTGGGTTAGAATCCAAGAGATCATTAAGCGCGGCCAAAGTGCGAGGAATTGGCGACTTAGCACGTGTAACAGTACGACATGGAGGCACTGCAAACAGCCTGTGCCTTCTGCCCCATCATCATCATCATCATCAGCCTATTAATGTTCCCACTGCTGGGACACAGGCTTCCTCTCTGTGAGAGGGAGTGGGCCATAATCCACCACGCGGGCCCAGTGCGGGTTTGTGGATGTCACATGTCTTCGAATTGTTGGTTCTAAGACATGCCGGTTTCCTCACGATGTTTTCCTTCACCGTTTTGAGAGCAGTGGTGATGAAATTATTGACACAAAGTAAAGCGCCTGCTTGGGTTCGAACCCACGACCCACAACTCATAAGTCGGGGCCGTTACTACTGGGCCACCACTGCTCTTCTGCCCAGTAGCTAATTGTCTGGGAAAAAGAAGCGCGCCAGCACATTAAGCAGATCGGGAGCGTCAATAGCGCTGCGGAGCGTCTTACAGGCTATTGTGAGCTGATCTCAAGCTCACCTTACCTCTAGCGAGTTGTATCCGAGGCAACCCAGTAAAAAATTTGTCGGATAGAGGTAAGGATAGTAGCCGTGTTTCTGCTTATATAGGTACCTAAGGAACGCTTTTTGAACTTTTGCTAATAAAATTGCGTAGGTACTTTCATGCGGATTTCACACCCAAGAGCTGGTTTCCAGCTTGATCGATATATTGTACCCATCACGTCTGTAAATAGATTTTTAGCTTAAATCTGCATTATGTTAACATCATTACAATAATTACGTTGATTGAAGTTCAAATAAAGAATACTAGTTATTAGATACCTCTGACTCTATCGGTGGATATCCTCCTGCTTCAAGCAGCAGTACATTGAAGCACCCGTTGGCTGACAGTCTGTTCCCGAGCACTGATCCTGCAGTACCGCCACCCACTATTATAAAGTCATAGTAACTGCCATCTGTGAAACATTTACAATACTCATTACTTTACAATGTGTGTCCCAGAAAAATGTCCGGCGACATCTAAGCACATCCAGAAGAAGATGGCGAGAGGAGCATGACGCCTACAGACATGATTTGTCCACACTAGCTCAAGACAGAGAGGAGTGGAAAGGAGAAAGGGAAGCCTTTACCATGCAGTGTGACAACATAGGCTAAAAATAAAATGAAAATAATTACTTTACAAAAGTTTGCACGCTTGAATTGATTAGTTGCATACGAGACGTCAGTGCTGGTTGGTGGATGTCACATATCTTTGAATTTTCAGATCTAAGACATGCCGGTTTCCTCAAGATGTTTTCTTTACCGTTTTGAGAGCAGTGGTGATGGAATAAATTACACAAAGTAAAAGCGCCTGCTTGGGTTCGAACCCACGACCTCGTAAATCGGGGCCGATACCACTGGACCACCACTGCTCATATCAAGGTTAACCATTAATTACCGGAATACCGGAGTCAATTTCCTTAGACTTTTGCTAGGGCACTTGTCTTATTTTCTGAAGAAGCGTCTGTACAGTAGTGAACTTACATCCAGGATAAGAACTTGTATAGTATGTGTACGAGTATGTGACTTACTCTTGAGGCTGCAGTCAGGCGGGTACCGCCACGCAGTGAGGTTGAGAGTCTGCACCACCTGCAGAGCAAGCTTCATCGTCTGTGCACTGGCTAGGGATTCAGCCACGTCTGCCATTGCTGTGGATGTATTGAAATAGACCTACTTAAATATGCCTATCAAGAATCACCACTTTTCTTAGGTAAATGTTGTGGAAGACAGCCCTCATAACTCTTCTCGTACCCTCACAAGCAACAAACTCCCCGGCAGCACAAAGTTACGTAGTCACCCTTTAATGTTCTGGGATTCTGGGACACAAGCCTCTCTGACTATATATGAAAAATTGCCTAACAGTCAACTCGAGCGGTTCTGACAGATGACCGAGGTAAATGGATCCTCTACCTCAGGTTGTTTCGTTCATCGGCGGCGGCGACCTCTCGCGCCCGGCCCTGGTTCAGGCCATGGTGCGGAGCGAGAGGGCATGGCAAGCCGTCACCTCCTTCTGCGAAGCAGTAATGCTTGCGAAGGAGGAGGCGGAGCGCGAGAGGGAGAGGCAAATGCCTCGCCCTAGCAGCCCTAGCCGCCGCCGCCGCCGTAGGAGACGCCCCGGGCGTCGGGAATTAGTAGCAGATTTCCGGCCACCGTAGGCGCGGGCTTGCGGACGGAGAGCAACGGGCAGCTCTCCGTCCGATAAGGACCAGGCCCGGGTCGACGGCGCGTCGTGTTCCACGCGCGCCTCAAAGAGATGTCAGCAAAACTGACGGGGTCCGTTAGGGCCGATGCCTACCGGGGATGCGGGTAGTCCAAAGGGGAAAACGTCTCCCCTGGCAAGGCAAGGGAAGGAACACGGGTGGTTTTTAGTCAGTAAGAGTCTGACACGCCCTTCCGCTCCGCCCAGAGCGGGAGAAGTCATTTGATGATTTCCTACCCAAAAAAAAAAAAAAAAGGTTGTTCCAAAGTCAGCGAACGCGAACGTAAGGTTTCAAACAGAAAACATACGAGCTACAAACACAAAAGAAAAATTAAAAATAAATATTTTTGGTTACTAAAATAGTATTTCTTAATTACCTGTGAGTTTTCTCTACCGAAGTAAAAATACTAAAACTTTACTTTACTATTACCTTCTTTTATACGAAAACGAGGAAATTGAACGAATTAAATATTATCTATATTTACTAAATTACAAAATGAAACAGTCTGTTAAACTTGGATGTTCTCACATGCGTCTGCCAAAACCATTTGAAATGTACGGATAATGTACGGATTCGTATGAATCCGTACATTACCTATATTATATGAGGAAATAATTTACGGATTCGTATGAATTTTGACATTTTCGAATATTTGTGAATGAATGAATAAGAGTTTAAGGGCATATAAACAGACTAACTTTTGCTCGCGGCTTCGCCCACGTGGAGGTCGTATATTAACCCGTGAGAACCTAACCCAGGTCATGGCCTACCCGTGTGCCAAAACATCGAAATCCGTACCGCCGCCGCCTAAGGTATAACCGACATACAGACAGAGTTGATTTCACATTTATAATAATAGTATGGATTCGTCGAAAATAGCGATTATTCCAAGTGTGAAATACTTGTCAATTTAAATTAAAAAGATAGGAAACATTCGACGCAAAAACCAATTATAGATAAGCAACACGTAAATTAAAATATGCCTACATATAAGATACAGCGTGGAAATATAACGAGGTTGTAAAGATAGAACTAAAATTAAAACATTGCATTTGTTATTTTTTTTTAATGTAATGTGAAAGCGTCAGGATAGCCCAGGAAATTAAAATTTTCTTACGTTTTTTGCAATTTGCAGAATTGCATTATCAGGTTGTACGATTATTTATTTATTTATTTATTTCAGACATAATTTTAGTCCATAGCTTCTGATTACATAATACATACCTACATTAAAATACTAAACAGATTAAGTATAAATATTCAACGACTCATTAAAAAATAATAAATAAAAAAATAATAATTCAAATTGTCAAAAAATTATCAAAATGTCAGAATCGTATAAAAAATTAAAAATTAAAATAAATGTCAATTTGTAAAAAGTTATAAAAATGTCAAAATAATTAATATGTTGATTTGTTGTTGTTGTTTTGTTGTTGTTGGTTGTTGTTGTTGTTGTTGTTTTTATTATGTTAATCTAAATATGATTCGCGACCTTGTGAAGGCCGAAGGAGTTCGCCGAATGCGGGAAGCACAGTACCGGTCGATGTGGCGGTGCTTGGGGAGGCCTATGTCCAGCAGTGGACGTCTTTCGGCTGATATGATGATGATGATGGAATAAATTATACAAGCCATAAAATATGTACCTACATTCTTTTGTATTTAATTATGTATAGGTACACATAAAGATTACATTACAGATTACATTTAAAGATGTTTGGAAAATCGTTTGCTATCGTCGGGAATTTACAGAACTGACAAAATTATACGAAACCATAACTTATGATTTTGCCACAACATCGTTTTCTAATAAACATAGATAAAACAGTATTTATTTAACTAAAGACTTACTGCCACCGCCTCCGTGGTCTAGTGGTTAGACCACCTATTTCAGACCCAGAGGTCCCGGGTTAAATTCCCAGTGGGGGGAACATTTTCTGCTCGGTTTGGTTGGTGGCAGGGCTTGTTCATGTCTGCCTGGTTAGCTACCACCATCTAATCTAAGTATGTCGCCATAACAACAATGTTAAACAGCATTGTTGTGTTTCGGCAGTTATAGGTAAGATATCCAGTTCCTCTGTGGTTGAGGATTCCGGATGAAGCTCGTTTCCACCTGAGGCCTGATCATCAATAACCATCAGGTGAAAAAAAAAACTAACTTCTAAACCGTACTACTTGATACCTCTTTTTTACACAGGGTCATAGTGATAAGTACCTACTTAGTTACTAAGTCACGCACAAGCACACATAATAAACAACTAAATTACCACCCACTACGCCATTTCGTCAAAACACCAATACGACAATCCGTCACTCCGCGTCTACATAACAATACTTTTTCAAGTTCACTTCTTTTCATGTAGGTACTTACAGTTGACCGCACGTTGGTGGTAACACTTTAATCTTGAGCCGGCCTGGCGCGGGCGTAGTACGGAGTTTCCATAATGATAAGTAATTGTCATTGTTGTGTTGTTGTATTTCATTTATTTTAGAAAAGTTTTCATTGCAATGTTGCACGAAGTTTTGAATTTTATATTAATTGTATCCTTCACAATTATTAAATTGGTCATTCTTTTGTCAATTTTGAGTCTTTCCTGTTATTGGATGAGAATTTCCAAAAAATCATTAGTTTCAATATTACCTATCATAAGTGATGATGATGATTTCCACACCCAATAAACAATAACATCCTCTCATATCGGCAATACATCGATACACCACAAACGCCGCGGCCAGGTCGATGACGTCACGCGTTGCGGACTTGCGGCCCTCATCATTGTGCGGTCACTGCGGCGTTGCGGACGCTTTAATTATTTATTATTGAGTGATATTTGATTTTATGGGGTGTCATCGGAAATTATGTCGTCAGTAAAAACTGATGTTCCGGGAAAAGTCACCATCGCGTGAAACCCATTTTCTGAAAATCAATATTCAATTTAAGACGATATTTTCCGGGCCTGTAGGCCTTTGAAACGCTGCCTCCGCGTCTCCCAAATGCAGTGCGACATATTTATTATGACTAGCGTTTGCCAGCGGCTTCGCCCGCGTTATATCTTTTTAAACTATAGCCTATGTTCCGCAGTGGTAATTCTACAGGTGAAGGAATTTTTAAAATCGGTCCTGGAGTTTTACGTTTATTCATAACAAATAAACAAATCTTTTCTCTTTATAACTATTATTATACGCATAGATGCGCCACCGAACATTTTCACGGAAAATCAATGCCACAGTATAAAATATTTGCAGTTGATCAACTGAATTCGATTTTTTTACCTTTGTTGCTTTCATGTCATTTGTTTTGTTCAGGGGTGTCGTGTTACCCAGTAACTGGGTTGTGAACGTGGAGGTCACATCGGTAGTAGCTCCAAGTAAAATAATGGTATGCAGCTGCATCCGGTTAGATTGGAATCCGACCCCATAGTTGGAAAAAGAAGAAAAGAAAGAATTTCGTCAATTAAAGTCACAACAGTAAACATCCGATTCGACAGCAGAATTAAAGTAGTAACTATACAGGTTTCCTGAAGCCGGGTAAGCCGGTGTAAACATTTTGTGCAAAAAGCGTTTTCTTTCTACGAGACGAGTGTCTCTGCCACCATGGAAACGCGGAGCGGCGAAGAAACGAGCAGGACGTGTCTGTCATCTCATCTGTGATTGAACAAAGTCTGCATGTCTCTGGTCCGCCTCAGTGGAAACTTAAATTCAAATTTAAAAGTCATTCAAACTAGGCCGTAAGACTGCCTGTCCACTGGAGCGGAGAGGAGAGGAGAGGAGCGGAGATGTGCCAAAATTAACCAATAGAATCGCACCTCTGGAGCGGCATTTTGATTCTATTGGTTAATATTGACACATCTCCGCTCCTCTCCTCTCCTCTCCGCTCCGGTGGACAGGCAGCCTTAATCTGCTGTTTTCGAACGTCAAAATTACATAAGGCAGTCCCCCTAAACGCCCACTCTTCACTACTTCCTGTGCTTTAGCTGGGAAGTGGTGGCGCAACAAACACGTAGGTACCCCAGCAGACGAATCAAAAAACCCTTTTTTATGACACCAAGATTTTTGTATTGTAAGGTAAGTATCTACTCACAACACAAAAATGAAATGAAATGAAAAATGTGTATACACGCATACATAAACTCACACCTTCTTCCCATGGGGGTAGGCAGAAACTACAGAACTGCTACGGTCCATACATCCTCCTTTTGCCTCGTTTACGTTCATACATCTAGTCTGGTACTTATGATAATATGTGGCAAATAAAAGTACTTATTTTCTTTTTTCTTTTAGTTGGGTTTGTTAGGAGACCAGATTGCATCAAAAGCAAACAAAATAAGGTATCGACACTCAAAATCAAAGATACCCTTTAAAGCAAACCCCAACGGCTCACTGGACATACAACTACCCTCCAATCAAACAGATCCCTCTCAACTACCCGAACGTGTAATATTGAATGTAACGTCTGTCGATAACTCTATAACTACATATTATTATAAATTAAAGTCGCTTTTCGTGTCTGTCTGTGCATTTACGTTCTTCTTGTAAACTACGCAATAATTTTGATCCGATTTTCACCATCATTTAGAGAATTAATTCCGGAAGGTTAATCTGTATAATGCATTTATATTAAACTTATATATTTGGGCTAACGCTAAAAAAACTCCCCGATTTTGAAACATTCTTCATTGGTACTCCGCTCCTATTGGTCTTAGCGTGATAATATATAGCTTATAGCCTTACTAGATAAATGGGCTATCTAACACTGAAATAATTCTTCAAATCGGACCAGTAGTTTCGGAGCCTATTCGGTACAAACAAACAAACAAACAAAAAAATCTTTCCTCTTTATAATATTAGTATAGATAGAGATAGAGATAGTGGTGGCCCAGTGGTAACGGCTCCGACTTACGAGTTGTAGGTCGTGGGTTCGAACCCAAGGAGGCGCTTTACTTTGTGTAAATAATTTCATCACCACTGCTCTCAAAACGGTGAAGGAAAACATCGTGAGGAAACCGGCATATCCTAGAACCAAAAATTCGAAGACATGGGAGCATTAATAGGCTGATTATGAATATATATATTATATTATAAATGTCTCGATGTTTTGATTAGTAGTAAAACCGTGCGAAGCGGGGGCTGGTCACTAGTATAATAATATATCATTTTTAAACAAAACTCAAAGAAAGGCTTTGAACAAAAAACGTATCGGAGCGTGAATTTAACGAGGGCTCGTTATGTGAAGCCGATATTATGTTTGTTTGTCTGTCTGTATTGTGACTCATGGATATGGGAACCTATAAGAGAGGGTTGCGTCCAGCAGCGGACGTCAACTGGAAGAACGAAAACTGTATTACATGTAGAATAAATGTTTTATACCTTGGTGTAATACACTAAAAGTTATATCGGTGAATCGTTCGCCGATGAAAGGTTATATCGACGAAATTCTTTAAAGTGAAGCGCTCTTTCGGCGACCCGTTCATAATTTCAGAATCCTGCTGTTTTGAAGTTTCGAAGATGCTATCATAAAGCATGATTTACACGCATGCTCGCCTTAATTAGTGTAAAAAATAATTCAATGCATTTAATATTAATATTATCAAATAGGTAGATATCGAACTATAAAATTGAGTTTTCTTTTACATACTGTGTATTTAGTTCCCTGTTGCGTAGCTATGCCTTTAACACTTTCTTCTAAGTGATAAAGTAACATTTGGTTCAGAAAATAAAGGTTTTAAGGCATCGGTGGCGCGACATCTTGAACAACATTACAAGATTTCTAGTAAAGAAAGAAATAAGGAGAAAGTAGACAACTTTGCCCATCAGCGTAACCGCAGTTTAGGTACTTATTTTATGAAAATAAAAACTCGAGAACCGTTCTTCATAAAAGTTAGGTTAGGTTAGGTTAGGTTAGGTAGTACTTACATCCGGCGTGCGTGTTTGACCAGATATTTATTTATTTAAACTTCTCGCACACAATGAGGTACAAAGGCGGACTTAATGCCTTAGGCATTCTCTGTCAGTCAACCAAGGGTGGTGAAGAGATAAGATGGCAGATATATTAAACGTAAACGAAGCAAAGGAAGTATGAGTATGTAAGGATCGTAGTAGGTGGCGTTCTGTAGTTTCTGCCTGCCCCCGTGGGAAGAAGTAATAATTGTGTGACTTCGAGTTACAGTTTTATTAGCTATATGTAAGCGGGCACGCCCTTTATGCCTGGAGGCTTTATAATTCGGGTATTAAGTTCTGTTTACGTTTTTAGTTTTTTAGTATTTATTTTCGCTTGAGTTTAGCTTTCGATATTTTTTTTGTTGGTACATTGGCGTGTGCTAGCTGTCATTATGGCAAATATTTTTTTTAAATGTTTTGTGTTGAGTAATGTAAATTATTTGCATACTATTGTAAAGAATCAAGTTTTTTTCTAACTGAACAGACAGCTGTGCTGCTGGGGAGTTTGTTGCGCCACTTCTTCTCTCCAGCAAAAGCACTAGGAAGTGGTGAAGGGCGGGCGTTTTTGGGGGACTGTCTTATGTAATTTTGACGTTCGAAAAGTGCTGATTCTCAGCCTAATTTGAATAAATGACTTTTGAATTTTGAAGGCGTGGTAGGTATGTATGTAAAAGCTCTTGGCTTGGAACTGTACAAATAATTCTCTTCTTATCTGTATAACTGGCCAAAGCCACAGACTACCGAGTATCTACAGCTACACGATCAAAGAGGTTGATTTAGCTAGATAGTTTAGACTGAACGCCAGTCTGTTCGTCCGAGTGCTCTCAGACGGACTCATCTAGTTCCGATACGCCTTTGATAACGGTTATCTGTGTGTCTGTGTTCTTTGCCGACGCCGACTTTTACTTGTACCTAATGCTATTTAAGCGTAGCTTTATTAAGGACATTGGTTAGTTCGTTGTTAATTATTTTTATGATGCGTTTTAATTTTCTATTTCCCAGATTGTTCTGCAGATGCTATTGTGTTGGTAGGTATTGGTTTATAGTTACTTTAGTGTTATTCTGTATCAAGAGGAATAATAAGGGGATGGGGGAGGGAAGACAGGACTAAATAGAATTTAAAATAAAACGAGGCAGTCTGGGGCTGCCGAATGAAGTGAAAACTAAGTAACGCCATCCAACGAACATAATATCAGTTATGTGGTTTGCTGTCAGTACTAGAACGAAAGCTGTAGCTAAATTAAAAAATAACCAAATAAATAAAACAGAGTGCGCTGGCAACAAAAACTTGAACTTCTTCTTCTCCAGATCACGTGTCCTGATGCGAGTTCGACATTTTTTACGCATCCCAAAAAAGCGGTGCACAATGCCGCTAAAGAAGTTATCACTTCAAAAATCAAAATATTTTATTTCACGTAAACCTACATGGGCAGCTATGAAACGTCAGAAGCTAGCTGCGCGGTTCCAATTGGTCGTTTCCTACGGGGAAGAAACTCCACGGTTACTCTTTTAAAAATAATTGGCTTTTACAATGTTTTCAAATTACAGTGCTAAGGCGCTGCTCAAGCAGAGACAACCGTAAATCGTCCGCTTTTACTGTTAACGGTAATGCTAAATATCACAAGCCGAAAAAAAAATACAGTCAAAAATACAGTCAAGGATATAAAAAAGACATTCAAAATTATTTAAAAAAAATGATAGAGCAGCTTGAAAAAAATATTTTTAAATTGACCCCGATAAAACTTTTTCATACCGAAATTTTCAATATTTTGAGCGACAACTATTCATAGTTAATTTTGTACCTAACTAAATATAAAAAATGAAAATTAGTCAACTAAAGAAAATAATATGTAGAAATGTTATCTTATTGGTGTATTTTTTTTTAATTAACTTAAAACTGAGAAAAATCTTTCATTTTATTGGCGAATTCAAGATACAACCAAAATTAAATTTATCGCCATTTTCAACCGTATTTGCATACTGCGATGCACTACTGTCGCTTCACCTCCTTCCATAGGTACCTAAAGATGTGCTTCTTACCGCGGATTAATAGGTAGGGTAATTCAAACCGATTGAACCTTTTCGACATGTCCTGTATAATATCCCGAACAGCAATGCAAGCTACCCAACTAAACCAACTTACCCAATCTTAACATAAGTACAGGCACAGTATAATACCTACTGTAGTATAAGAAGATCAGCTTCTACCACTTGTTGAGATATGCTTGGTGAGAATTGAACTCACCTTTGCATTAGTCAAGTTAGTATGAAGAGAAAGAACAAGAAATATTGATTGGTATAATTGTATTACAAGTTTAAAATAAAAAAAACAAACAATTTGATGTATAAAAAAGGATAAAATTTTATATGTGAGCCGCCTATAACTATGGTTGGATTTTTTTTATTACCGAACGGAGAATTATGTGGTTGAGAGTTACATGTAAAATCGCACGCGGGTTAAATATGTATAGGCCTTTACTAATTTAATCCCGGAGACGCGAGGTAGAACAGAGCAATTAAACCAGCAATAAATCTGAGTTCAGCGCGGTCGATGGATTGCCTAGCTTAAGATTCGAAAATAAAGTTAAGACTAATCCGATGAAGATTTTAAGCCGATGAGTCCTGAGCACCGCGCCGTCCTGCTGCCGTCTGGTACGATCTCGCCTCAGTTGCCGGAGAAACCCGACGTGGTTGGAAGGTGTGGGTCTGTGTTGACGCAGGCTGGGACTATAGAACACCAGGATCCTGTCCACGCGACGGACCGGGGTCCCAGGAAAGGCCTTGCGGCCTTGCTTTCTGTCAAGGTCCGAAAACGGGAGAGCTTTAGAAACGGCATAGGCTAAATTACGCGAGTAATGGGACGCGAGAGAATAATGATGATGATGAATGATGATGTAATTTGATAAATGAGAAATTGGTTGAATACTCACATGTTTGTCCAGTAAATACTTCACCTATAATACTGGTTCTAGACGTTCGCTTGACTGGAACGAACTATAGATTTAACTTGAGGGCTAGACACCACCTCGAACTCGATATAATAATAACTGCGACCAGCTAGAACAACGATACTACCACGATTTTAATATAATTATTAATCTGGAGCGTTTGAAAACTAGCCGCTTGAAGCAGAAAGAAAAATTATTTTATTGACATGTCGTTTTATCCAGCGCGACTCACAATTGAATGACTCAAGTCAAACAAAATTGTTTTTCTTCGAACGATATAGAATTCAAAATTTGAAAATGTGCTCAATTCAAAATTTTTAAAAGAAATAATAGTTTATGAAACTTTTACAACTACAAAAGAGGCTTGAACGGCAGCGCAATGCTGCACTACCTTTTATTATACTTTGATGAAAGTAAAAAATTGTTTGGAAAATCCAAAAGTGCACGCCTCATAACACTCATTCATAAACGAAAAAGAAATTCAAAACATAGTTTCTAACAAAAATTAACAATTTACCACCTTTCATGAAGTATGTTTTGACTGTTGTTTTACCCATCAATATGGGTAAAACTTCTAACCTCGCAATCCTTACGTAATGTCAAAGACTATTTATTTTAAGATGTTTACGTTGAGATGCTAGGCAACGAACTCGAGTCAAGGTTGGAAATATTTAGATACAGATATTATATTTTAGTTAGTATTTTATTAATTATAATTAAACTACTTTGAATAAAAGAGCCATTTTCAATAGGGTTCCTTCTATGGCTGAAACGAATGTACTAAAAAAAATTTACTCAATTAGTTGATTTTATTCTAAGCTACAATGTATTCAAGATAAAAAAATTGACGGACAGGATTTTTTTTAAAACTATTTTGTTGTTTTTTTCATTTCTGCTGCATTAAATCAATTGTTGAAAAGTACAGTATTAATCTCCATTTAATCATCTATACAATGGTATATAAATTAAGTAGGTTCTGTGTACTAGCAAGAGTGTAACAATAAAAACAGTTGCAGAAACGGGGCAAAAAAAAATTTTCGATCGTAGAGCACACTCTAATGCGTCGCAATATGAGTCGTGCAAAAACAAAAACATACGAGTAGGTAAAATGTACAAAAGCACAATCACATTGAAACATAATGTACAAAACAAAATCCTAATAAAAACGAAAGAACATTCACACAACTTAGGTAAATCACATACAAACGTTTTAAAACCAAATACAACAAAACACGAGCTGGTCGCTATGTGTCACCACCCCTTACTGCACCGCGCGCTCTGATTGGCTGTCCTGCAAGAGGCGTGCGCGCAGCCTCCGATACATTGGTCCTATATATCTGACGTCTGTTTAAGTTGCTACAATTTTGGATGGCGCATTTGGAGTCATGTGATTTAGCTCAACGATTTGCTTTTATTCTAAACATCGATGGCTCGATTAAGAAATTCCTTCAGATACCTAGTCTATCTTCCATTACCTTTACCGAGTTTGAGTAAATACAATTAACTATCTTGTTTAAGATTTATCGTGATGGCTCAGTGGTTAAGGCGTCGTCGCCGTCGTCTCTCATGCACGAAGTTGTGGGTTCAAATTCGGGCTTGTACCAAACTCACTTTTTCAATTCATACTTATTTGCTTTCTGAGTTTATCTTGGACATTACCTACTGACATCGGTGAAAGGAAAACATCGTGAGGAGACCTGAACTTATAGTTATTAATATAACTCTGAAGTCGCCAACCCTTCTTGAGATCAATAAGCACTCGTATCTTCTCTGTATGAGAAAAGGCGTTTGCTCTGCAGTGGCACAAAAATTGGCCGGAATTTTATGGAAACTAGGCTCAATTCTACAATGCATTAAGTTACTTAAAAAGTAAGGTAATGGCTACCACAATGGCTTCGTTTCTGTTTCGGCCTAACTTATCACAGATATGATATAGGTGTAACCTGAAACTCAAAGCATTAATCAATGAAACCATTTAAACGCACTTTTGAATTATCAACGAGGTGATCAGTCAGAAAAATGAAGCCAGGTACCAATTCCAAAGCGTAGAAGTTACCTATGGAGGAGAACATCGTAGAAGTACTGCAATTAGTGCCAAAGCACTACAATTTTAAACTTGTTTGGCAAGTGAAAAGCTTTATAGTAGGTACCTACTGGTTTGCCACACTGTAAGACAGTAATATTGTACACAAGTGACATCCGGCTCGAAGGACCAAAAATGTACGAGTACATTATATTATAAAACTTTTTACAAAAAAAGAACAACCGACTTCCAAAAAAGACACTACAAAGTCAAAAATAACTTTAATTTCGGAAGTCGGTGTATTTGGTTTTGAACTTTCGTTTTGTGCCACCGACTTCCGAAATTAAAGTTATTTTTGACTTTGTAGTGTCTTTTTTGGAAGTCGGTTGTTCTTTTTTTGTAAAAAGTTTTTATTTTGCACTTTTTAGTTGTGGTACCTACCCCATACAAATTCGAATACCACTAACCTGCTAAAATAACAGTGATTGGAAGTTATCATTATATCATCCATATAAACTAAGTGGGAAAAATACGTATTATTGAAGCTAACTCAAAAACTATCCAAGTAAAGTTAATAAAATTAATATGGGACCACCTCGGGAGCACACCCTTTCAAACAAAAAAACAATTTTCAAAATCGGTCCATAATTGACGGAGAAATCGCGTAACAAACATACAAAAAAAAAAAAAAAAAAAAAACATACAGACGAATTGAGAACCTCCTCCTTTTGGAAGTCGGTTAAAAACTGATAGAGTTCAACTTGTGTATTGATAGTTCAAATACCCAAAACATGTAATGGTCAGTGATGAAAGTAGGTATATACCTAAATAAATAAATAATAATATTCGTAGTCCAAATGAATGCTATGGAACGGTTAATAACATTATTAATATATAAAATTACGTATATTTAATTCATTCACTGCGCGTTAATGTCAGCATTGCTATCATTGTACTGGTTTTACGCATACAAAGAGTTAATAAGTAAACTGACAACTACTAACATCCAATCCGATCCATTAATTGCGCCAATCGCGTCATTTATTTATTGCTTACACTATTAATTCTCGGCTCATTTACACGAAATTGTATAATATCACTAACAGCATAACTCGTAAATTACATAAAATTAAATACACGTGTAATTACGTTTGTCTAACAAAACTGACCGCACGCACACACTTGCCTTATTATACATACTTATATACCCCTTTCAGGTGACTAACCAACATAAAACTATGCTGCGCTGTGCTATGCTATGCTATACTTAGTTAATTCGCTCTTCATAAATCATTTGGAGCAAAAAAAAGTGCGCTTAGCCTTGTGTGTGTGGTTTACATAGCAACACTTTGTTTAAAACACAGCCTGCAGAGGTTATTAGTGCTGTTATCGCGTGTACCCGCTTGCTCTTTCGTTTATCTCGCTCGCTCTCACCATCATGACACATTGACGTAATAGTACTGACTCGCACAGCACACCTCACGCAACTAAAAGTTATTTGCTAGAAAAATCATAGCAATAGAAAGTTTAGCTTAGTTAGCGCAGCGCAGCATAGCTTCACGTTGATCACTCACCCTTAAACACACACTTACTCACACACACGGACAGTGAATGAAATATGTGTAATATTTGAATAACAAACAGACGGACGGCTCGCATCTGGTTCCTGTGTTTGCTGAAGGTTTGCACGCACTGTGTACTTATGTATTTACATTCCAACGATGTATGTAATTGAAATAGTTTGATTTGATATAAAGAATTGTGGCATATACACGGAAACATACAATTTGTTAAAATATTTAACCTCTATTTCCAAAAAACTTCTTTCATCCTACCACCTTTATGCAGATGATTTACAAATATATAAAATAGCTCCCCTTTCGGATTTGGCTGATGCAATTAATAGCATAAATAAGGATTTGGATTCAATTTGCGAGTGGAGTGAGGCACACGGGGTGCAAGTCAATCCATCGAAGACTCAGGTCATTGTTGTTGGCAGCTCAAGGATGATCCCCAAGATAAACTGGTCGCAACTTCCCCAAGTTCAATTTAGCGGAACTGCCATTCCAATAAGCGAAAACGATAAGAATCTTGGAGTTTGGATTGACAAACATCTTTCTTGGGGTCCCCAACTGCAGGACGTAAGCCGCAGAATTTTTGCATCTGGTAAGTCCCTGAGACGATTGCGGAATTTTCTTCAAACTACCACTAAAACGGCGCTTGCACAATCCCTTTTACTTCCCATACTTGACTACGCTGCGGGGCTAACACAGGCGTACCCAAGACGTTTGTGACAAGACATGATAAATTTTATCATGTCTTATAATTTGTCTTAAATGCTAGCACGGTTCAACCATGTGATAAAATCTGAGGCGCGACATGCCTTTCTTGTTGCTAACTTCATAGTGTGACACAGTAAATTTAAAAAATTTAAATGTCTATGATCAGTGAATATGCGACCAAATGAAATAATACGTTTTATAAAGTGCAGGTTCATACAGTTTTACAACTTTTTAATTTTGTTGTGAACTAATTCACTTTTGATGTACGGACGACATTCATTGTGTGGCATTTGTGACAAAATTGGTGCTCCCATAGTAGCAAATAAGACATAGAATCCCAAATAAACGTCAAGAAGTTATGTCACAAGTCAAGAGATTATCTCACGCCGCCGTGCTAGCATTTGTGACATAACTATTTTATCGTCCAAATTGTGATATAATGTGTGATTTAAGCTATCTCACAGTAGGCCATGCTCGGTGCGCTGATGTCAGTTATCTTGATCTCACTGAGGCACAACTTGATAAACTTGAGCGACTTCAAAACTTTTTATAAGATTTATATTTGGCCTGCGCAAATATTCTAAGGGTTTTAAGGGTTCCATTTACCACCAAAGGTGGCAAATGGAACCCTATTACTAAGCCTGCGCTGTCCGTCCGTCCATCTGTCTGTCAGCGGGCTGTATCTCATGAACCGTAATAGGTAGACAGTTGAAATTTTCAACTGCTTTTGAAAATTTGCTTTTTGCTCCGACGACTCACAACTGCCCGGTTTTTAACCAATTTCCAAAAAGGAGGTTCTATGTTCGACTATATTTATGTATATAAATATAATGTTTTTTTTTATGATGTTCACCAATTTCTCCGTCAATTGTGGACCGATTTAAAAATTATTTTTTTTTGTTTTGAAAGGGTAAGCTCCCGAGGTGGTCCCATATAAATTTTATTAACTTTGCTTGGATATTTTTTGAGTTATTTTTTATTTTATTTATTAGGGAAAACAAACAGTGACACATTACATTTTTTTGGAAGAAATACAAAAAAATACGGCCAAATGTGTAACCAACAACATTTTCCACGGAATACAAATAAAAAATAATCTTTACAAACTATGCTATTTTCAAATTCAAATTCAAAATATTTTATTTCACATAAACCAACAAGGGCACTTATGAAACGTCAGAAGCTAGGTGCACGGTTCCAAATGGTCGTTTCCTATGGAGAAGAGCCGGCAAGAAACTCCACGGTTACTCTTTTAAAAATAAATGGTTTTTACAAAGGATTTTTTTAAATTACAGTGATAATAGGTATGAGAGGACAGTGTAGGCTTATCAAAAAGTACCAGATACTTAGCAAAATAGAAAATGGACCACAGATATACAGTCTGTTAAGCCTACAAGGTTCTCACATTCACAAAATCTAGAGGAAAAGAATCTACCCATATAAAAGAGAAATAAAATAATAAAAATCTATATAGACCAAATGCATGATTGTAGCTACAGCTGTAACAAAATACAATTGAAAAAAGGTTAATCTATATATTGAAGGTATATAATGTCAAATAATAAAAGGATTATGTCAAGGAAGTACTTATGCAAGATAAAAATCATCGTAATTTGGGAGCAACTAATAGATATACACACATCAAAAGTGTCTAGGGATCAAGCATTTTTATGCGGATTTCTTGAGATTGAGATGTGGCTTTGTAATAAATTTATGATTTTATAAATTTATATGGATCCTTTTTGGTGCATTTCATAATTTGAATCAGGAACTGTGAATCAAATTCGAGTAAAAGATGAAAATCAGCTGTCAATATTTTCCCTATAAAAACATATAACGCATTGAAGACATTATTAGTGCTACTGTTTCCCTACTACTGATTAAAACCAACGTTATTATGGAGCAGCGACGTCATTTAAGCAGGGAAGAAATGCTCAGAGCCGTGGGAATGATAGAAGCTGGTTCCCGGCAACGTACTGTGGCTTTAGCTCTGAATACAAGTCAGAGTGTTATCAGTCGACTTTGGACACGTTACCGAAGCACTGGTACCGTGGCTGAGCGCCATGGAGGACGGTATCGCTGCACCACACGGAGACAAGACCGATACATTCAAATCTTAGCTCGAAGAGCTCCAACAATAACCGCCATGATGTTAGCCGTGAGGCTTCATCACTCTTCAGGGAACTTAATTAGCGACCAAACAGTCAGAAACCGCTTGCATGAAGTGAACCTTCATTCCCGAAGACCGCTACGGGTACCACCTATAGCAATGCACAATCGTAGGATTCGATATCAATGGGCTCTTGAACACAGAAATTGGGCAGAAGAACAATGGCGTTTCGTGTGCTTTTCTGATGAGTCTCGTTTTGGTATGAGACCGGATACAAGACGTATACGACACTGGAGAACCCCTGGACGCCAACAGCGATTAAAATCCTGCCAGGAAGTCCATCCTTATAGTGGTGGAACCATCATGGTATGGGCGGGTATTTGGATCGGCGGAAGAACTGAGTTGATTTGGATCAGAGGCAACCTCAACGCTCAAATTTATGCTGAGACGATTGTATCAGACGTCATCGTTCCTCTACAAGTGCAAATCGGTCCCTTATTTCAGTTAATGCATGATAATGCACGACCGCACACCGCAAGAGTTGTAAGACAGACTCTCGCCGCAGCTAACATCAATGTCCTGCCCTGGCCTGCTCAGTCGCCAGACTTGAACCCGATTGAGCATGCATGGGATATGCTACAGAGAAGAACTCTGCCGAATATGGAGGATATCCAGTCGCAAGAAGACCTTTTTTTGTTGTTGCAACGAACATGGGCGGCCATTCCACAGCGTGATTTGGATGAACTCATTTTGAGTATGCCAAACCGATGTTCTTGTGTTGTTAGTGTTCGCGGTAGAAACACGGATTATTAATTGTTTAAGTTACCCAATAAAATTTTAAAGAAAACTGTTATTTCAGTCTTTTTTTCGAACTTTAATGTTAGTGGTTCAAATGTCAAAAATCCCTTTATTAGGAAAATGGCAAATTTCTTTATTAATGCAAAGGTGACTTGGTTTATCGTTACTGTGACAAACGAAAACACTTTATTTGATGAATCCTTAAAGAAAATTTTAATTAATATCAATCAGGAGAAAAGTTATTGCAAAAATATATGTTGATCCCTAGACACTTTTGATGTGTGTAGTTATGCCGTTAATGAGGTACCAGGGAAGCCACATGTGCAGAGGGAATTTGCCAAAATTCCCTGTCTTCAACGTAGTCTTTAATCTTATAGTATGCTTTTTTGGTAAGGACACGTTTGATGTGGGTTTTAAACTTTAAACAAAAATCTACAAGTTAGCTTCAATAATACATATTTTTCGCACTTAGTTTATACAACGTGTTTTTTTTTATATCCCATAACTCTAGGATATGAATGAGACCATATCAAAGAATCAAATGACGTAGGTACTTTTTTTTGTTTTTGAAAAAAAAATTTTTTTTTTTTATAAATAAAAAGAATTTTTTTTTTTTTAATTGTCGAATTAATTGAATAATGAATTCGACAACACAAAAAACACGTTGTATAGATGATAATTATATGATGATAACTTCCTGTCACTGTTATTTGCATAGCAGGTAGTGGTATTAGAATTTATGTGGGGTAGGTACCACAACGAAAAGGTGAAAAATAAAAACTTTTAACAAAATAACTTTAATTTCGGAAGTCGGTGTCTTTACTTTTGAATTTTCGTTTCTTGCCACCGACTTCCGAAATTAAAGTTATTTTTCACTTTGTAGTATTTTTTTTGGAAGTCTGTTTTAATTTTTTTTGTTAAAAGTTTTTATTAAAAACTGTTATCATTCAAGTTACTTCACTCTTTACAAATCCAACGTTATAATTCCAAATCATCCTTGATTACAACATAATAAAGTTATAACTTAGCCCATGCTTAGCGCTTAGTTTGAAGTACACATCAACTGACGTCACTGTCAGGAATGAACACTCCACGTCAGTAGCAGACAGATCTCCTCAGGAACAATATTACAATACCCAACTCAAGTACCTACAGCTTCAGTAGGTAGTACTTAGTATTGTGATGTAGTGTGCCACTGTTCGAGGTTCAAGAAGTTCAAATAGCCTCGGTGGTCTAGTGGTCGGAAGTGCTACTGCTGAGCGTGAGGTCCAGGGTTCGATTCCCGGGTCGGGGAAAGTGTTATTGGGTTTCCATCTGCAATTTCTCAATAACAGCCCGCAGTCTGGATTTGTGCCCGATTGATGGCAATAGGCTCGCCCTCGTTTACCTACATGTCGACTTAAACATAACTGGCGAAATGTGGGTGTAGCCCTATAATAGAATATCTGCATGTGATGTTGTTTTCATTCTCTCTCTAGATTATACAATTTTAGACAAATACCAATCATAGATTTTTCGAAAGAAGCTCGTGGATAAATAATAACAGCCGCACGGGTCGATCCATCAGGTTAAGCTACGCTTGCAGGGGTTGGTCTGTGGAGACTCCTCCGTGCGTCGGAAAGTACGTTAAACCGTTGGTCCCGACTGTCGTTCGTGGATCTTGGACAGTCGTTACGAGTCGGCAGAAGCCCAGAAAGTCTGACAACCAGTCTTACCAAGGACTATCGTATTCCCAGTTACTGGTTTGTGAAGGTCAGCTAAGCAGTCGCTCCATGTAAAAGTAAAAGTTTTTGCTGAACTGAGCCTTTTTAGCGCAGCCGTGAGGTACACTCCCATGCTAATTTCAATCGCATTTTACACTTTTTGTTACATTTTATTTCTCTGCTGTATAAATTGTGTGCTTTTTAGTCTGTGTTAAGTAAATGTATTTTCTTTCTTTCATTCTTTCTTCTTTCTTCCTAAAATACTGGTATTCACCTGCATCCGGTTACACTGCAAACCGACCCGAACATAGTCACACGGCTTATACATAGATTCATATTCATTTATTAATATCCATTTATTTGCATACCATATTGTAGAAAAGATGTTACATAAGGCTTAAAGCTAGGTACAAAAATATGGATCCTGATGAGAATATAATTAAAATTACAAAAAAAAAAACTAAATCAAATCTAACAATGTCAATAGATAGATTGCAGATATGAGGGCTTATGTTATTCTTCATTGGGTGTGAAGCTCATCATCAAAAAAAATATTATGACAATCCACTGAGCTTGATCCTCGCCCACTTACATCTTTACATCAAAGAAGATTGTCGAAATGAAAATCACGAATAAAGGCCCAGTTATCACGAAGAAATGGATAAAACCATGAAAAAAAATTGATAAGTACTTGTATAACCTCATTCGTTTTTTTTCGTCGGTTAACAAATTAACAATATCGAATGCCATAAAGGAGAAATAAAATTGATGACAGCATTCGTGAACTTTCTACCTACGTATTTTATATTATTTCAATGTATATGAAAACCCAAACTTCTTGGTTGCAGCATTTTATAACGAAAATCTTTTATTTGAAAACAAGTAATGTCGATTAAAGGATGTTGTGTTCAGTACGAATCAGATCAGCAGCGCGTTCGGCGAGCATAGTTACTGGAGCGACAATCTTGCCACTAATCAAATCTGGCATGGCGGAAGAGTCCACCACTCGCAGGTTACCGACGCCTTTGACCTTCATATGACTGTCCAGCACCAGTCCCATGGCACAAGTCCCTCCGAAGTGCCACATAGTCGTCGACATAGCCACCGCGTAACATTCCCAGTATTCAACATCACTTGTCGTGTCCTTGCAGAAACCGAAGTCCAGGATAGTCGCATTTATGCTTCTCATGTAAGTCGAGTTTAACACTCGGATGTGGTCTATAAAGGCTCGTCCCATAATCTTTAAGTCAGTTATGTTGCTGAACATACCTGCGTGCACAATCGGGGCCGCGGTAGGGTCAGCACTGGATAGTGACACCTCACCCCGAGACAAAGGTAACGTCAAACCTAATAATGAAAACCAGGTCTTCCTGTTATAAGTAGCTTCGTAAACCTTTTGGGAGACTTCTTCCGAGTAACTAAACATTTGAGTAAATAAACCTAAAAGATCGGTTGAGTTCGGCTGGAACAGCAAGTTGATCGTCTGATAATCTGGCCTGGTCGAGTTGAGTGCTGCGTTCCCACTGAATGTTGGCACAGGAAACTGGTGCGGGTTAGTTGCTTCAGAGATTTCTGTACTTTCCTCCATTTGGATGATAATTGGAGCAGCTGCCTGGTCCATGTAGTTTTGTCCAACAGGAAGATCAGCGATGACATCGATATCAAATGACTCGAGGTGGTCTCTTGGCCCGATACCAGACAGCATCAATAGTTTGGGACTGTTGAACACACCAGCGGAAACAATGACCTCCTTGTTCACATACAATACATACGTTTCGTTACTAGAGGTGGTCACCTGCACACCGACAGCTTTGTTGTTCTCAATCAGAATTTTAGTAACGGTAGTGAGCAATGACACGCATAGGTTGGTGCGATTCTTAGCGGGGCCGAGGTAGGCGTACGCGTTGCTTTGTCGAACACCATCATCGATGGCAAACAACACCTCCGTGTACCCGAGAGCGGAGTCTAAAGAGGTCGAGTCGAGCACGATATTGTGACCGACCTCCTTCAAAGCGCAAAATATATTGTCAACCAGAGGGCTTGTCTCTCTTCTTAATTTGATCATTCCGTCGATGCCATGGACACAGGCATACTCTGAGTCTAGTATCTCATCGTCAGTCACTTTCTCCTGTTTCTTGAAGTACTGGAGGGTGTTGGTGACGTTCCAGGCTGTGTCGTTGGTCCTCTTCACCCACACATCGTAGTCTTGTGGGTCTCCACGCATGTACATCATGTGATAGATGGCGCTACTGCCGCCCAGCATTTTGCCTTGCGTCAAGCCGCAGGTCTTGTTTTGCAAGTTCTGCATAGTGTAGTTGTCGTTTACAGAACGGAAGTTGAAGTCGTAGTCCGACTCTTTTAGCAGCATGAACATTCCGGGAAGCTGAAAAGACATGTAAAATTATGTATATTTCACAAGATTTGACAGGCGTATTTTTGGTGTGAAAAATGTTCCTTACGGCAGCGCGCAATGTAACTTACACAAACTGTTGCGCTTTTGGGTGCATGCAACGGTACAGAAGTTGTGGGGGTGTTTTAAGTAAAGTTATAACATTTTAAAACTTATTTTCGCAAAAATATAAATGAAACTTTGACTTTCATTATCTCCGCTACATGAAGATTCCCAGGTATGGTTCAGTCCAAAAAAATATCACAATGACTAGCAGACTAGTAAATAAGTAAATAATACAGATAAATGGCTACCTCCGACTCTATTGGTGGATATCCTCCTGCTTCAAGCAGCAGCACGTTAAAGCACCCGTTGGCTGACAGTCTGTTCCCGAGCACTGATCCTGCAGTACCGCCACCCACAACTATGAAGTCATAGTAACTGCCATCTATAGAACATTTTGAAGCTCATCAATTAAAGAAATATTGGTCAGAGGCCCTAGAAAAGTGGAAATCGGTTCTGAGTCGATTCGTGTTTCGAAAAAAAAGAAAACTTACTTTGGACTTTTTCCATTCGTATATATTATGTACTTTCTGAGTATTACTTGGACATTACTGACGCGGTGAAGGAAAATCACCGCAAGGAAACCTAGACTTATAGTGACCCGTCTTGAGCAAGCGTAGTGAGCAATGCTCGTGCCTTCCCTGCATAAGATGAGGCCTTTGCTCTGCAGTGGGACAATAAAAGGCTGGTATTATGATTATTATGACAATAGGCTCTCCCCTATTACATGGGACTTAAACATACTGGCGAATTGTGGGTGTACCACAGGTACACCTCTGCCTAACCCTCAGGGGACTCAGGCGTGATGTTATGCTATGTTATTATTATGAGCTTACTGGTGAGGCTACAGTCAGTTGGGAACTGCCAAGCTGTGAGGTTCAGGGTCTGCACGACCTGCAGCGCCACTTTCACCGTCTGCGCGCTGGCCAGAGAAGCTGCTGCGTCCGCCATTCCTGTTGCGTTGTGTAATGTTTTTAACTTTTTATATTTTAGTAGCTAATCGGCGTGATTACAAGCAACATCTTACCATTATTTAATTTCGATTTAGTTAAAGTTCTAATATAAAAACCGGCCAATTGCGTGTCGGACCACGCATAGTGAAGGGTTCCGTAGTTGGGATTGGTTTATCCCAAGAACAAACTTAACATTGTAGTTGAAAATCATGTTCTCCCATACATTCCAACTACAAATGTAATATTGAGAGATTTACCATGTTATTTGAAGATCATCATAGACTTCTTATAACTAGGTTTTCTTGTAATTTATGAGTAAAGAATACTTAGCAATTATTTTTAAATTTTAGGCTCAGTAGTTTCGGAGATAAGTTGTGAAATGGTAAATTTCATGTATTTTCATAAATATCTTTAAAAGTATTTATAACAACACTATAAAAAATAAAAAAATATCACAATAACCGAATGTACCTTTCATTTGATATGTCACGTTGGAGTACGTAAAACTTTCTTTTTTGGTTTTTGTTCCCAATAGTGACCCTCATATTCAAAATTCATTTATTTACGATACACGTCCGTATTTGAAATGAAATGAAATTCGGAGCAAATCGGCTCTGATAGACGGACAGCTAGACAGACACGTAAAAGTCCACGCGATCGTAAGGTTAAAACAGAGAGAAAAAATACGAACTACAAAGACAAAATAACAATAAACACTTTTTTTTTCTTACTAAAGTAGTCTTTACTTACCTGTTAGTTTTCTGTATTGAAGTACAAATAGAAAGACTTACTATCCGCTTTTTATACGAAAACGAGGAAAGTGAACCAATTAAAATAATTACTTTACAAAATAAAACAGTCTGCTAAACCAGGGTGTTCTTAACTTCTCACATGCGTCTGCCAAAACAACTCGTGGTTATATTAGTGACAAATTTTAATCACGATGTTTGAGTGTATGAATAATGTGATATGAGTTTAAGGGCATATAAAAAGAGTAACTTTTGTCGTGCCTTCACCCGCGTGAACGTCAGAAATTATCCCACGGGAACTTACTATCGCGATAAAAAGTATCCTATATCCCAATTCAGGTCTTAACTACCTGTATGACAAATTAAGTACTGTGACAGACAAACAGACAGAGTCACTTTCGCATTTAATTTTATAATATTAGTTTGGAGTTGTCGAAAATAGCAGTGTTAATTATGCTTTAACGAACGCTTAATTGCTAATTTAAATTAAAAATATAGAAAACATTCGTCGCAAAACCAATTATAGATAGGCTAGGCCTAAATTAAAATATGTCTACCTTCATGATACAGCGAGGAAATAAAACGAGGTCCCGGTAAAGAAAGAACGTTAAATATTGTACATTGAATTTGTTATTTTTTATTTATTTAATCTTTCTTTTATTTAAACTCAAAAATTCAAAATATATTATTTCACATAAACCTACATGGGCACTTATGAAACATCAGAAGCTAAGTACGGTTCCAATTGGACGTTTCCTATGGAGAAGAGCCGACAAGAAAATGGAGCTTCTTGCCGGCTCTTCTCCTTTTACTCTTTTAAAAATAATTGGCATTTACAATATTTTCAAATAACAGTGTTTAGTATGGGAGGACACTGTAGGTCTTTCAACAATGCCATTTATTTTGATGTCTTCAAACTTTATTTCAATTAACAACTATACCTACTTAAATATATTATAGAAGCTGCAACATTATAAAGCTATAATAAACATACATTAGTTTCTTTTTAATTATATAAAGGTCCATAATTGCGTTCAAACATGTTTGAAAAGACGCTTGGCTTTCGTCGGGAATTTATAGAAGTGACAAAAATACTAAAACGTAAAGGCTTTTGCAGACCAGCACGACTTGTCGCGCGACGCAACGCGAACAATACAATTTATAAGAAAACTTCACGGTATACCAACCGGTGTTACGTCGCGTCGCGCGACAAGTCGTGCTGTGATTTTGCCAAAACATCGTTATCTTTAATAAACGTTGATGAAACATTAGTAACATTAATTTAATGTGCTATTTCACGTATAATCCTAGCCTTCAAAGCAAGAGTAGAAGACGGCACGGTTGGCGATTGACTGCTGCGCTGCGTGTCGCGGGTTTGATTCCCGTACGGAACAAATATTTGTATGAGATACAAATAGTTGTTCCGGGTCTAGCTGTTTATGTGTGAGTTTATTTATCTTCTGGGTACGATCGTCCCATCATGGACCTCATCCATCGCTTTCCATCAGGCGGGAGGTCAGAGGTTGCCGTAAAGCAATAAAAAAAAAATACAACCAACTTCTAAACCCTACTACTACTTATGGCGACGACAAGCTACTTTTTATGATTTTATACCGGAAATTACGTCTAGACGAGTGGTGTTAATGATTTGGAAAAAATATATGTTAAATTAGAGCATTTTCTTAATAATTTAATATACGAATATTTTAGATTATGTTGACATTACATAGTGAAATTAATTTGTAAAGTTGTGTCTAACGCGGATAAAAAACTAAGAATTACGAAAAAGCTGTCAAGCGTATTTTTTCTGAAACCTTCACCATTTTAAGGATAATTAAAATAGTTTGGAAAATCCAAAAGTGCACGCCTAATCTCATTCATAAACGAAAAAGAAATTCAAAACACAGTTTCTAACAAAAATGAACAATTTATCACTTTTCATGAAGTATGTTTTGACTGATTTTTTACCCATGAATATGGGTAAAACTTCTAACCTCGCATTCCTTACGTAATGTCAAAGACTATTTAAGTACTTTTTTTTTTTTGATATTTTCTTTGTCGATTGCTAGGCAACGGACGAGCGAGGGTCGAAGTTGGAAATATTTAGATAAAGAGGTTGAGGTATTCTTAGGTCCTAATAATACCTAAAAAAAATTGTACCTATATAATAATACCTAAGTAAAATTGTTATTAACCGTATGGACTTTGTCCGAAATAAAAGTATTCTATTCTATTATTGTACTAGACACAAACACCCGTATCCTCCCTTTTCCAATGAGGATGAGTGAACTTAACACCCTGTTCCTCATACCTCTAAATTGGTGACCCCGCCGTGATCGTCTACGCAGCCTTCGTCCAACTACTTCAGCGTGGCGTCATCATCATCATCACTCCCGCAAGCTTTCGTGACCAATCACACAGCCAGCCAGCATCCACGGCTTCAACGAGTATCCTGACCACCAGCATGCAGCGAACGCGCATTCCTGGTCATCACCCTCAGCCACAACCCAGCGCTGTACCACATCCGACAGACTGGATGACGTCGCAGCGCCACCCCGACTCACGGGGAATTGCCGCAGACAGTTCCGACTCACCGCGAACTATGCGGCACCCGGTTCCGACTCACTGGAACCACAGCTGCCACTGTGAAGCATCGCAAGATCCAAGACTCAGCTCACTATCGACCTCCGGTCTTCGGAGGGGAGTAATGTAGCGGTTACACCGCCACATACGAGCTACGCAGCAAAGACATGACGTCACACAGATCCTGCATCGCGCAGTTAGAATTTACCGCGCGACCGACATAGATAAGACTATCCGAAATCAACTTACGGGCAGTTGCCCGCCAGACACAAATACCCGTCTGGCTGGAGGATCTTCTCTTTTCAAATGAGGATGAGTGAACTTTACACCCTGTTCCTCATACCTCTAAAGTTTTAAACTGAAATACGAACAAAATATTTTACGGCGCCATTCGCCATAGACTAAAACATTCAGAAGTGAAGTGAAGGTACAAATAGCTCCCGTTTGTTTTTATGGCGGAACGCTGATATTAATGTTTCTTTTATTATATTATGGTTTATGGTTATTTGTCATCAAATAATTATTACAATTTGTGGCATTTTTTCCCTTTAAGATTTCCACGTCCGAGCTCCAGGAAACAAGGGAAAAATGGATAACATTTGTGCAAAAAAATCGTAACGAGCAAACGTGGTTGCCAAGTGAACAATCTCACATCACATTCATCATTAATACAATGGAAATTAGAATAATGTTCTGTAGTTAAAACTGTGTTAGGTATCAAGTAGGCAAAAGAAGCAGACTGTGTCGCATCTGCGGGTGCATTACTCTATGAGAATCTCCTCGCACCGCGCATGCACCTCAGTAGTCAAATGTCAAAGCATCCAAGGGACACATTTTTTGTTCGCGGTGTCTTCTCTGATAGTATATTTTAGTTAGTATTGCACGACTCGTAATGCGAAGCATTAGAGTGTGCTCTACGATCGATTTTTTTTTTATTAATTATAATTAAAATATTAAATAAAAGAGCCATTTTCAATAGGGTTTCTTATATGGCTGAAACGAATGTATTAAAAAAAAATTGACTCAATTAATTGATTTTATCGCAAGCTACAATGTTTTCAGGGTTCATAAATTGACGGACAGGATTTTTTTTTCAACTATTTTGATGCTTTTTCCATTTCTGCTGCATTAAATCAATTGTTAAAAAGTACAGTACCGATGGCGCCAAATTGCTACTCGCGGTGTAGCAATGCGTCCATATCCGTCAAGCCCGGGTGACGCACCTCGTGCGACACCCTCTCACGCGGCACTGTTCTCTATTTCTACGGCCAAATAAAGGATAGTATCCACTGTGGATGGTTTTACTCTATGGCCTGATAAATATTCTACTCGACTAAATCGGTTTAAAATAAAAATATGCACTAGGCAACATTAAAAAAAAAAGTCAAAACTGACATTACTCATATTTCAGAAAACGATCGGCTCGTGAGGTTATAGTGACTGTGTTTAGTGCATTTAGTGTGATATTTTGAAGGTAAGTGGCTATATTTTCATTTATTAGTAGTTATTACACCGTTGTAGATAATATTTTCACGAAATAGCATCATAAAATCACATTTTTGAGCAAAGTAATGTTACGCGCCAAACCGTTGTGACGCGTTATCATTCTATGATGAATTTCTACTTTTTTTTGTGTGTAATCGACAGCAAATAGATGAATATTCATTTAGAAGTAGATAATGCATCGTTGTAGATAATATTATCACGAAATACCATCATAAAATCTTATTTTTGAACAAAGAAATGTTACGCGGAAAACCGTTCGGCAAAGTTCGTTCGTTCGTTCATTTAATCATCTATACAATGGTATATAAGTAGGTTCTGTGTACTAGCAGGAGTGTAACAATACAAACAGTTGCAGAAATGGGGCAAAAAATTTTTCGATCGTAGAGCACACTCTAAGGCTGCCTGTCCACTGGAGCGGAGCGGAGAGGAGAGGAGCGGAGATGTGCCATTATTAACCAATCAAATCTAAACTTAGGGGCGGAGTCAAGATTCTATTGGTTAATATTGGCACATCTCCGCTCCGCTCCTCTCCTCTCCGCTTCAGTGGACAGGCAGCCTAATGCTTCGCATTATGAGTCGTGCAATATAAATCTTTTAATATACGAGTTTTATTAAAATACCTTCTGTTTTATGTATAATAAATTAATAATGCGTCAAATTGGTGACAGCGCTCCTTGATGCGCGAGTTCTATTAGCCTAGCGCCACACCTGCCGAACGTTCCGCGGCGGAACGCTCCGTCGCGTCAAATTTCTATGGACGTAACGTTCGGCTGATGTGTCATAGGTAACTTGAAAAACATTAGGAGCGTAGTCAACCGAACGTTCCGCCGCGGAACGTTCGGCAGGTGTGGCCCGACCCTTAGAGAGCCCGCAGACATACAATTTAGTTGATGGCCGACTAAGTCGGCCGATAATCGGCCGACTAAATCGCAGAGTATACCAATAGGTATATTCAAGCCCGCACATCTTGTCCAACTAAATCGGAATCTGTTTCTTAGTAAGTTACAATATAGTTGGCCGACTTAATTGTATGTCTGCGGGAGCACTTACTGGCTGGATGTACGATGCGTTGCGTTAGCTCAGTCACAGTGACATAGTTGAAAAATAGCTAGGGACATTGATTGACCAGTTAAAGATTTATCATGAAATTTTTAAGAACAACACAGAGCATAAGGGAGTGTGGCGGCATCTACATCGCCACTTATGAACTACCTATCACAGTGACGCTGACGTCACGCGAAACCCTGCATCGCGTAAGCCGAGTTTACCGCGCGATCAGCATAGTATACTTATAACTTCCCAACATCAATCATTGGGAAGCTGTTGCCCACCAGAAACAGCACCCGTCCGGTCGGAGGGTTCTCCCTTTTCTATAGATGATGAGGGAACTTTAAACCCTGTTCCTCATACCTCTATCGGAGATTTTGTACCTAAATGAAATGTCACATTTTATTACTTTATTTAGGTACAATATCTCCCATTAGGGTTTCTGTGGTTCTTACTAAAAATAGAACTGTCACCATACATTAATAATTTTTTCCTATGTATTATTATCATTTCAATAATAATTTTGAAAAAAAAATAACGTAGGTAGTGTCTTCTGGGGCCTTTACGGCATGTATTATGTTTAAACCTGCCACATTCTAGCTGGGGATGTCTTACGTTACGTCTTCTGCAGTATTCTCTCAAACATCATCTGCATCAGTGCTTCGGCAAACTTTACTGAGTGTCGGCACTTTTATTGGGTCTAAACAAGATAGAGGATTTCAAAGCTTATGAATTATTATCTCATTTAACTATAAAATTATAACTGTTACCACATCTGTGAACACCTAAAACTCCATAGCTTACTAAATCAGCTGTAGACCCCATAGCAACGCCGCACACAAATCATGAAATAGACCGGTATTAAAAATAATAAACACGAGAAGCGCGCGCGCCGCCTTGTGTGCGACGACGCTTATTTATAGATCGTGACGTCACGGACGCGGTGTTCGGAAGTCTGCGTGGATCAGCTGGAAAAGTAGATGTAAAAGTCGACATTTATAAGATTTTTTATAAATTACTAGCTGTTGCGGGGATTTTGTCTGCGATCCAGGATAAAAAGTAGAATATGTCCTTCTCCTGGTCCCAAATTACCTGTCTGTATTTCATAACGATCGGTTCAGTGGCTTAGAAATAAAGAGGTAACTGATAGACAGACGGAGTTACTTTCACATTTTGTATAATATAAAATTAGGTTAATAATTGACTAAGGCATGACTGAGCTAGTTTCAAATCTTGTATGTCACCGCCATTACATAATACTTTATTTTATTAGTGCCATAATATTCATCATCTTCATTATTCTCCAGAGGTCGGCCCAACACATTTTGAGTCTTTTTCTTCCATAAGTAGGTACCTACTTCTCTATTAGTAGTCATCTCGGTTGTATAATTCAGCGATTTATTATTATTTATTTAAGAAAAACATTCACAAAATTTCAGACCCCTGTTATAGCATGGTTAAATTTTAATAAAAACAGACATGACAGCGCTTCTAAACTTACGGAGTTAATTTTAGAACGAATTTGACAGCTGTCAACTTGACGTAACCGCGGGTACTGAGTGAGGCGACGACCCGCCAAAATCGACAAGCCAGCATTGATTTATTGTGATTGATTGGTGATCATTGTGACTACCCTTGCAGTGCAGAGAGTTGATTGATTTGCGCTCGCGCTTCAGATACGCCGTGAAACGTCGCTTACATTATTGTTTATTCTCTAATGTGATCAGTGGAGACGTGTGATTATACAGAATATCATTTTCACTTACATCTCCTCGCCCGCATACCAACGCACAAGAGATAATAAGACCTATATTGCTAAAGACGATAAATTGCCTTTATCAGATGTAGGATTACGAGGACATGGTATTGAGGAGACCAATTCAGTAACATAACAAAACTTAGAACAATCAGTGATCAGTGAAGTTAAGAATGAAGAACTTACAGTCCATGTAAGTCACCGATCAATAATACTTTTTTGATCATAATGATTTTAAAGCACACATTGATTGATTTAAAAAAATTTTAATAGTAGAGAGCAGTTTCTGTGGCATTGAAAATATTATATCTTATTTACGATCATACTAATTGGTATGCCTAACAAAGAGATGAAGACACAATACAAACGAGCGGCTATGAGAAGAAATGTCATAGAAAAACTGTGATCTCATATCTCAGTGACGCCATCTAGTGCATTAGAGCAAAATTACATACCTAAAGGCCAAGTTAGACATACACTTTTACCGACACCAACCTATGATTTCGAACAGATGTGTAGTTTGACATAAATCTTAGATAGATGTCAAATTACACATCGTATTGTTTTTAGATTTTGCCATAAATATTTACAACAAAAATAACAACCGACTTTAAAAAAATGCACTACAAAGTCAAAAATAACGAACGAAAATAAACCGTTGTAAAGTCAGGTTCATTTTGCAATAGGTACCACAATCTACAGTTGACCTGACATGAGGGGTGTATGACACGAGATATAGAAAATAGTTTGGAAAATCCAAAAGTGCACGCCTCATAACTCTCATTCATAAACGAAAAAGAAATTCAAAACATAGTTTCTAACAAAAATGAACAATTTATCACTTTTCATGAAGTATGTTTTGACTGCTTTTTTACCCATCAATATGGGTAAAATTTCTAACCTCGCATTCCTTACGTAATGTCAAAGACCTTTTAAGTACTATTTTTTTTTTTTGATATTTACTTTGTCGATTGTTAGGCAACGGACGAGCGAGGGTCGAAGTTGGAAATATTTAGATATAGATATTGAGGTATTATTAGGTCAGGTAAATTGTTATTAATTGAATAGAATAATTAAAAAAAAAAAAAAAAAATATATTCTATTCTATTCTATTATAATATTGTACTAACGTACTAGAGAAGTCGCCACACATCACTACTGTGTTCCGTTCAAGATCAAAAGACTCAGCCCACTATCGACCTCCGGTCTCCGGAGGGGAATAATGTAGCGGTTACACCGCCACATATGAGCTACGCAGCAAAGACATGACGTCACACAGATCCTGCATCGCGCAGTTAGAGTTTACCACGCGACCGACATAGATAAGACTATCCGAAATCAACTTTCGGGCAGTTGCCCGCCACACACAAAACACCCGTCTGGCCGTTTTCAAATGAGGATGAGTGAATTTTACACCCTGTTCCTCATACCTCTAAATTGGTGACCCCGACGTAATCGTCTACGCAGCCTTCGTCCAACTACTTCAGCGTGACGTCATCATTATCATCACTCCCGCAAGCTTCCGTGAGGTGAATCACACAGCCAGCCAGCACCCACGGCTTCAACGGGTATCCTGACCACCAGCATGCAGCGAACGTGCATTCCTGGATTTCCTGGTCATCACCCTCAGCCACAACCCGGCGCTGTACCACATCCGACTGACTAGATGACGTCGCAGTGCCACCCCGACTCACGGGGAATTGCCGCAGACAGTTCCGACTCACCGCGAACTATGCTGCACCCTGGTTCCACTCATTGGAACCACAGCTGGCACTGTGAAGCATCGCAAGATCCAAGACTCAGCTCACTATCGACCTCCGGTCCGGAGGGGAGTAATGTAGCGGTTACACCGCCACATACGAGCTACGCAGCAAAGACATGACGTCACACAGATCCTGCATCACGCAGTTAGAATTTACCGCGCGACCGACATAGTTATGACTATCCGAAATCAAGTTACGGGCAGTTGCCCGCCAGACACATATACCCGTCTGGCTGGAGGATCCTCCCTTTTCAAATGAGGATGAGTGAACTTTACACCCTGTTCCTCATAGGTACCTCTAAAGTTTTAAACTGAAATACGAACAAAATATTTTACGGCGCCATTCGCCATAGACTAAAACATTCAGAAGTGAAGTGTAGGTACAAATAGCTGCCGTTTGTTTTTATGGCGGATTTTTTTTGAACGCTAATATTAATGTTTGTCTTATTATATTAAGGTTATTTGTCATCAAATAATTATAACAATTTGTGGCATTTTTTCCCTTTAAGATTTCCACGTCCGAGCTCCAGGAAACAAGGGAAAAATGCCACAAATTGTATTAATACAATTACAGATACATAGTAATAACATTTGTGCAAAAAAATCGTAACGAGCAAACGTGGTTGCCAAGTGAACAATCTCACATAATGTTCATCATTAATACAATGGAAATTACAATAATGTTCTGCAGTTAAAACTGTGTTAGGTATCAAGTAGGCAGAAGAAGCAGACTGTGTCGCATCTGCGGGTGCATTACTCTATGAGAATCTCCTCGCACCGCGCATGCACCGCAGTAGTCAAACGTCAAAGCATCTAAGGGACACATTTTTTGTTCGCGGTGTCTTCTCTGATAGTATATTTTAATTAGTATTTTATTAATTATAATTAAACTACTTTGAATAAAAGAGCCATTTTCAATAGGGTTCCTTCTACGGCTAAAACGATTGTATTAAAAAAAAATTGACTCAATTAATTGATTTTATCGCAAGCTACAGTGTTTTCAGGGTTCATAAATTGACGGACAGGAATTTTTTTTCAACTATTTTGATGCTTATTTCATTTCTGCTGCATTGAATCAATTGCTAAAAAGTACAGTTACACATCTCCATTTAACCATCTATACAATGGCTGCAGTAAGGGATTGGAACCAAAGCCCCTTACATAAAAGGTGGCAGTCCTACCACACGCCGATTAGATAGTTCAATGGGTGTGTGTGGGTGTGTGTGTGTGTAATGTGAATGTTTTTGAATTGTGAATGTAATATTTATGCTATTCTATACTTAGTATGTTATATATATGTGTATTTATTGAAACTTATATGTGGATGTCATATCTGGAAATAAAAGATTTCATTTCATTTCATTTTCATTTCATTTCATTTCATTTCAATGGTATATAAATTAAGTAGGTTCTGTGTACTAGCAGGAGTGTAACAATACAAACAGTTGCAAAAATGGGGCAAAAAAAAATTTTCGATCGTAGAGCACACTCTAATGCTTTCGCATTACGAGTCGTGCAATAAAAAACCTGACCGAATTTCGGCCACGGGTCGTGGCCAATCTCAACGGAGATCAGACAAGTACGTAGGAGATATTACAAGTGTGCACACAACTACAGGTGTACTCTCTGTTCCTTAACTCTCATTGTCCGATGGGACGGCAAACCGACACGACCGGGGAGAGATCAGACGTGGGACCAACGGCTTTACGTGCTATCCGAGGCACGGGGTCTTCACACCACCAACTTCCAAACTGCGGACTGCTACCCAGTACCCTAATTACGTAATATACGATCAATCAGAATTTGAATCGTTTTGAAACAGATTGCTAATCCATTGCTTCATAAGTTCGAAAAAGAAACTGCTCAGCAACGTAAATAACGCAATGAATATTGTTGAACTGTCAAAATGAAACTGATTAGTTGGAATCGTTTACGAAAATGTGTTGCGTAATTAGATAGCTGATTTTTTTCCAACAAAAATATTTTAACACTACCTGACCCGGGAATCGAACCCAGGTCCCCACGCTCAGCAGTCACACTTGCTACCAGGAGACCAATGGGGCAGGTAAATGAGATGAGAACGATAAGATATAGAACTAAACTGAGTGAGGTGGGACCTGTTACAGGTGATCCCTAGCCTAGTAGATGTTGATTTAAGATTATTCTCCTACATTTTTTGTTTTTTTTTTGTTTTTTTTTTGTTCTCACATCTTTTGTTTTTTTTATTCTTACTCTTTGATCAAGTTTATGTGTATAGAGGTCAAACATAATTTATTTGCTTCCACCTACAACAGTGGAAGAGCGCTGAAGTCTGAAATACAGATATTTTATAATTTTGTATGTAGTTCAAAATCTGTTCATAGAAACAAGTCTCATAAAGTGTATCACCAATAATCACCATACTAATACACACTGATACACTTTATTGTTTTACAACAACAACCAACAACACTTTATTGTTGTTTATTTTTGAATAAATAAATATATAACGTGGTGTTCGCTTTGTCTCGTCTATCGAAAGTATATTTAAATGTCTTTGATGCCTAAGGAGCATACTTGCGCTAAAGTATACCACCACGGCCAGGCTCGGACGTAAAGCTTACTTTGTCGCCATTCAAGCAGAAACCATTTAGCTTTTAGATATTTATTCATGTATTTTAGGGTGACCAATGTTTTGTAATTACTTATTTAAAAAAACATTGAGCAAATATTAAATGAGCATTCTCTATTTTCACCCTATCAGACCTCGGTCGATCAGGTACTTTACCAATTAAAGGATTTGTTATTTTAGTAGGCACCTAATGATTCCACAGTTTCAGAGAAATACATACACCTACACTTCGTCGCCTAAACCTCGTATATGTGAAAAAGGTAAATTTACAGGAGGAAGAAAAAACTGCACCTTTATTAATACTGTTTCTTCAAATATGTGTCTTTTAGTGTGCAATTTGGATATAGTTATAAATAGGTTACTAAACGTATTATGTGTGAAACGATTGCGTGCGTTGCGAGGTTCTCTTTCCAAAAAATTAAAAAAAAAAAAAAAACTAAATTGCATTCCCGAAACTTGTAGATATTATGGGATTGATTGATTAGTAAACGTCACGCGTGGTGTCTTTTTAGCACATGCAGAGAAATTTCAGTTCTTCCAGGTACTCCCATTTCTATGCCTATATTACGAAATTTCTAGGCCTATATATAGATAGTCATCTGACTTGGAAACATCATATTGACGCTTTATCAAAGAAGCTTAGTCAATTTGCGTATGCTCTATACAAACTATCAAAAACGGTTAACCGCATTACAGTACAAATAGCTTATAATGCTTATGTGGCTTCTGGCATTAGGTACGGAATCATTTTCTGGGGCAACTCCACTGACAGAGACATTGCTTTTAAAGCTCAGAAGAAATGCTTGCGATCGTTTACCAAATTACAATCGATTGAGAGTTGTAAACCATTATTTAAGGAACTTAGTCTGCTCACTCTACCGTCTATGTACATATATGAAATGGGAGTGTTTGTCCGCTGTAACCTGCATTTATTTGAAAACCTGCGCTCTCGCCGTTATCAGAATACCATTCATGTAACCTCTCATAAAACCGCATTTTTCGGCAAAAGTGTGCTAGGTATGGCCCCAAAAATATATAATAGTATACCAGCAGCTATTAAAAATAAAGAGTGTCTGGGATCCTTTAAGAGGTCTTTGTTTAAATTCCTTATAGATAGATGTTACTACTCCATCGCTGAGTTTACTATTGATAAACAGAGGTATGAAGATTCCGACTTGCAAATTAAGCACATATGATTTTATTTATGACCTGTTTATCTGACATATTTTTAATTGAATGTTTTTTTTTTTATTTTTTTTTTTAATCCTTTGACATGTTACCTTAATGTTATTGCTTAGTTATGTTCATTTTGTACGCCATATATTGGCAAAACATAGAGCACATATTTCAGACTATAACTATCTGTAACCATAATACCTATGTTTAACAAAATAAATGATTGATTGATTGATTGATATGTCTCAGGATTCAGAACTCGTAATTTTTATTTTACACACGGCTTTTTTTATAAACGTTGCTTAAAGTTAAGTAATGAGTAGCGACTGTTTAACCATACATTTTTGTCGTTAAAACGTCTCATAACTTTATGTGAAGTCCAACAGGACATTCTCCCAAAAAACAACCAACATACTGCACCTACGTATTCCTCTGTAGGCTCAATTTATTGGGCTCATGTTTTATTTAGTGGCGGCGATCGCAATGCTTAATTAGTCGGCTATATCCTGAAATCTTAGCGTTTTAATGGCCTATTTCCAGCATAGTGGCCGTTTGGCCGCTCGTAAGAAGGCCCGGGCGGTCTTAATTAGAAAAACCTCGCAATTAATTAGCAATAAAATGCATGGAGTTGTTTGGAATTGAAGGGGAATTAAATTAGTGGGGCGTTTTTTTGGCATGTTTCGTATTGTGAGGACGTCTTGGGTAAACTTGTGTGATGCACGACGGACGGAATTCATGTTGGCTTTCTTTATAACATGAAAATCTAAAAAAAAAAAAATTAATACCCGCTCAATTGCTAGTTAGCTAAAATAATAAGTTGGTAAGTAAAATACATAAATAGTTGGTATGTTGGAGAAAAAATGGCCAAGCTGAAGTGAGAGTGGGCCGGCCATGTCGCACGAATGCACCCGGAGAGATGGGCAAAGATCGTCACTCACTGGATGCCTGAAGGAGGACATCGCGGTCGAGTGAGACCACGGCGAAAGTGGTGTGCCGATTTAATCATGTTTGCGGGGCCACATGGCCTGAAATCGCACAAAACAGAGAGATTTGGAAGGAAAAAGGGGAGGCCTTTGCCCAGCAGTGGGACACAATATAGGCTAATACAAAATAATATATATAATATATAATTTAATTTATTTCATAGGCCTAATACATAAGGAGAGAAACATTAACAATGTATTATGTAACTAGGATCCTTAAGTATTAGACTAGTACAGCATGCTCAGTTTCGTGAGAAGTGAGAAGAATAATAAAATAAAAGTAAAATACAACACCGTTATTTAGGGTTCCGTACCTCAAAAGGAAAACAACGGAACCCTTATGGGCGCTTGTACACGGTAAGAAAATACGCCGAGCCTACGCAAGAGTTCGTGTCGTAACTAGAAAATAACTGTGTACACTGCTCGCAGCGGTGCACGAAAAAAATCTTGTGTGCGCAAGACACGACGCGGCGAACGTTGTTGGTTTTCGTGTGTAGAACAGACAAAATTCTTGTCGTGTACACGAAGAATTTGTCTTGTCTGCCGCAGACACGGTAAATTTTCTTACCGTGTACAAGCGCCCTTAAGGATCACTTCGTTGTCTGTCTGTCAAGAACCATTTTCACAGGAACGCGTCGAGGTGTCAAGTTGAAATTAATATCAAATACATAGATCTATGATCCCTTGGGGCTCTAAAAATTTCCAAGCTTCTAAGTCAACGCAATAAAAAATTACAGTCATTTATATGACATATTTTGATACTCTCAAATAAATAAAAAACTACAGAGTACTTCCCGTTGATATTATGTAGAATCATAAAAATTGGCTGGAGACAAGATCTCACAGCACAAGTAAAGGAAAAATTCAGAAATATCAACTTATCAGATTTTTTTTTTTTTTTTGCGAATTTTACATTTACGGTTGAAGAATTGAGCGTGACCGCATGTATCTACTCGTATGTATGGGAGAACATGTTTTTCAACTATAAAGATAAGTTTGTTTTTGGGATAAATGCATCCCAATTGGATTCGGAACCCTTCTTTGTGCGTGGATTGACACGCACTTGGTCGGTTTTTTTCTGCGTATACCTACCATACATAAACTCAAAAATTTCATTTTCTTAGTGGTACCTACTTGATTGAAACAAAATCACATTGTGAATTACCCAAGTAGGTAAGTATGACTCACTACACTAATAATATCTCAGAAATATTATAAAAATTAAGGCCAGACGGAACAGTAAAATTACTAATACCGTTTATGACAGAACTAGTTGACACTGAATTAATTCCTCCCTCCGTCAGCATCAGCCCTCCTCTTGACTCGCAAGTACTCGCAACATAAATAAGAGAGCAACATGACAACCGCGGCCGAGTCTCGATACAGATGGTACAGCCGCGCCGTTTAGCCTGAGATGAGAGTAAGGACGAGGGCACAACGGTGGGGACTACGAAATTAATGCGAAATAATGTGTTGCAAAAAAAGCGAAAATAATTGCGAAAAGTCGTAGGAATAATTTTATTAGTAGGTACTGTAGGGCCTTCAACCTGATGACCCTTGGTTTTAGTGTAAATAACGCAATGACTAGGTTGAAATGAAAGAAATTGCGATCAATAGTCATTTTATGTGTGTTACGCAATTATCCATCAGAATGCCTTTCGTGAGTTTTCTTTCTAGAAATAACTTTCTGGTAACACAGATGTGATGACGTAGTTAAGTGTCACCCACGTGCCACTGTGTCTGGGAATGCCAAACCTTGTTTTATATCTTCGTGTACCATCTTATACCATGTATTGTAGTACCACCTTAGGAAAGAGCTAAAGCTAAAGCCCTACTAGCAGTGGTGGTCCAGTGGTAACGGCCCCGACTTACAAGTTGTTGGTCGTGGGTTCGAACCCAGGCAGGCGCTTTACTTTGTGTAAAATAATTTCATCACCACTGCTCTCAAAACGGTGAAAGAAAACATCGTGAGGAAACCGGCATATCTTAGAACCAAAAATTCGAAAACATGTGACATCCACCAACCCGCATTGGGCCCGCGTGGTGGATTACGGACCGTAATTTACGGCCCACTCGCTCTCACAGAGAGGAGGCCTGTGTTCCAGCAATGGGAACATTAATAGGCTGATTATGTATGTATGATGCTCCTTCTTGTAGTAGATTCGCTTAGAAACCTCATCAATACCAAACCTACATTTATAATTATATACATACATATTATAAAATGAAGTCATTTCGTGTTTTTCTGTGTGATCGCATTGTTGTTCTAAAGTGCGCACCGGATTTTGATGCAGTTTTCACCATAATTTAGAGATTTTATTCCGGAAGGTTTATGTGTTTAATTTTATATTAAACTTACAAAAAATAAAGAAATATCTTCAAAAAAAATAAAGTCCTAAGAACCGTGCGCGTGGGGCGGGTCGCTAGCAATACTATATGTCAAAGGATATAAGCGAAACAAATCACTCAACACCAGTGACTCAAAATTCCCCGAAACCGAATCAATAAATCATTCGCGTTCAGCTAGTGTGCACTGCGCCTGTTTCGCGCTGTGTCGTCAAATGACACAAACGACAGGATTAGCCGGTATCGCGCCACGGCACGCTAGTGACGTACCTGCAAGAATTGCGGCTTAGTGTCACATCACTAATAATAGTGATGTGACACTCCCGGCACAAAATATTACGAAAAATGGCGAAGTTCTGTATTCAGTAGAATTAGAGCTCTTCTGAGAATTCGCCAAGGCTGTAGAAATTTCTAGTTGGTACTTAGCTAGGGACTATTAGAAGGGGGGCTCCTGCCAAGAGGTTCCAGAGAAATTCGTACACTTTCTGCCTCTTGTGCAAACCCACCGTGTAGGTTGTGTTTACCAGCAAAAACTTTTCTTTTACGATTTGAGTGAGTATAAATAGTGAAAGCTCACCGCTTTCAGCTTTCAGCATTGCAGTTGTGCGCATTAATGCTGAAAGCGGTGAGGTTTCAGCCTTTGACTTAAAACACCTTTTATATCTATCACCCAAATTAAATTATATCAACCGGTGTTAACACCATAACCTATATATAAACCTATATTTATAAGTAACTAGAGCTTCGCACGGTTTTTCCGACTTAACAAAACAATGAGATTGCTTTATTGTATCGTAGTTTAATTATAAATATAATAAACATACAACACACGAACCTTTCAAAATCAATTTTCTAAATGATGGTGAAAACCGCATGTTAATCCGTTGCGTAGTTTCGAAGAACAACACGGTCGCACAGATAGACACGAAAACCGACTTTAATTTACAATACTTATGTATTTACAATTATTACAATAATTATGAGCTTTGTTAGTTTACAATATTCAATGTCAATATTATTTCTGTTTTTGAAAATTTGAACTGCAACAAATCATTTAAAATGTAAAAAAGATAATTTTTTATTACCTTCCGTTGCACAAAAACACTATGCGGCGTTACAACTAAGGGAAATCTGGCACCCAGGGTAAGATTTAACTTGTGTTTAGGGTGCCAGCGTCCTCGCCTATAATTTGAACTTACATCAGTAGTTGTAGGACGAGCACAGTATATTATAATTTAGTTATAAAATTGAACGTATTATTTTTTAATAGATAAATCTATCCATGGAAAATTGTAAACTGGTACCCAACTTGCTTGCGACGTAACGCACCTTGCGCTAATAGCCTGCCTAGCTGCAAGCAACTTAAGCGCTCGCAGACCGCCTGCCGTGGCACCGCTCGCGTTGCTCGCTCGGCTCTAGCACGGTTGGTCATACTCGTAGTTCTAACCTGACCTAACCCATTTCAACAATTGAAATTTTTCGTCAGTTTGTAAACTAACGGAAATAATACCGATATATTATAAACTTACGGTTCTCACCTGTCTCTCGTCCATGTGCTAAAACGTCTAGTCTGATAAGATATCTTTATCCCGCCGTAGAACAATACTGGCTGATAAAATAATCCTATTAATACCAAACCTTTCCACCTATTTAAATCAAAGATCACTCTGTCAATGAGCTCAGAAAACGTGAAAAATATAATATTATGTAAATAGATAAAAATCAAAAGCTCCAACAAAGCGACATTACAAAGTGAAGTTAAAAACAGAATTATGTAACAAATTAGTGAGCTCCACAGCATCGTTACGTTAAAGTTTAATAACGTTATATAGCGTAACGTAATTATATAGTTATTAAACGGCCGCTATTGCAAAAGCAGTCAATACTGAGCTTTGTTTATTAATAGCTACATTTAACGTTGCTCAAATTGTGTTAGGAATTTTGTGTAGACTTCATAATATTGCAGAGATGAGGCAATTTTGTATCACATTTCAATATTGACTGTGTTGTTGGTCGCAAACAATACTGCTAAGCACGAGGTTCTGGATTCGATTCCCAGGTCGGACAAAGTGTTATTAGGTTTTTCCATTTGTAATCTTCAGTAGCAACCCGTAGTCTGGATTTGTGCCCGGTTGATAGCAATCGCCCCCTGTTACTTGAGAATAAAAAATAACTAGCAAAATGTAGGGGGACTCTAGGTACACATCTACAGGACCCTTCGGGGAAAACAGGGATGATGTTATGTTAATTCAAAAGTTACTATTCTTAAATAATTTAGGACTATAAAAATAGTACTACATAGTATTACGCTTATATTGAATTGAATTGTAAGTTCCTTGTATAGCAAGCTTGAATAGCAAGCCGTAAATAGGGCACAAAGCAGCTACTGGGAGTTTCTTAATGGAAAATCCGGTATCTATAGATACTTGGAGAACGGGAGTCGGACATAGGACTCCACATTTCGCACCACTAGACCCAGTTTAAACTACTAGCAAAAAGTTCACCCACTAAGACTACCCACCACTATAATTCAGAAATGATTCATCTTCATCTAAGTACAGTTCTTCAATATTGCGGCGGGTTGCACCGCAACGCAACGCATTCCAAAAATCCTCCTTCACCACTTTCGTATATTTTCTATTAATCAACGCAATCTACAGGCGCCACACCGTACTTTTTTGTATCAAAATGCGTTGCACTGCGGCCCGATTTAGCTGTAATGTGCGCTTGGCTTTAAAATACAGTCCTCAAAAGTGATTACCCGTAATCACCAAACTAACTTTAGTATATCTTCGTTGCCAAATCGTACATACGATAAGCATGCCATTGCACATTGCACATTTGTGCAGCAGTCGGTTAGTATTCAACATGGCGGCAGATAAGCGAGGTTCGAGAATTAGAATATTAATTAAACTAGCTGAACGCACGGAATGTGCTGATACAGCGGCGCACCTGGACTATAGATACAAACTGTGCTATCTATAGAACATGGACTTTCTGACTACATATTTGATTCTAATATTCAAGACGACAATCTAGTGCTTGCAAGCGCTGAGAATGATGTCCTGGGTTCGATTACCGGGTCGGGCAAAGTGGGATTGGGTGTTTTATCTGGAATTTCTCAGTAGCATCCCGGAGTCTGGGTTTGTGCCCGGTTAATGGCATGACTTAATCTAGCGAAATGTGGATGTACCTACTATAAGCACACCTCTGCCTAACCCTTCGGGTATACAGGCGTGATATATGTTTATGTTGTGAAAATCTAAATAAATATAATAAATTATAATATTTTAAAATAATTATTTATTTATTTATAATAATTTGACATCGGCCCTAATTAATTATACGCATGAAAACATGCTGTTTGTTTGTTCTATCCCAAAAGTTCTGAAAATGCAGAATATAATCTGTTTGTCTGAATCTTTAGGAGTGCTGATTATATCTACATAGTTAGTTAGTTTTCAAAGGCAAATATTATATTGTAGTTTAGGACTTTTAATTAGTTTAAGGCGACAATAACAGACTTTTAATGATTTTATACTGAAGATCACGTCTAAACGAGTAGTGTAAATGATTTGGAAAAAAATTAAATGTTAAATAAGAGCATTTATTTAATTATCTTGTAAAGTTATGTCTAACGCGGATAAAAAACTTAGAATGAAGCAAAATCTATGAAGAGCATTTTTCTGAAATCTTCACCATTTTAAATATAATTTAATTATTTAACTTTTAGTATACGCTATTCATTTATATACCTAATAATTGTTCTATGTATAATAAATTAATAATGCGTTTAATTTGGGACTGCACTCACTGATGGGCGAGTCCTATTACTGGCTGGACGTACGACGCGTTGCGTGAGCTCAGTACAGAACACGCAAGCACGGTAGACGGTAGAATAACTAAGCCATATCTTAGAAATAAGTGCCTACAGCCGCGCGGTACGTAAACATGCGATAGGGCTGCCCGCCTCCAGTATTTTAATTACATTTGCCTACTTTGTGTTTCCATTTAGTTTTGTGATTGTAAATATACTTTTTTTATCTACACAAATAAATAAAATACTTTGTGAATTGAATAACAAAACAAAACACAAATGCCCGAGGTTTTAAAACAAGCGTACCTACCGTATTAATTCATGAACCTCCTATAACTACCTATTTCACTCGTGTTATCACTTTCCTTTACTCTATTCACTTTATTTATTAATCCAGACATCTTTTTTTCGGGAGATAAAAGGAAATACTTATCCATTAAAAATACACACAATATGTACCTACCTACCAGTAAGTAAAATTATTTTATAATAAGACTATTAAAAAAATTAAAAAAAAAATTATTTAAAAAAAAAATGAAAATTATTTTATAGTAAGACTATAAAATAATTTTGTTGTTGTTGTTTGTTAATAATAATACCTTTCAAAGTTTCCAGGTAATCTAAAAAAAGTTATCTCTGGATGCGTTATTGCCAAATTCATGCAACCAAAAACAGCAACAATATATCCTACTCGTCATATTAAATATGTACTTGAATTTATTTTTAGTGTAAAAATCGCGCGGTTATTGTTAAAAAAACAACACACCGTTCGTTCGTCACTGCGGCACAGACGCGACTGTCTGCGTACCTCGCGCATACCTCGATCGAGGCGCGTAGGTATAGCTCGCGCTTCGTCCGTTTCTATGAAGTTGGCCTACCGTCTACCGTGACGCAAGCTAACCACTCATGGTCACTGGCATAAGAAGAAGTCGCTCTTACCAAGTCTGCACAAAGCATCATCAAGCGGTTGCTCTAACATACTAATCCCCAATCGGCTTGCCAAGTGTGTTATACAAATCCATAATAATTGAAATTAAACAATGACAAGCCGTGTATCCGTTAGAAGTTCCCATCGGCAAAACGACGAACAAACTATTACAAATCTCCTATTTAAGGCATGAATTTTCTAAAAGTCTTCCTTAGTACTCATTTTCGTTTTAAGTATTTGAATATGCAAATCATGCTTCTGGACCCAGATCTCTCTGGTTTAGAATGAACTTAAGGTTTTTATCAAGTACCTAAAAGATATATGACAAAAAATCGTAACGTTTAACCTCCTTCGTGTCATCAAAAATTCCCTTTTCCCGGTTCCCTACCCATATCTTGACCTATAAACAAAACTCTGTCACAATAAACTAATGAAAAGCCGTATAAACGTCATTTAGTTCCCGATACTATACCGTATCCGTGAGTCCCCGAAACAATTGAAAGTGTAAATAATCGCCTCCCTAAGGATGTCCGGATTTCATAGTGATGGGACACGCAAGTATTAGGTTGATGGTAAATTGTGATATTTTGGATGTTCGATAAAATATTTTGTTGGGTATTGGGGTTCACGTAGGACTTTTATTAGGGGGATATGCAATAGATTTGATTATTTTTGTTATTAATAAAATTTTATTACTTTTAGGAGAATAGCTCATGCCAGTAAAACAATTGCGTGAATCGATAGATTAACGGGGTTAAGCTAAGCAACGTTTGCAACGCACGGTCAGTGCACGGATGGGTGACCATTTTTTCAAACAGGCTACTAGGTTATTACGCGAGTAGCTTATGTCAACACGACTAAAGTATTTCCTTATCCAATCCTTCTACAGTAAATGTAACCGAAGTCGGTTTACGTAAATTAAAATACATTATTCCTTTTATTTTTTTATAATATGTTTATTGCAATCTATCTATTCGATATTCAGCAATAGTTTGGTATTTGTTTGTATCAGTCTTGTGCGGTACATGTCCAATGACAAGTCCCCTTTCTCCCAATCACAGTCAATAGGTCCTGTGGGTTTTATGGTTGGTTCGCTCATTAGATGTTTTGCAAGTGCGTTAGGGTGGTGTGTGATCCTCAATTTATAAACTTCCATTCTGTTTTTTATTTCTTGCTTGCTTGACTGTCTTCATATTAAGGTCGTGGAGTAATCTTTCATTGGTCATATACCATGGTGCATTTGCTATCATTCGCAGCATTTTAGACTGAAATCTTTGTAGGGTTTCAACGTTTGAGTTTGCTGATGTGCCCCATAGCTGTAAGCCGTAACACCATATGGGTTTGATTATGGCTGTATAGAGTAATAGTTTGTTTGCCAGCGATAGTTGTGACTTTTTGTTTAGCATCCAGTATATCTTTTGGACTTATTGCCCCACTGCCAGGCGTTTGGTGAAGATAATAATATGCTTTCTCCAAGTAAGTCTCTTATCCAGGTACATAGTATTTTGCCTAATCAGCTTGTGGGACTAAGACTCCATTTATTTTGACTGGGGGGCAGGTTTACCGTCGGAGAGTAAAAGTTACTTGCACAGATTTCGATTCAGCCCTGATACGCCAATCTCTTAGCCATCTGGCGATGTCATCGAGGCTATTTTGGAGCTTCTGGGTGGCATTGTAGTCAGTACTGCTGCTGTATTCCTATTTAACGAAAATAAATTATAATAAATCAGTGGCCTTTGTATTAAAATGAAATCAAACTTATTTATAGTATATATAAGATATATTAATTACTTCTAGCAATATTAATAACAATTTTGCTGGCTGCAAAAATATATTGTAAAACGTCATAATATATTTTAGTAAAAATACAAATTTCATGATGAAAATGTCTACAAATTAATTCCGAATAGCGCGCTTCGAACTACATTCTTTCATTTGTTTTTAGTTACAGAAAATTGCTTGATGGTAACACTGTGTTTACATAATAAAATGATATAATAAATAAAAATAAAATATAGTCTTTATCACTGCAATTTCCTAGCATAATCAGCCATAATGTTCCCACTGCTGGGACACAGACCTCTTTTCTGTGAGAGGGAGTGGGGAGGGAGTGGTAATCCACCACGCGGGCCCAGTGCGGGTTGGTAGATGTCACATGTCTTCGAATTTTTGGTTCTAAGACATGCCGTTTTTCTTCACCGTTTTGAGAGCAGTGGTGATGAAATAATTTACACAAAGTAAAGCGCCTGTCTGGGTTCGAACCTACGAAGTACGATTAACAACTCGTAAGTCACGGCCTCGTAGGGCTACATACAACGTTAGCCTTGTAGGGCTCTAGCTCTTTCCTAGGGTGATACTAAATTACACTTCTGCCTCATTCCTCATAAATTCCATAATATGATAATACATTGGCGACTTTTTATACGTTATAATAATATGAAGGAAATAAAAATTGCGCTCGTGACAATGCAGGCAACTCGCGGATCATTTATAGAACGTGTGGTGTTGCCAGTGTTGAACACAAATATGTAACAAGTTTATTTGTATTTTTTAAGCACACAAAAATGTACAGAAGCGAACGGATTGGGTGTATTGGGCCGGCGGTTTTTTAGGTTTTCTCAAAGGGAATTTCTCAGTAGTAGCCCGGGCTGCGGGGGGTCACCGACGAGATGGACCGATCAAATAAAATCCGCGGTTGGAGGCCCTGTAAATAAATGCGCTAGACTGTCATGTAACAGAACCAGATGGAGGGAGATCGTGAGGCGGGCAATGACTACACCTGCGATTGGACATAGTTCATTGTGACCACAACCGCTCTGTCAAGAGAGAAACAAAAAAGAAGAATAAGCCCGGGTTTTGGTTGTATGCTCGGTTTAAGGCAATAGGCTCTTTCCCAATATGAAACTTTAACAGCCGAAGTGTACTTTCGTCTTCGTCACATACAGGAGAGCAATGGTTACCAATATTGGCGTTGACTAAGCCCCATCGTTCACGAAGCAAAACATACTCAAATCACCAACGAGCAGCTAGACACAGCACTAGTATTTCAATGGCAGTCCGTCCACAAACCAACAATCACATTTTGGCTATTCATTAGTGATCACAGAGTCTGTGAGACGTTACTTTTGAGTTGCGTCGTGAACGATGAGATTAATGGAAGTCGTGATTCTTTAAAAACGTACAAATATAACAATTTTTCTCGTGTAGCAACACACATCTATTTATATCGTCCTTGAGCCGCTGTCACTCATCGCTTGCTTTACGACCACTATAAAAAACTTCGCCTTTCATCAGTCGTTTTGATAGAGAATGTTTTGGAAGCACTTCCAGTTTCGCTACAGAGTAGTGTTATTGTTATTTTGTGGTTTTAAACATTATTATTATCATAAGTATTTTATTATCGAGTCTGAGTTATCACTTTTAGACTTTTGAACATGGTCAATCAGGTATTCTACAATAAAACTAGTAGTTGTAGTTTGGTGGGTATACTAAGGTACACCTCTGCCTAACCCGCAGGGCTATTACCTATCTTGCAGAAGCAATGCGATAGCGATCATTTGTTTCATTTTGACAGTTCAACAACATTCAATGCGATAATTACGTTGCAGAGCAGAATTAAATTTCGAACTTATGAAGCAATGGATTAGTAATCTGTTTCAAAACAAATTGATTGTGTATTACGTAATTAGGGTATTACAGGCGAGATGTTATATGTGTTATGTGAACTAGTAGTTTTCAATTGTATTTCGCGAAAATCAGCAGGTTAGTGACATTGACGATCATCAGGATTCCCTCTCAGGAGTGACGTTAATGAAAATAACACCAAACTATTACTTCACAAGGGGAAAACCCTCTTTCCGTAACCTCATTTAATTTTAAAAGAAATAATTGTGGTATTTTGTTTCCTCCAAATGTGACGACTATGAGCTCTTCTCTTATAGAAAAGGCAAGAGCATTCTATCAGTGAATTAATTTTTGTAATCGGATCTTCTTCAAGAGATTGCTTTTTACAAACAAATAAACGATTTTACTTCATTGTTATATTAACACTTTGATGAACAGTAAACGCCCATAGGCGTCGCAACAATAAAACTTCTATTGTGGTTTACAGCCCTTCAAAGTGTTAATTTAGAATTTAGATAGACTTTAAGTATAGCAATCATGATAGAGCCCAAGTCATAAGCCCATATGTTTCACCCCTGTACATTAACATATCTATAACTACATACACTACATGGAGCAGCTGATACATCCTGTTCGCGATTACCATATTGCATGGTAACGTGAAATATTACGCGTTTTTGCATTAGCTGGCACTTCACTGTTTTATGATGTAGTAGGGTCATTTGCAAGTTTACATAATTGTCACGGTTTAGTTTAGGTAAGGGGACGTACGAGTAAGGTATTAGGTTTGAGTCTCTTTTTGGTTCCAACGTTCTTCTCCATAGAGGTCTACGTTTTGGAATGGGCACCTAGCTTCAACTTTCTGACTAACTGACCGACTCTTTGACAATTCAAAACTGCCTGAAAATGGTTTAATTGAAATAAATGCTTTGAGTTTGAGTTTGGTTAATTAATTGTGCCCCAATGTTATCTCGTAAAATGTGTAAAGTATCTGCTGCACGGTTGCCAGCCGCGTCCCCGACAGAGGTGACGTTGGTTTGCGACAGTCAAAGCTGTTTCAACATTTGATCGTAAACCATCATCTACACGGTTGTAGACCACCGAGGTCTGCAGGTCCAAATTCGATACAGGACGTTTAAGCGACTGCTACACGGTCGCCAACAGCGTCCCGAGAGAGGTAACCTTGGTGGCTTACGACCAAACGTTGAACAACTTTGCCGGTCGCCAACCAAGGTCACCTCTGTCGGAGACGCGGTTGGCAACCGTGTAGCAGGCACTTAAACTGAAAGTTCCAAACCAAGGTCGGGTTGTCACCCACTGGAAAGGTCACCTATCAACGGACTAATCTCGACAAGCGCAGCTTAACCTCACAGATCAATCAACCCACATGTTAGTCATTTAGCTACAAACCCTATAAATTGGCTATTCTTTATGAATGCACCACAAACTATCTAAAAAGACACTAACATCTTTCTAACAAAACAAAAAAATACAGGTGTATTCCATAATAGACAGAGACAACAACATCCTCCATTTCACCTTTGCACCTGACGCGTTACGTCATAACAGGTGGCGGGGACCGTTAAACTTGGCGCCACAGGATACAATAATGCCTTACACCTTTCTTGTTATACTGCCAGTTGAAAGGTTGAATGTATGGAATGTTTTTAGGGTATGTGAGTGTGTTTTTGTATGCGAGGGTGAGAACAGCTGTTAGGCGCGTGCGCTCATGTGTAAAAGTTTTAGAAAAAAGTTAAGTTTTTTTATGTTCATTGATAGGTTTGTCTTTTGATTGTGTAGGAAGTTGGAAACTTCTTATTTTGTGTTGTCTTTATATGAAATCATTCGTGGTTTCCTAGTGCTGTGCTGGACGATTTTGTATTAACGTCTCCTGCCAAGAGAAAACTCGAAGCTTTGTCTATTATAAGATATTATGTAGTTCATAAATTGACAAAACTTGAATAAAACTTCATTTGTATGCCTCAACCTGCCTTGCTATCAGGCAAAACATAAACATTTTTAACGTTTGTCGAAAAGAACAAAATGTTGAAATTTTATTTAATTAATGTTGTGTTTGGATCTTGTATCGCATTATTGTGTGAATCAGTGTCATCTACCTAGCAGTGTCATTTTGTCTAAAATGGCTAATTTCTCTACAAATTTTCTTTTGGTTAATTATGGGAAAAGGGGTTCCTGTATGGTTTTTTTTGGTTTTTTCCTTGCTTTGTACTCGCTTTCGTTAAGGCGACGATAACCGACTTTTAATGATTTTATACTGAAGATCACGTCTAAACGACAAGTATGAATGATTTCGAAAAAATATATGTTTAATAAGAGCATTTTTTAAATAACTTAATATACGAATATTTTAGATTATGTTAATATTATATAGTGAAATTAATTTGTAAAGTTATGTCTAACGCGGATAAAAAACTGAGAATCACGCAAAATCTATCAAGCGTATTTTTCTGTAACCTTCACCAATTTAAAGATAATTTAGTTATTGATCTTTTAGTGTACGTGTTTTATTAAAATACCTTTTTTTATGTATTATTTGCGTCATTTATAATGCGCCAAATTGGGGACAGCGCTCCTTGGTCGGCGAGTCCTATTACTGGCTGGTAACCACTCAAGGTCAATGGCATATAGCTGCGTCTTAAATACGTGCCTCTAAGGCCCCTTTTCCACGGCATTTCTCAAAAGTAACCAGTTATAAACTAAAATCAGCAATAAGTAGCCAGAATGTCACTAGTAATTACAATGGCGGTGCGAACACGACGCAACCAATCACAAACTAGTTAATAACGCGTTAGTAACTCGCGTCCTGAGTAAACGTCAATCTCGGTTGGCCTATAAATATCTACAACTGTTGTTACGGGAGTTCAAAGGCCAAATAGACCACGGTATCTATGTAACTTCTCATCCAAATCAATTTGCCAAAATATTTCATGTGGAGCAGTAAGCAGTAGTGGCCCAGTGGTAACGGCCACGACTTACGAGTTGTAGGTCGTGAGTTGGAACCCTGACAGTCGCGTTTGTGTAAATTATTTCATCACCACTGCTCTCAATACGGTAAAGGAAAACATCGTGAGGAAACCGGCATGTCTTAGAACCAAAAATTCGAAGACATGTGACTAACCAACCCGCATTGGGCCCGCGTGGTAGATTTCAGCCCACTCCCTTTCACTGAGAGAAGGCCTGTGTCCCAGTAGTGGGACATTATGGGCTGATTATGTAATGTTATGTAACGTGGAGCGACTGCCTACTTGAGCCCCACAATCCTTTTACAGGGTAACACGATATCTGTTGGTAAGACAGGTTGTTAGAGTTTTGGGCTTCTGACTGTCAAAGATTTACGAACACGAGGACTTGGGAGGGGCTCGATATGTAATAGATGTTCACCCACATACAAACTAACCGCACCAAGTGCAGCTTAACCTTAAATCGACTGTTATCATTTACCCACGAGCCTCTCAACTTCTAATTCAAATATCAAATAAAATTAGTACCAAAGTGTCTTTGTATAATACAAAAAATCAACACGTTATAAAAGCAAAAGAGATTCGAATACAATAGGTAATAATTCAAATACATTTTATATTATTTTACAAGTGGCAACTCTAAAAGCTTTCAGTGAAACGGTTTTCAACTTTCTTTTAGTAAAAAGATGAAACTTTACAAAATATTCATATCTACACGATTGAATTTTATATTTCGAAATAATATTTTTGTTTCAATGTTTTTCTTAGTATTTCAAGCGTATTATTTTATTAGAATTTTCATTGGCTTAACTGACATTTTATTATAATAGAATTGATAGCTGGAAAAATAAAAACGAGTGAGCTTGACAGTAGTCGCATAAGATGTATAACATTTGACATCTCACCTTGGTAAAAAGCAACAGTCGTTTCTGACGGCCAACTCTAGCACCGCGCGCTCTCATTGGTCAAATCAAATAGCGCGCGCTTCCCCGGCTTCCTGTGACACACTTCCGTCCCTTTTCACGGAATCACTCCCACAGATTTGCTTATTTAGTTTTTTTTGTTATTTTGATTGCTGGAATAGGCGAGAGGGAAGATGCTACCCATCAAAACCTAGATATGTTAAACGCTTGGTGATCATTCTATAGTAAATAATCAGTTTATTAGTATGTATGTACCATGTCGGGCAAGTGAGGGGCTCGTGGCTATATAATAACAGGGTAGATCACAGGTTAAGTAAGCTACGCTTGCCTCGGTTGGTTCGTGAATGGGTCCATTACATACCGAGGACTCCTCCGTGCCTCGGAAAGCACGTTAAGCCGTTGGTCCCGGCTGTCATTCGTGGATCTTTGACAGTCGTTACGGATAGTCAGGCCAAAAGCCCAAAAGTCTGACAATCAGTCTTGCTGAGGGGTATCGTGTTACCCAGTAACTGGGTTTTGGGGGTCCGATAGGCAGTCGCTCCATGTAAAATACTGTTATCCATCTGTATCTTGTTAGACTGGAAGCCGACCCCAACATAGTTGGGAAAAGGCAGGCAGATTGACTAAGCACTGTGTAGGTCTACCGCTTGCAAGCGTAACTACTAAAATTCTTCTCATCGATCAATAATACACTATTTATCGAAGTAGTTGCTATTCACACGACAGGCAAGAGGGATTAGTTATTACATTTTTCATCAGGAAATTCTCAGTAGAAGCCCAGAGTCTAGATGTATAGCTGGTTAGCAAGGCTTCCCTGGAACTTGCGACTTCTAACATAACTCTCCGTAGAATAGTGTTATGTCATGTCATGTTAGGTAGGTACCATTTTTACCACCCACCCTAGATTCAAATTCGCGTCATGTGCGGTGTGCCAAACAAACGGGGGGTGACAGTCAACCCATCAGTTACCAGGACATCGTAACTTAACCCTTCTCACGGCCATGGGAACGAGAACAAGTGACGTTTATAGTGTACCACAGGTTTTACTTTACTTGTCAAGATGGTCGAAGGAGCACAGATAACCATAAATCTCGCAGAAAATATAAACAACTATTTTGTTTCTGTGTACTTCTTTAGTTCGTACGAGCCCGACTCGCACTTGGCCGCTTTTTCTAACCACTCGTAGCATTTAATAATACCTACATAAATGGTCCTTTTATAAGATTCTGAAAACAGTTTTACCTTTAAACGCTTCTAAAAGATTAAAGGACTTTCTTTGATAAGCTATGAAAACATTGGGTCTGAAATAGTGTTCGTTTTAACCAATAACGATCATACAGACATAGGAGCCGAGCAGTAGGTAGTAATGGCGAGCAATCAATACAATCAGCCAATCAACTATTAAATAGCCATTGTTGTAAGTATTGGTTTTATAATAAAACTACAAAAAACTGGTCCTTTTGTTAGCTGGCAGTTTGTTATTGCGTACACTGGGACTACTTTTTAAGTCAGAATACAGATTTAGTGAGTTTTATTAAAAATCTTCTTTTCGTGTGGTTAGTGACTAACCTGACGGCCAATTCTCGTACTTAAAATAACGTTCACATCAAAGTCGCAATCTGTCAAACTTGTCAAAAATGATGGTAAATAGATTGTATTTTTGACAGATTGTGAATGAGATGTGAATGCGACCGTTCTTAAAAATTACGGGAATTGCCCCTCTGGTGTCAGAGTTTTAAAGCCGTCCATGGGCCTCTGCCTTAGCTTCACATGCCATCGAGCAATATCTCTCAAGCATGCTGGTTTCCTTACGATGTTTTCCTTCACCGTATTTGAAGCAAGTGATAATAATTATACAATACGCATAATAAATCTTAAAAGTCAGAGGTCAGGTGTGAATAAAAAAAATAAAAATATAAAAAAATAATCTTTTTGCCTTTGCAACTGAATTTTGATTTGTCTGTACCTAAATGTTATCTTGTCAAAGCATAACCAATGTTCAAAGCTCAAGATAGAGTGTTTCAAAGAAATATTATGAATAAAGTAACTGTTGAATTGTTAGTTTTAAATGATAATCTTAATATAAATAAATGGCGTTGAAATTATAACGCTGGAAGACCACAGATCTTATAGCTTGAATAGCAATCAGTTTGTGGTCGTAGTAGCTTCATTATAAAATCATGAACCATATTTTTTCTAAAATCCCCATCTTTATTCTGATACCAAGTACGAAAACAGTATGCACATGCAGAATTTATTACTTGCGAAATTGTATACACATCTCAGGTAGTGCACCGTGCAATCTGCTTACCCACTTTATTTATTATTATTCATAGAAGTTATAGCACAGCCACAGGCAGATCTGGAATTAGACCAAAACCGAGGCTAGAATATTTAGGCCTCTACTGCGTGCTGCGTAACGAAGGACCAATTAAACCTATTACTTTGGTCCTGCAGGTAATTGAGTAGTTAGTGTGAGGTGAATTCTAACATTTACTTTTGGCTTTGGCTTGAGGCTTTTATTCGGGTATTAAGTTATGTTTACGTTTTTAGTTTTAATTTTCGCTCGAGTATAGATTTCAATGTTTTTGTTTTTATATCGGCGTGTGCTACCTGTCATTATAGCAAATATATTTTATTTAGTATGTTGTAATGTAAATTATTTTGCATACTATTGTAGGTATAGAATCAAGTTTTTTCTAACTAAACAGACAGCTGTGCTGCTGGGGAGTTTGTTGCACCACTTCTTGTCCCCAGCTAAAGCACTGTCTAGAAAGTGGTGAATGGCGGGCGTTTTTGGGGGACTATTTTATGTTATTTTGACGTTCGAAAAGTGCTGAATTTCAGCCTAGTTTAAGTAAATGACTTTAGTTTTTTTTTTACCCTATCTACGCTTTAATTAAAGGTTCTGATAAAGGTTAAAACTATACTAAATTAAGAAGTTTCGATTTTGAATCACGTACTTAGATTATACGCAATATTTTATCATTATCAGAATAATGTGTTTAAGATTGAATATTTAACTAATCCCATTACAGTTCAATTCACGATGACTTAACAAAACCTAGGTAAGAAAATGATTAAATTTTAATACATGCTAGAGTATGCTGACACTTATATCTATCTGGGTAAGCAAATTTCGTTTAAAAAACACAGAAACGAGCACGTAATTTAAACAAGAACTTCAATTACCTGGAAGAAATTTTGGAGCCTAAAAGAAATTATCAAGAGCGATATGCCAGTCAGAATTAAACAGAAAGTCATGGATACTTGTATCCTACCATCATTAACCTACGCTAGCCAAACTTAGAAGTTCACATACCGAATGAAATCAAAAATTTGATCATGTCAAAGAAGTATGGAGAGAAGTTAATTAAAAGTTAAAATAATTTAAAAACTATAAAACAATTTATTAGAAACAAGGCAAAAGTTACTGATTCTCAGTGCCACTGTAAAAAACGAAAGTGGCACTGGGCCACTGGGTCACGTAGATAGGTTGACAGATAATCGATGGACTCACAGACTAACATCTTGGAACGGGCCATCAGGCACTAGGAAAAGAGGTCGACCTAATGCCCGATGGGCAGACGACATAGTAGATACAAGTGGCTGGCGAACAGTGGATGAACACAGCGAAGGACAGGGAAGAATAGAAATCTCTAGAGGTGACCTTCACCTTCCATTAACTAAAGGGTTCTTACTAGCTTTATACAAAAAAAACTTTATCCAAAAAAAAAAAAAAAAAACCGACTTCCAAAAAAGACACAAATTAAAGTTATTTTTGACTTTGTAGTGTCAGTTTTGGAAGTCGGTTGTGTTTTTTTGGAAAAGTTTTTATTGTTCACTTTTTAGTTGTACTACCTACCCCACACAAATTCAAATACCACTACCAGCAATGTAACTACCAGTGACAGGAAATTATCATCATATCATACGCATAGGCTTAGTGGGAAAAATACGTAGGTATAAGGTAACTCAAAAATTACCCAAGCAAAATTAATATAATTTATATGGGACCACCTCTGAAGAATTACCTGGTAAACAAAAAAAAACATCAAAATGAATTCAAAATTGGCGGAGTAATCACGTAAAAACGTACAAAAAAAAAATAAAAAAAAACTTTATAGTGTGTAAGAAATTGTCGTGTGTTAGGAAAAGTATGTTTTGTATTATTTTTTTTTGTAAGAAATATAAGGATTTTTTTATTTATTTATTACATGCCTAAAATTTGCGTAACATACTATCAATCACAATCTGAACGATATGCTAATCCATTGCTTCAGATAAGTTCGAAAAATGTATCTGCAACATCCGTTGCGTTATTTACGTTGATAAGCCGATACATGTTTGACAGTTCTGTCAAAATAAAAGCATTGCTACTCTAAGTGTGCAATTACTCCTCTGATACCTAAATTTACGCAAGTGAGGCTTGGAAACAAGCCTTGTGAGGAGGCATTATAAATTGAACTGCTTCATTGATTAGTTTTGTTACAACCACAAATACTTCTCTGATCCTTGATTTAATTTGAATTTCGAATGCCAAACCACGGCTTGTTGTGAGAGTGATTCTGAAAACTAGAAACCTAAAGGTGCAAATGACCCAATTTCACCCCAAATCTGTAGGGTTAGGGATTAATCGGGCGACCGCCCCAACCCCTCAAGATCTCGGATCTGTTACCTGATTAGAAATACCCCGAGATATATCATGTACTCACCTCTACTCACCTATATGAACCTTTATAAAGCATCGGATTTTAGTATTAGAATCGATTGTTCTTTTTTGTTTTTTGTTTTAGAAATCATTTCTATTACCTTTTTTAATCTTTTCATGAACGTCCTTTGCTACATGACCTTCTGCATAAATTGATCCAAATAATTTAATGTATGTCAGTAAAAATATTGTTAAGTTGTTTGTAAGTAGTTATTTTAACGATAGCCGCTTACTAAAAACCAGAATATTTTTCTCTGTTTATCAAATAATCCATACTATATATACTAATATTATAAATTCGAAAGTAACTCTGTCTGTCTGTATGTTATCTTCACGCCTATACTACTGAATGGATTTCAATAAAATTTGCCAAGAAGGCATCCCGGGGAAGGACATGGGCTACTTTTTACTTGAAAAATAATCGTTAAGGGGGTAATCTAGGGGATGAAAGTATTTATGATAAAGTTATTAAATAAAGCAAGTGAAAATAATTTGTAACGTTCTTTTATTTGAGAGATTACCACAGACTACAGAGTTTATAAAAGTGCTACTAGTGAAGTACGTTTAGTAATATAGGTAGTGATGTAACAATTACTAAATAAGAAAGGTCTTTAATTTATAACTACAACACTCTTACCAAATTGAAGCCTTTCTTCATAGCATAACTGAACATAAAATATATGATTATATGCAACTTACACTTCACTTGCACTCAATATTGACAAACAAAGTTACTCTCTTACCCAAATACAACTTTCTTACATTTCCAACAAAAATACAAATTATGCTAACTGAAATATAATAATATATTTAATAATTAAGTTACTTTTGTAACTCCTATCTTATCTCTAAGATACATAAATCTATCTTTAGGTAAAGCCTTTGTAAATAAGTCAGCATATTGCTCTTTTGTACAAACATATTTCAAATCAATTTCTTTCTCTATATACTTTTCTTTAATAAAGTTATACTTGACATCTATATGTTTGCAGCGTTTATGGTAGTCTACACTTTTAATTAAACAGATTGCACTCTGATTATCTATATTTAAACACACAGAATCTTGTTTAAATGCACTTATATCAATTAAAAGTTTTTTTAACCACATAGCTTCTTTAGTTGCAGCACAAGCAGCCATAAATTCTGCCTCCGTAGTTGATAAAGCAACACTCTGCTGATGTTGTGTTGCCCATGTTATGGCAGCTCCATTTTTAATATATACATAACCAGTCAGAGACCGACGTGTGCATGTGTCTCTGGCATAGTCTGCATCGCAATAAGCTTGTACCATGTTATACTTAGATGACGTATAACATAAACCAAAACTTTTAGTTTCTTTTAGATACTTAATTATTTTCTTGACAGCATTCCAATGTGTGTGATCATAGCTATTGAGATATCTACTCACCAGACTCACTGCTTATATAATATCAGGTCTGCTTACTATAGCCAGGTGCATTAGGGATCCAACAGCCTCTCTGTAGGGAATGTTGTAGTCCAGGACTGCAGAACATTTCTCAAGTGTGGTATGAGGATCAGCTGGAATATTACTGCCATTAGCATTATGCATATTGAATTTATGTAACAGTCGCTCAATATATTTTGTCTGGTGAATGAAAATACATCCTTTGGACTTCTCTATCTGCAGTCCAACATAATTCTTTGGTTCACATATTTTCATTTCGAAATTATTTCTCAATTCACACAAGACAACATCTAATGAATTTCTTGAGTCAGATAGCAAGAGCCCATCATCAACATACAATAAAAGGTAAACTCTACTATTATTAATATTTCCAATATAAACACATCTATCAGAGTTACTATTTTCAAAACCAAAAGAGATTGACCAAGCGACTAAGGAACCTAGTATCGCTACGAAACATGCTGTGACTCAAAGATTTATCGTTTAATTTAGAGAATGATCTGAGGGCTTTCAAATGTAATTTACCATTTTATCATAAAATCTCGGCATTACACGGTAATTAGGTCTCAAAATCTAGGTTTAGTATCGAATCTCTTACTGACTTTTGGTCATTGTATGCTGGTAAATTCAAAATACGAATTTGACAAAATGACGTTTTAGTATTTTGAATGATCGTCAATTGCGACCTCAATTCCGACAGATAAAGGTTGATTTAGGGACTTTAGAAGTAAAACCTTGAGAATTGTCGACTTACCGGTGTTGGAGAAATCCAAAAAGCCAGAGTATTGTAGACATTTTCACTAACTTCTCTCAATGACTGCCAACGTAAATACCGCAGAAGAATCGAACAGTTAATACACCGACGAACTGAGTCTCCCATAGTGAGCAACTTTCAAATGTAACGCTTATTTTTTAATTATAATGATTATTTATTGCTCAAGAAAATGAAATTAATCAAAAAATTCAAATATTCACAAAAACAAACAAATGCACAATCGGTGGAAAGAATACAAGAAGTTAGTCACAGAGTAGAACCTGCGCATTCAAAAATTGGCGCCAATAATTGGCGCACGTACAGTCGCATAAAAAGCGCAATGGATGTTTTTCTACCACATATTGGTTTCTGCCCGCAGATTCACCCGCACCCATTTTATTTTAATTGATATGGGTACTTGTTTACGCTTATGTAAATATACTATAATCCAGACCAGACCTTATCTTTATGCAAAATGTGTTCACGTTAGTTATTTCTTTAAGTGGTTAATTAAACCCGGATGGGTTTACAATATTTACTTGTCTATCGAGACAAGCAAAAAGTTAAAGTGAATCAGAATATTCTTATTCACTTTAACTTTCTTTTTTTTTATATATATAGGTATATAGGTACCTACATTTATATTTGCCGTAAGTAAGTGTTGGGACAATTTCAGTCTTCACTTAAAAAATAATCTATGCGACATAGAAACATAACATAAGTTATTAAATTAAATCCAAATTGCAAAATAATAATGGCCTATGTCATTCAAAACATAAAATGAAATCATTAAATTAATTATACAATAAAAATAAACAATTATTAAAGACCTACCGTTCGAGACTGTACTTAAAACTAAACGAATGGGACGTGCATACATGCTAGAAAGAGAAAACTCGCCGGACGCCAGCATATTTTGCTCAGGATGCGCGCGCATAGAATCTTATGGCGCGCGTTTGTTCTATTTTGAAAGAGTTTCTATTGATGAATGAAACAGGCAAAGGTATCTCAATACATTCTGCCTTTGTCATAACCATAAGGTACTTTTAACACCTACAGATTATTATTACAATGTCATAATAATAATTAGTTGTTATTAATATCTTTTGTTACTAATTATTGAACTATAATTTCAATAGTTCGATGCGTAAATAAATTATTTTGCGTAAGTCAAGAAGGTTTTATTGTTTACATACTCTTTGAAGCCAATGACATGTGACATTACTTACGTGAAAAAAAAACTATGTATGGGTAAAATAGGAAATCGAAATAAAAACTAATACTTTTATGGTGTTTTTTTATCTGGAGAATTTAAGGATTCGCATTACCAGATAAAATTATTATAATTAAAAACAAGATTTATCAACATTATAAACTTAAGTCACAGCAGAGTAAATAGCGATACTAGATTTGGTCAATGTCTTTTCTTTAGTACAGTATCAAATTTATGATTCCAGCACCTAGGTGCTTGTTTCAGACCATAAAGTGAGTGGTTAAGTTTACATACCAGATTTGATGGAGCTTCCACACCCTCTGGTGGTGTCATATATATAGATTCCTTCACATCTCCATATAAAAATGCTGTTTTCACATCAAATTGGACCATTTCTAGATTGTGCTGAGCAGCTTCTGAAAGTAACACTCTAATGGAATCATACCTGACAGTAGGCGAAAAAGTTTCCGTATAATCTATGCCTTGTTTTTGTGAGCAGCCTTTGGCACATAGTCTTGACTTATATATCGGACCGGTTGGATGAGGTTTTATTCTGAATACCCATTTGCATCCAATTATCCGCACACCTGGTGGTTTCTCCACTAATTGCCAAGTCTTATTCTCTGCATGTGCATTCAACTCATCTTTTAATAGACTGCTTCCACTGTTCTGCATTGACATTATCTGATGATATAGCTTCACTGTAAGTTTGAGGGGTGTCCTGCTCTTCTGAAACTTCATCGCTACATACATAAGTATTACCTTCATTTTTCATCAATCTACTTTTAGATCTTGTTATAATATTTTTATTTATCTCAGTTGAATCTACTATCTTTTCTGGTTCATATAATGATCCTTCATCAGAGTGAAAAGATTCATCACTAGTTTCACTTTGTTCAAAAGATTCTTCTAAATTCAAATTATTACCAATAGAATCATCTTTATTCTTATTAGTTGCTGGTACTGACTCTGACAATGGTAGCATAGTACAATTTCTTACAACTGAAGTTTCTATGAATATCACATCTCTACTTATCAATACTTTCTTTGTTTTAGGATCGAGAAGCCTGTAACCTTTACTTTGCTCGCTGTAACCAATAAATATCATTTTGCTTGCCCTCGAATCCCATTTCTTGACCTTCTCTTTTGGTACGTGCACCATTGCTTCACAACCGAATATTTTTAGATGGTTAATATTTAGCTTTTCTCCCGTCCATATTTCTTCGGGTGTTAAGTATGCTAAAGCTCTTGTTGGACAGCGATTGGTAATATATGCTGCTGTCGAGACTGCTTCTGCCCAGTACTGCTTCTGTAATTTAGCATTAATGAGCATACAACGAGCTCTCTCTAACAAGGTGCGGTTCATCCTTTCTGCCATCCCATTTTGTTGGGGTGTGTAAGGTGTAGATGTTTGATGTTGAATTCCACAAGTTTTTAATAAGGATTGAAACTCATTACTTAGATATTCTCTACCATTGTCTGTACGGAGAGTCTTTATTCTTAAATTAACCTGATTTTCAACTAGTGCTTTATATTGTATGAATTTTTCAAAGACGTCTGATTTCTTTTTAATTAAATAAACAAATACTTTCCTTGAAAAGTCATCGATAAATGTGACAAAGTAGTGTGCTCCGCCAAGGGACTGAACCTCCATCGGCCCGCAGACATCCGAGTGAATGAGTTCCAACATCACTTTTGCTCGGGATCCTTCTGATGGGAATGAATTCCTTGTTTGCTTTCCCTCCAAACAAGATATGCATACTACTTTATTTTTGTTTTCCGTTTTCACACCAGTATTTTCTAATAGTTTGTTCAGGTCTTCAAAGTTTAAATGAGCCATTCTCTGATGCCATAAGTAGCAGTCATTTTCTTTAGTTGCAGATATGTATGCTGGAATACTTTTTGTATTGAGCCGGTACCAGCCGGTACATATTGTTGGTTAATTTGGCAGCTGCTACTTTTTCAGAAAATTTATTAAAAATTTGACATCCTTCTTTGTCAAATTGTACTTGACAGCCATTCTTTATGATTTGGCTAACAGAAAGAAGGTTAGTAGCTAGTTCAGGAACAAATAGAACATTCTGTATTTGGATCATTTTTGACTTCCCATTTTTGTCAACAATACTGAGATCCACTTTTCCACATGCTTTTACAATAAGCTTCTTATCATCGGCTACTTTAATGGTGTTCACCGGAGATGGTATTTCGTCATAAAGCCAGTCACGGTGCATTGATAAATGCATTGATACTCCCGAGTCGATATACCAACTATCATTATTTTCTGTCGTTCTTGCAGAAAATACAGCCACATAGCCAGAGTTCTCACTTGCTTTTTGTTCTTTCCGTTTGTTCCTACAGTACTTGCTTATATGCCCATATTTGTTACATACATAGCACCTCGGACCTTTGTTAGGTTTGTTCACATTATCTCGAGCTTGTTTGGCATTCTGCGCATAATTATTCTTACTTTTATTGACAAAAAGTGCCGCATTGTCTGATTTTCTGACATCTTGAAGTAATTTTGTCTTAATAGAATCTGCTGTAATTGCCATACCGGAGCTCTCAAGTGCCATTATCATCGGTTGATACATTTCAGGTAACCCAGCAAGTAGTAAGGTTCCAAGCCACTCTTCATTTACAGAGAAACCGATGTTTCTTAATTTATGGGCAGTACTCATTATCTTATTTACGTAGTCTTCGACATTCTGACAACTTTCTAGCGTTGTAGTGATCAGATCTCTCAATAAACCAACACGTCGTGTGAGACCGTTATCATCGAAAGCTTTAGCCAGGTTGTTCCACACTTCTTTCGCTGTTTTCGCTTCTTGGATGTGTATATAGTTAATTGGATCAACTAATAAAATGATTTTTGACTTAGCTTTCGTGTCTAGTTTCGGGTCAAATTTTTCAACTGAGGTGATGCAACTCCATAACTCTTCATGTTCAAGATATGTTTGAACCGCGAATCTCCACGTGGGATAGTTATCCCTTCCGGTCAGCTTTTCAATCAGAGTCATTGTATTTGAAGACATTTTAGCTGATGGAGATTAGCTGAAATTTTGCATCACGCTCTTGCCGTCACAACTACGCGTCAACGTATCGAATTTTCTGGTAACGTCACTGAGTTACAAAAACTGCACTACTGTCTTTATAACTTTTACTTTAACCGTCTTTATTATTATTTTCACTTAATTTGGAAGAAATATGTGGATCTGGGCCATAACCTGATAAAGTTATTAAATAAAGCAAGTGAAAATAATTTGTAACGTTCTTTTATTTGAGAGATTACCACAGACTACAGAGTTTATAAAAGTGCTACTAGTGAAGTACGTTTAGTAATATAGGTAGTGATGTAACAATTACTAAATAAGAAAGGTCTTTAATTTATAACTACAACAATTTACTTCTAAAAAAAAACATACTAAACCGTGCAAGCAGAGCGGAGAGTATGTGTTTACTAATAGTGTCTTCGATACATGGCGTTGTGGAAATGACGCGTTTTTCTGTCCGTGGCGTTGTTGTTAACCGCAGGAGACTGACTTTCATACGTGTGTAAAATGTTATTTTAGTAGTATATTATCATCATCTGCCTAGCCGACCCCAACTTTGTTGGGGTGGGCTTCCAGGCTAACCGGATGCACCTGAATACCAGTATTTTACATGGAACGACTGCCTATCTGTTCTCTACAATCTAGTTACTAAATAACACGATACCCCTTGGTAAGACTGGTTGTCAGACTTTTGGGCTTCTAACTTCCCGTAACGACTGTCAAAGATGTACAAATGACAGCCGGGACCTTTGTATGTAAAGATGGTCACCCATCCACGGACCAACCGCGGCAAGCTCGACCCATGCGGCTGTTATTACTTAGCCACAAGCCCCACAGTACTCATAGTAGTATATTATACAGCCCAATCAATCTTTATGTTCTCGCAAAAGATGGCAAAATCAAAAATATTGTTTACTAAACATTTACCTACATGTCAATATCTACGTGTGGATCCTTAAGGTTACGACACGAATTTACTTACTTCCATACTATTCATCCATATTATTCATACTAAAATTATAAATGCAACAGCAGCTTTGTCGAAAATATCTTTTCATGCTGAAAGGCATACATACGGATAGGCCATGACCTAGGTTAGGAACTTTGGACATAAAATATTTTTTGTATCCCGACAATACGTTCCCGAAGGATAATTTCCGACACCCACAAGGGCGAAGCCGAAGGCAAAGGCTAGTGATATTATAAATCTAATTCTAGATATTACAGCAGGACAAGCATGAAAGATTTATATTTACCAACTGAAGCCTGGACTAAGATAAAAGCTTACCCTAAGCCACACAAAAATACGTTACTAGTATACGTTTACAACGGAGCTTAACTAAAGCCCGAAACTACGAATAATGAAATAATCTTCCAAAATCTGGTCCTTTGTGACGCGTGGCGGTTAGCTGCTGCCTTTGTACTACCTACTCTCTTGAACACCGGATCAATTCGTCCAGTCCAGTCAGAATACCAATCGTTAGGATCTTGGTGCCCGTTATCAGATCAAACAAACTAAAATTGGGTTTTCTTCTCTACAGTTTGAGGATTATAATTCGTGGTCAAAATGCTACTAGGAACTACTTTATGTAGCTTCAAATAAGCGATTGTTTTTTGTGACGACGGTCACCACGAAAAACAATACACTTTTATTATTATTTTTTATTTTTTTGTGTTCTAGCGGTAATAGAAATACACAATTTGTAAAAATTTCAACTTTCTACCTATTACGATTTATGTGTATGTGATACAGTCGGCTGACAGGCAGACGGACAGACAGACGGACAGCGGAGGCTTAGTATTAGGGTTCCATTTGACCCCATTTGGGTACCGATCCCTAAAACCTGGTGTTATTCTTAGAATGACTTTACCGATACAATCTGAAGGTGGTATTAATTTGATCTGTAATGGAGCTAGGATGCTTCATGCATAAAAAAAGCAATTGTATCCCTAAAGAAATAAAAAGATTCTTTGGAAAGCCAATTTATAGCACAAAATAACGCAATATAAATATCTAAAGTACAATATTAAGCTAAAAAACATTCATGTTATTCTTACTGGCTCCCATGGGAGTAATAGAGAAGTAAACGTTTTAGACTCTACGCGTAATGAAGAGTTTTACTATTTTAACCATTCTTAAGTTTTACTACAGCGCAGTGGGAGTGAGCTCTGACCCCGTTACCTGTCTTTACTGTGTGCAATTTAATCAACAACTTACATATTCATACTAAACGAAGTTTTAAACAGTGTTTTAACTAACACTAATTGTAATTCCACTCGCACTGCACGAAATAGCGCACTAAATATACAGCAAAAACTTAATCGAAAAACGGAATCCTCACCCGACTTGTGTTTATTTTGGGACCGATTGAATCTTTGAAATAGTAATTTGTCGCTTACATTATGCCGTGAAACATCATCTCTAAACAGCTTTTATTTATACAATTTTATTCGAAAACACGCCAAACACATATATTACTCTAGAACACACTCACAACAGTAAAAGGGTCCATAATGTAAAACCACAAAGATTTAACGCCACTACTCATTCTGAGCACGAAAGGAATTCATGTAATTAAACTCAAGTCCCCAAGAATTAAAATTCATTCGCTAAAAACCGCATTCTACTAATACACTAACGTTTGGAGAGTGAATGCGGTTCAATTACATTCTAAAGCTCCAATAGGTCTTGCGTGCAATTTCCGCGGCCTGAAACCTAAAAGAGTCAGTTAAAATAGGGCACGCCACTTCACAACGCTTGTCTTCACCGAATTCTGGTGACCTGAAGAGCACCCACACCGTGACAGAACCACCCCTGTGTGTACACGATCACCCACACCGAGCGTCGCCGCCCCTGCACAGCGAGCCTCGCCAGTATCGGTGGACCCGTCGCGAGGAGCGCACGTCGCTTCTTCCCACCACGAACGACCGAACGCGCCGAATGTTTTCGTATCTGGATTAATAAACGTCGATGCTTTGTGTCAGTATTTATTATAATAATAATATCATTACGTCACAGCGGGAATTGTGCTTGTTTGGATGTTCTGTGCGAAACCGAGGTTTCGGTCAGTGAGGTGTGATTTTCGGGTGTAACTATTACCCGAGGAAGTGTCAAATTTTTGTGATTTCAGTGTACGCAATCGCCGACCGTAAGCTATTTTGAATGATTTATATATTTTTTTCTGGGTCCGCTCCGCTCGTCCCGCCAATTGAAATATATTCTCGTCTTACGTTTGTTGGGCAGATTAGATTGATGACGTTCGCTGGGATGCTGCTCTATTATTTTTCAGCACATTTATCATCTCTGACAGTATTTGGGTATTCAGGAATTTTCATAAGTACTAAACTATCTCAATCATGTTATTAGATTGATCTGAATCCACCAATTCCAAAATTGTCGACCGGAAAAATTGGTCCTTTCATCCGAAAATTGCCTCAAGAAATAAACACACAAGTCGATAAATGTATTGAACACTATGGGGATGTTGACAATCCCTCAGTCCCATCTGGGACACTATGGGTATCTGTTACACGAAGCACTTTCGCTAAACAACCAAACAGTGCCCTTTAACCAATTTTGTTTGGTCAAGTCTCTGATGGTTTGAAGAAGTATATCGAAGATAGCGACCAACCAGATATACAATTTTCCAGAATATTGTAACATAATGCTCCATTTCCCCAAAATACCAGAATTAAAACCACCAAAACATATATTGATGGAAAACTGTTATTTGACAAAAATATTGGATGATTTAAAATTATTCAGCTTTGACGAAATTGGGCATCGCATAAAATGACATATAAAATAAAAATTTATTTGCGTTCACTGTGGACTTCAATTGAATTTAGTTGATAGCCTTTTAAGAGTGAATACTGTACTGTTTACTGATATATTTCATCGTAAAATGTATGTGGAGCACGAAATTTAAATGAACGTCAAATAATCCGCAAAAGTTGGTCCTATGTTAAATTAATGTCTGTTTATAAAGAGTTTATTTAATCACAGAACACGAGACAACATTTTCTGTTCAAATTAGGAACTTGGCTTACGAAGTATTCCGAATTAATTTACGCGGAATTTGTTCTACATGTTCAACTACATTAGACTTAACAAATTCAATAAATCAAGATGATTCTAATGAACTCATGAATCCTTTAGACTTTCATTCTGAACACTTATTACTTTAACCAACCTGGACTCTTTAGAAAGTAGTCTGAAAAGACCAGTTTTAATAATAAAATCTTGAGAATTTGAGTTGATTGTACGCTTAGATGGTGAAAAAGAAACATTTCTTAACTCTGTGAAGGAAACTATGGTACGTATCTATACTAATTTAAATCCATTTTCATACCAACCCATTTAGAAATTCCTCGAGAATTATAAAGCTTTTAATAACAATATTTCAACCTAAGAATTGTCGTCATATCTCCAAGGGTAGAGGATAATCAATACTAATTTTCCTGGAGCTGTAATTATAATTATCTACTCGAGAATGCTGTTTGTTGATCCACATTGCCGTTAAAGGCAATTGAGTCACTGTGCTGGTGTATCAATAAGTGAGTTATTGCTTCTGATCGTTATTGGACGTCGTGATTGATATGAAAACGACTTGAATCTGTTTCTGTTTAAATAAATATGATGTTGGGAAATTTGGAGAAAATGTATTAGGAATACAGACTAATTGCGGAACAGTAGGTAGAAAGTACTACTTTGTGCTTCTTTGTGAACTGTATTTGCTTATATATGGCATGTATCTCTAGATCTTCATCATCTCAGTAGATAGACCTCCACCGGTCTCCCACAGACATTATCACTTCTACTTGTACCACTTGGTAAAATATTTGGTAGAGTGATGTGTCTTTTAATAGTAATACCACCTGATTCATCTGTTTATTCCTTTACTTGGTGTGCAATAAGAGTATTCCATATATCTAGCAGTTCTTAGATATCTATCTTGGGATGACATTCAGTGATACATTGATAATGAACTATCTCTTTAGTTACGTTTCATTCTTAGTCATTAATAACCTCTTTGTTGTCAATGACTTCTCCAAGGATAGGTCATGAATATTACTGATCACAAAACTTAACAATTGAGATCAACCTTTATTCCACAATTATGATAAACATCTTTATAAAGATTTTCTTTTATAAAACTTCGAGGTAGAATCACATCGACTTCGTTCTTATTTGTATCATTGGAAATATCTCTGAGTACAAATACCTACTGAAATGTAAGTAAACATAAATTGTTAGGGAAATCTCAGCGGTTGTGTTGTTGTATCTGTTTCGTTTGTTTATGGAAGGTAAACATTTTTGTATCCATTTCGATCATATTTTTTTCTCTTAATGGATATGGAATTGCACGGATGGTTTTCGGTTGAGTTTAATTTTTTTCGTTATTTTGAAATATATACGTTTTGTGTTACATGACATGTTATGTTTATTAGTAATGCAGGTTTTTGTTTACATTTCATTGAAATATTTTCAGTTGGAATAATTGTAGGCTTGGGCTCAATGTGTATGTATGTATTTTGGTAGTCGCCCTATATATTGCTTTATTGCGTACCTACTTGCATGTAGAATTGAATTCGTAGTCTTTGAACTTACAAATTATTCATTTTCTCAGTAACATGACAACATCTAAACATTAAAATATCAACATAGATTTTTAATCTTTTCCTTATAACTGTTCCTTTTTTGATAACTATGTTGATACCGTGTTACATTTTTCAAACTCTGTTACAGTCTAAACTTCTCTCAAAGGAAGAAAAACAATATTACAAGCAAAACACGCAAAAAATACTCACACGACCTTCCCTGAACAAATAATGAATATTAGTGACGAAAATAAGACACAATAATGTATCTAGGGATCTATAAACTTTGGCCGAATTTTCTTACAAACCTTACAATTTTCCGTGTTCTGCATGGAGATAAGCAAATAAAATACATCAGAGTACAAAAACTAATCTCTTAGAAATACGTCATTTGTATAAATAAAGGACCGCTATTATGGATGGAAGGACCAGAATTTGCTACAGGAAAACTGTGACTTTTCCTTATCGATGGAATATTTAAAATTATAGCAGCCCAGAATAAAAGTGCCTTGTCTATTTTTTGTGATAAGAATAACGAGCACTACCTATCATATCTGACAGATAACGTCTTGAAAATTGAAAAGTACATGTAAAAAGTCTTAGAGTAATATTTTTGACAAAATGTTTTTGAGTTATTAATAAATTGTCAATGGCCCTAGGTTTGAAGTTCAGGTTATAAAAAGTCTTATCCAAGTTTTAGAAAAGATATTTTTATGAAAGACTTAGAGTCCACCCATGTCTTTTCAGACGATCGTCTTCCATGTTTCAAGAACCTCATAAAACATCTAACAAAGGTTTTATTTTCCACTATTTCAGTTATCATATTCATGCCAATAATTCCGTCTACCAAAAAATACAAAACAAAAACAGTTCTGTGAAACATTACGAAAATCAAGTCGTCTGTCAAAAAATTCTCCTAAACCGTGTCTCGCATCAGCATGGGAATGTCTTTATCTTGTTTATGTTATAGTCAGATTTACGAGGCTGCGTAAAACAAATCGCTTGTATTCATCAGTTCGGTTTAGAACCCACGATATTGGTGGGTAGTTATGCATCTGTAGCTCTGTTTGTGGTATTAACATAATGTGATAGCTTCGGATCAGAAATGGGTTTCGTGAAAGAAGATAATTGTATTTATTTTGACGGATGAAAGTGATGGGTACGATAAAGTATTTACGGAAAGTAACGCGATAAATAGAAAATACAAGACGAAACAGAAATATTGGTTTTTAATCTAAAACCGTTGAATAATACATACATACCTTAGCTTAGTATAAAGCAACTTTGATAGGCAGTCGCTCCATGTAAAATACTCGTATTCAGCTGCACCATTAGGCTGAAGCATTCTGATTAGGCTGGAAGTTGATTCCAGCATAGTTGGGAAAAGGCTAGGTAGATGATGATGAGCAGCGCCTTCTTTAATCTATTGAAGGCCCTGGGCACTTTCAGATATGGAGAATGCAGGATGCGAGAGCGAACTCGAAATTTATAGCATGGGGGTCTCGGATAGGTTAAGACTTCTTTTGACCGTTCATACAGAAATAGTAGTTACTTTGTCGACTTATGCAGATAAGTTTGGTAATTAAGAAAACGTAGGATTTGACGAACGTGTGATATGAGCGAGCGAAACGGGATCAAAAATTTTAGAACCCCGTCTGATATTTACTTAGCTTTTCTTTTGACAGCCTCTATCTACGACGCTGGCAGGAACTAGAGGGCCCCATGGATTGCCGGGCCCTGGGCACTTCCCCAGAGTGGCCAATAGCAAAAGTAATAAATAAAACGACTGCCTTTTAAAAATCAACTGATTATGCACATAATGGCTTAATAAATTCCATTTGTAAAGTAATAAAGTATTTGCGTACCAAAGGACCACATTTCTGACATTGGATCGCAGTCAGTACAGATGTGTGCCGAATATCAGTAATTTACAGAGTAAACCTTTCCAACGAAACTCATGGATTCCGACACAAATTAAATGTACGCTCGGGCGGTATTTATGTATATGTGACGTCATTAGCATAATGTATTTCTAGTAATCGTGGTTTCAAAATCTCGCTTTTGATTCGCGTTCGGGTAAATGTTTGGGGCAGTGAACTCAGGAATGTTTAATTGGAAGTTAGAATCTGGTCCTATGATCCGCTTGTTATTGTAAAATATAAGAAGGTTTGAACCTCTGTAAAATAATTAGGGCACTATTTTACAGAGGTAGGTACTAAAAATACCCAGTAAGTAAGTGGGTTGTGGAGGTCAGATAGACAGTCGCTCCATGTAAAATATTGGTATTCAACTGCACCCGGTTAGACTGGAAGCCGACTACGCATATGAGGACTATTATCCATACCTTGATAGGCTTGATACAGGAAAAAACAAAAGGTACCTTTTTCGTCAGAAAATAAGAGCCCAGCAGGTGGCGTCTGAAATCACTTTTAAAAGAGAAAATTTATTTGTGTTTTGTCCAATCCCTCAGGACCAACTGTCAATCTATTTCAGATTGACATTTAGTCCTGAGGGCCTGAAAATATTTCCGTAAATAAAAATTTGCTTTATGGACATTTTTTTCGTTGAATAATTTTGGAAGATTATTCCGTTATTCTACTGTAGAAACTGCCGCGACTGTTGTAGGTCGTAGGTTTGAGCCCAGGCAGGCACTTTGAGAAAATTATTTTATTACGACTGCTCTCAAAACGGTGAATGAAAACATCGTGAGGAAACCGGCATGTAGAACTAACGATTTGAAGACACGTGACATCCACTAAGCCGAACTGGGCCCTCGTGGTGAATTAAGGCCCACTCCCTCTCACAGAGAGGAGATCTGTGTCCCAGCAGTGGGAACATTATAAGCTGATACTATTTTCACCATACTATTTTCTGTACTTCTTTATTCAAGTTGTCTGTCTGTGTAGTGTTGCTTATCTTTACGGAATACATAAACAGGGCAGTGGCATTCACCTTAGCGATTGATAAGATCAGCTTAACACCTGGTTTCCTGCGTAACCGTTAACTTGCTGTTCCGCAGACTGAAGAATAACAAGATCTTTAATTAACAGTATTATTAGGGACTTAAATCCAACCTTTACAGACACGGCTACAGTCACCATGACAATATTAATTGCTATTTTCTTCCTGGAAAATTATTTAGTCTCGAAAATTCCTAATAACAGCTGAAAGCTTAGAATTTGTACGGAATCAAAAATTCTTCCTGGAATTTGGATATCTGTCCCGGAATTTGGAATTATGCTTGCCCTTATTAGGAGTTTTTTGAGTCCCGTTGGTCTCGTGGCCACAAGCGTGACTGCTGAGCCTGGGGTCCTGAGTTCGATTCCCGGGTCGGGCAAAGTGTTATTGGGTTTTTCCATCACGAATTTCTGAGTAACAGCGGCGTTTGGAAGTTGGCGGTGTGATACCCCCGTACCTCGGAAAGCACGTTAGGCCATTGGTCCTACACCCTCTCAAACTCAAACTCAAAGCATTTATGCGTTTTATACAAGATTTGAATTTCGTCTCATTCAGTTGAAGTACGAGTATGTGGAGAGGAATTTTATTGTAACATTTTAAACAGTATCCCATGAAAGATGAGTCTACTTTAGCCAGTCTGAAACCTGGTTGAACTAATAGGTCCCTATTTCTCTCTGGTCGAGTCGGATTTCCGTCCCATCGGACTATGAGAGTGAGGGAAGAGAAAGTGCACCTGTGTCTGCGCACACATGCCTGCACTATAATATCTCTGTGTCCCGCGCCGAAGGCTAGTCTCCGTTGAGATTGGCCGCCGTGGCCAAAATACGGTCTGGAGGACTATTATATTAGGACTTAAAAAATACTACAAAAACTAAATAATATTAGGTAGGTTGATGTCACTGTCGCAGTGGCATTAGGCTACCTACACAAGAATATCCCGTTTTTACGTTACGTTACGTTGCCATGCTGAAGATTTTGATTTACGGACCGTTCAAAGTGCACCAGACTTACTTCAAACATCCAATTATTTTAAAAACCAATTTAATATTTACACTCTTCCTTTAATAAAAACAACTTTTAACTATAACATTCTCATAATAACACTGCAATTGCACCGGTATTGGGTATCGCAACAGGAGCCTGTTCAAGACCTCGTTAATGCATGCATCACGCTCGCTCCCAGTGGGGTCGGCAGAGTGGAACGTTACACGGTGTTCGTTTAAGTAGAGAGTAATTGGTTTGTTTTTAGATTAGCTCGATAATGAAGTGCGTTTTAATGGAAGATATTTTAAAGGGTTAGCTGTTTAAGGCCCACTTGCGCGTTCATGGATTAGCTAAATATCTCGGAGTTAAAGGCTTACTTAGGGTTAACCAATAATTCTCTCTTTGAATTAACCCTGAGTTAGCTGTTAACTCCGAGTTATTTAGCTAACCCATGAACGCGCAAGTGGGCCTTATTGGGTTAACCCTGAGCTGTTAACTCCGAGTTAGCTTAACGCGCAAGTGAGCCTTAGAAATATAACTTAAAATCACGCCTGTTTTCCCCGAAGGTTTAGGCAGAGGTGTATCTATTAGAACGTCAACATTTTGCCACTTAAGTTTTAGTCCCATGCAACACTGGGCGAGCCTATTGCCATCAACACAACACACATCCAGGATCCGGATTGCTACTGAGAAATTCTTAACGGAAATACCCAATAATACTTTGTTCGGCTTGGAAACTAACACAGGACCTCATGTTCAACAGAAGCGCTTGCATCCGCTACTGGACCATTGCAGCCGAGGCGAAAATACCATTTTGTAAAATGGTTCTTCTATTTCAAAATCTTGTGCATATTGTATTTATAGAGGATATTTTTAGGTACGGGTAACCACTGTATTATTATGTAATAGGTCAAGGTGTTATCGTGGGCGCTTGTAATGGTGACAAATAGAATTATGTTAATGAAAACTCAATCGGTACTGTACAGTGACAGCGATTGTTTTTTTTTATATATGAGCTGTGGGTTCGATTTTGGAATCAGTACTTGTATAGCATAGAATTTGTGTCTAGAGATTGTGTTTAGAAAAAAAAAATAACAAAATACGGCTAGGCAGACGTTAACCATTACATAACTTGAGGCAACGTTTATTATGAATAATGAGTTCAAACGAATTACACAAAAAAATTACAAACAAAAAACATACGATAAAGGTCCTTCAGTGTTACAAAAATACATAAAATAACCCAGATTATAACAATATTAGTCGCGGAAAGCAAGTTACGAAGTATAATTATTCAGGACGGTGTCACAGCGCGCACCATTAATATTAGTCCATCGCCCGTCCCTAACAAACTCGCCGCCTCCCCGCTTCCCCTTTTTTGTATAATTTTGTAGATAGCTGTACTTTTTATATTGAGAATTGCGAAGACCAGAGGTTCAAGAGATAGATATCTAATCTATGGCAGGAATACGATCTTCTTCTTTTCGTGTGGTTAGTGACTAACCTGGTGTCAGAGTTTTTAACTTTGCTTCCCATGCCGTCCAGAAATATCTCTCAGGCATGCCAGTTTCCTCACGATGTTTTTCCTTCACCGTTTTTGAAGCAAGTGATAATTATACAAAACGCACATGAATCCGAAAAGTCAGAGATGCGTGTCTTGGGTTTGAACTCGACACCTATGACTTGGCAGTCCCACGGTCACACCTATCTATCACTATCACTGTACATCATATTATGATATACTGTAGTAAAACAAACAACAAAACAGTAGATAGCACCGCTCATACCGACATACAATACATTTGAAGGGTACAAAGGCAGTGGTAGGTATTGTATCTACAATGCTGGTCAATCCAATTATGAAAACCTTTTACCACACATCCAGTGATATCAGGTTGCTTATGAAGACAGCAGCGCCAACATAATCTACTGCTATCAAAATACTAAATCGGTCATCATTCAAATCTGTTATTACTATAATTTATGAGGAGTGATTGATTATGAAGGCAATAGGATGGATAGGTACCAACTTCGTTCCAGCTTTAGCGCGATGACCGATTCTTCAAACTGGAATATTTTGGTTGTCGTCATTGGATGGTTCTCTAGCATCATCATCTTCCTTCCCCTGTCCAATGTTACTTGGGGTCGACTCAGGAAGTTTTTTCTTCTACTCTCCCCTGTCAACCTTCATCACATTTACTACTTGTCATATCATTGCTCACATGCACAATCCATTCATATTTTCTTTGGTCTTCCTCATCAATCTTTTAGTCACAGCTCGTGGCTATTTAATAACAGGTGGACGGGTCGATTCATCAGGTTAAGCTACGCTTGTTGATCTTTAGATATCGAGATTCCTCCATGCCTCGGAAAGCACGTTAACCCGATGGTCACGGCTGTCATTCGTGGATCTTAGACAATGGTTACGGGTCGTCAGAAGCCCGAAAGTCTGACAACCAGACTTACCAAGGGGTATCGCATTACCCAGCTACTGGGTTGTGGAGGTCAGATAGGCAGTCGCTCCATGTTAAATACTGGTATTCATTCAGCTGCATCTGGTTAGACTGAAAGCCAAACCAACAGTTGGGAAAAGGCATAGCAGGTTAATTCTTTTAGTCACATCATCACATACGGTCCTTTACTGTGGTCATCTGGAAAAGCATTTCGTGTCCTATCTGTAAAATTTATTTATTCCATGTCCAACGTGAAAGGATCTGGTTTTCGATTTGATCCCTCGATGTTATCTTGTTTGTTATTTTAAAAGTTAAATTAGATTCAGACATTTGTGGTGTTTGCTTTAAAATATTAAATTCGATGCAGCCACCGATGTTTGAGCTCAAGAGAAACATTGAGTTTATTTTGTGTTTGTTTCGACTAGAGTTAATATTGACAGACGACCCATCTGTCAAAGATACGGGATATTAATAGATCCTTGATGATCTAGCTAGTGGCTCAGAGGGATGGAAATGCATTCTAACGTTGACTATTTTTAAGGTTTTCTCGTTCTTGTCGAAATCGGTTGTTGTTTCTGTAACTTACTTAAGGTCGTGTTATAAACTACTTAATAAAGACGACTTCACAATAAAAGTCTGCGAAAAAATCTGGTCTAATACCTAGTTTACATGAGCGTAGTCGAACTTAGTACTTACTAGTAGAACTTTGTCTTTAGTAGCTAAGCATGTCTGCTTGTCGCTTAGTTAAAAAGGATCAGATTTTGTTCACTTTCACTAATAAAGTACTATGTGCGCATGTTTACATGGTGTGGCAAGTACTAAGCATTAGCTACCAAGCTTGTGTGAGCTATGCATAAAGTCGCCGCTCCACAGCAGCCCACGGCTGAGCTACGCGTGACCCTGGACAATAATGTAGACGGGATCGTCCAAAATGACCCACAGTTAGTGCTTGTTTACGGACACGCGGGGCGTTGGGCGGGGCGTGCGGCGGGGCGGCCCGCACAAAATTCAAACATATGGCGTTGTATGAGAGTGTTTACGGAGAAGCGTTTTTATAGGCGTTTACTTGAAATCCAGGCGGTGCCCGCGGCGTTGCACGCCGCGCCGCACGCAGCGTTGCCCGCAGCGCGGCACGCGGCGGGCAACGCTGCGTTCAACGCCGCGTGCAACGCCGCGGTCAACGCCGCGGGGCACGCGGCGGGGCCCGCGTCGTCGCATGTACGCTCAATACCTACGAACTACGAACATCGGCGATATCCACATATAACATCAAATAAGTACATCTATGTTCCGTTGGAGCTCTAAACAATTAAAGCTTTTAAGTGAACGAACGAACGAAAAATATGGCCATTTATGTGAAATATTTTGATAACCTACCGGGTACCTACCTACTTTCCGTTGACCTAGAATCATGTTTGGCAGGAAGCAAGATCATAAAGCCAACTCCCACGGTGCGCCATATCGCGGACGCGCACCAGCCCGCACGAGGACGCACCGCCACGCACGCGTACAACGCGCGTCTGCGCTACCACGCACGCTAGGTTTCCCACGGTGCGTCGTGCGCGTGCGTCCGCGATATGGCGCACCGTCGGAGGGCGGCTTTACAGTACTAGTAACGAAAAAAGTCCGAACTTTTTTAATTATTCGTTTTATCACAAAAAAAAAATGTGATTACAAGTACGTTAGTACAATTATAATACCTCAATGTTACAAACTTACATTTGCAGTTGGAGAATTGACCGTGACGTATATCAATGTATGAGAGAACATGTTTGTCAACTACTAAATTAAGTTTGTTCTTGGGATAAATTTTATTCATCCCAACCACGGAACCCTTCATTGTACGTGGTCCAACACGCACTTGGCCGGTTTTTTTAATGCCTCGTTGGTCTAGTGGTCGCAAGCACTACTGCTGAGCATAAGTTCCGGGTTCGACAACCGGGTCGGGCAAAATATTATTGGTGTTTTCCATCTGGTATTTCTCAGTAGTAGCCCGGAGTCTGGATTTGTGCCCGGTTGATGGCATTAGGCTCGCCCCCTATTACATGGGACTTAACATAACTGGCGAAATGTGGGTGTAGGTACTATAGGAACACCTCTGCCTAACTTTTCGGAGAATATAGGCGTGATGTTATGCATCCTATGTATTTCTTTATTTATTATTAAATATTTCGGTCGCGCTTGAATATCAGCTTCCGCCTTCCGCTCCCAATGAACGCCGCGTGCACCGCCGCGTGCACCGCCGCGTTCACCGCCGCGTTCACCGCCGCGTGCAACGCCGCGGGCACCGCTACATTTCACGCCACGCCGCACGCCCCGCCGCACGCCCCGCGCTTCCATAAACAACATCGTACATCGCCATATGTTTGTGTTTGCGCGTGTGATGATGCGGGCCGCTGCACGCCCCGCCTCTCTGTAAACAGAAAAAACGTCCGACGCACCGCCGAACGCCACGCTGCACGCCACGCTCAACGCCCCGCGTCTCCGTAAACAAGCACTTACGCTACACGAGAATGCGTAGCTGGCAAACAAATGAACAGCGCATCGAATGTGGTAAACCTCTCCGTGCACATGCTACGTTCCTTCTTTTTTTTTTTAAACGCCATCTTGCAGGTCAACCTATGAGGTGATCGGCTGCTTAACCGGACTTTCCTGTGGCTGCCTCAATAAATTAAGGCCTCCAGCCAGGGTATACAAGTTACCAAACTAAGCGACTTCACGCTAAGGGCACACCCCGTGGGGTACGGACCTCGACTTAGGGCGTCGCTGAGCGAAGACAGCATGGATCGTATTAACATACTACGTAGCAGTGGATGGTCGACTTTAGTTTGGAACCGCCAATACGCAAGCAGCAAGCGTATTGATCAACGCCCGTTCCTTCTCTGTATGAGAAGCCGCTTCTCTATAATAATATAAGTGTAGTCGATATTATCATAAAACTGCCTTGGTCTAGTGGTCGCAAGCACTACTGCTGAGCCTGAGGTCCTGGGTCCGATTCCCAGGTTGGGCAAAGTGTTATCGGGTTTTTCCATTAAGCATTTCTCAGAAGCAGCCCGGAGTCAGGATTTGATTCCGGTTGGTGGCAATAGGCTCGCTACCTATTACATGGGACTAAATCTTAACTGACAAATGTAGGTGTACTATAATTATATTATATTTATGTGCTATAGCTAAACCTCTGCCTAACCCTCGGAGATTTCAGGCGTGATGTTATGTTATGTTATACTACAGTTATTGATATTATCACAAATAATAATATAGCCTAACGATATGTTTTAATATAGATTTCAAGTAGCCAATGATACTTCAATACGAATTCTACGAGCAACAATTTGTTTGAATGGTTTCAACCGTTTCGTTGGCGATTGTTTAGTTTTATGTCCCTACATATATTGGAGTTTCTACAATTTTGAGTCTAAATCGTTTTGGATGGTGAAGTAATCTGCTCATATTCGTTCGTTTGAATCGTCTATTTTTAAGTGCTAAAACATGTGAACGAAATTTTGGTAATGGTGAAAAAACCGGCCAAGTGCGAGTCGAACTCACACAAAGTGTTGCGTATCGTATTAAGATCGAGAAAATAACGCCGAAAAAACACGTTTTTGTATGTTTACTTTTCATTATGTGTTGGTATAGCCCTTTCACGTTGAATAAAAAAAAAATTGTTGTTTAGCGGCAATAGAAATACACAATTTGTGAAAATGTCAACTTTCTATCTATTACGGTTTATGCGATACAGACAGACGGACGGACGGACAGCGGAGGCTTAGTAATAGGGTTCCTCCTGCCACCTTTCGAATACGGAACCCTAAAAAGTGTCATATCCTATACGAAAATGCTCTTCAATTGTTTAAATACAAACAACAATCAACAGAGAAGGCACGATTACTCACCAATCGATAAAATACTCGTGCCTTCTCTGTATGAGAAAAAGCGTTTGCAGGACAATACAGGCTAATTATGTACAATCGATAATTTTGACAAAAATCAATTGTTTTATTTTATTTTATTTGTGTCTATTATAGACATAATATGGTCGCCCTTATTACATGGTGAAAATGTGGATGTAGTACTCTTTTGCCTACCCTGCCGAAGAACACAGGCGTGAGGTTGTGTGGTATCGTAGTTCCATTTGATATAAGGGAGGAGCTTGTGGGTAAGTAATAACAGCCGCATGGGTCAATCCATCAGGAACGCTTGCCGGCGAGACTCCTCCGTGCCTCGAAAAGCACGTTGAGCCGTTGGTCCCAGCTGTCATTCGTTGATCTATGGCAGTCGTTACGAGTCGTCAGAAGCCCAAAAGTCTTACACCAGTCTTACCAAGGGGTATCGTATTATCCAGTTACTGGGTTTTGGAGGTCAGATAGGCAGTCGCTCCATGTAAAATACTGGTATTCAGCTGCATCCGGTTACACTGGAAGCCGACCCCAACATAGTTGGGAAAAGTCTAGGCAGATAGATTAATTTCATTGATACAAGGTTTAGAAATAATTTATGCCCTATTCCTTACACCGGTTTCAAATTAATTATATAGAATAGGGCCTAAAAAAAATCCGGTGAATTGAGAACCTTCCCTTTTCAGAAATCGTTTAATAATTAAATTAAATGAGTGAAACTAAAGTATCCATCTAAACCGCCCTATTTCTATTATCATTAGTTCTCGTCATTTGTTCGACAGTTATCGATTCGTGTTTCAAAACGAAAGCGGATAAAAATAGCCTTGTGTGCTCACCCTGTGTTGTTTCTATTATGTATTAGATGCACTTTAGCTGATGGGTCGGGATGATGTGTGTGCGCCATTTTGTTTTGTTTTGATTTGTGCGTGGAAAGATGGAAAGTTGAACAGTGGCGATGTTTTGTATCAGAGTATTAGAAGCGTTATTAATTGTTGTACAGGATGAGTGATGGGCTGCGGTTAGGTTAAGGGTTTTGTAATAAAGAATCATTGCTTTGTTATCATAGCTGACTTTTAATTATACGTTGTTTTTGTGGTTACAACCACGACTGCTGAACGTGGGGACGTGGCTTCGATTCCCCAGTTATGGCAAAGTGTTTTTCGTTATACGGTTTTTTCGTTAAGAATTTCTCAGTGGCACGCCCGGAGTCTGCAATAAACTCCCTAGTACAGGGAAATTAAACAAAACAGACGAAATAACTATATTGTTATAAATGTCGCAGTGAGATGGTTATACCCGTCATATAGTTTTATCTTCAGGGATATAGCTGTATACCGTAATATAATTATATGGAAGGGTGAAAATTATGTAACTGGTAACTGTCTTACTTGGAATATAACTATGATACGATCACGATCTAGTAATATAACTATTAGGGCACTCCGACCAAATACGTTAGGTTAATTTAGAACTGTGACAGTTAACAGTTACTTAACCTCCTTTCATATTACTATAATACGGTGTATAGCCGTGATATAGTTATATCCCTAGGGATATAGCTATCAGACCATACCGGTCAGAGTGCCCTAATAGTTATATTAATAGGTCGTGCTCGTATCGTAGTTATATTCCTAGTCACTAGTAAGACAGTTACCAGTTACTTAACCCCTTTTCATATAAATGTATTACGGTATATAGCTATATCCTTAGGTATATAACTATATCACGGCTATAACCATCGTACTGCGACATATACACATTTGTCTAACGCTTACGGAAGATACAGGTGTGATGTTACTCGTATTTAATGTGACGTCAGTCTATAAGTTTTCTGTTAAAAGTTTATGTCATTGACATTATTCTTGTAAATAAAATTAATTACGACTTTAACCGAACGGACACAAATCATTTCTTTTCTTAACTAAACATTAACACAAATGTATTTCCTGTGCGCTCACGGCGCTAAACGAAATGGGGGCGACAGAAATATATCATTATAATTTGTGGTTGCTACACGGAATCCGGAATCTGACCTGATTTGATCCGGAACGGAATTAAATATAATGTGTAAGAACGCAATCCTGGATCCAGACATTCTTTGGCGATACACGGGCTATAAGTAATAGTCAAGTTCAAGGGTTTAAGTTTGATTCTGGGGGTGTCCTATTGCGGTTTCGAGTTGGATTCATAAATCAAAATAAAATTGGTTGGTTGTGATTCAATCAATCAATCAACTCAGCCTATCGCAGTCCACTGCTGGACATAGGCCTCTCCTAAGCTGCGTCACAACACCCTGTCCTCCACCTTCCGCATCCAGTCTGTCCCAGCCCAGCCACCTTTCTGAAGGTCCTCGCCGGTCCATCTAGCTGACCCGTCTGTCAATTGGTCTAACGTTATTTCTCTTAACTAAGTTTATTTTGTTTATAATATGTATGTATCTATGTATTAGTATTTATTCTTTTTCGAGTTATCTATCCCATAAGTTGCACCTGCCATGTTTCGTCTCTGCATCACCCTAAGGTTGACTGGTAGAAAATGCCCCAGGCATTAAGTCCGCCTTTGTACAGTATTTTTTACTTGTGCATTATGTTTTAATAAATAAATATAAATAAATAACTCAACATTGCTCATCACCCAATTGGATTATGAGATCAGATTCTGATGGCAGTCACTTCATGTAAGATACTGACATAGTGACACCGTTTAGTTGATTTAATTTTGGATGGTTGTTTAGTTTTATGTTAGAAGCAAATCATAACTTTGGGAAAGTCTAGTCTAGGTCTGGGGTAAGCACCATGTTTAAAATTTTTGTATTACGAAGCATGATTGCTAAATATAAGGTAGGTATACCTACCTACTTACTTACCTAAGTATTAGTTTTAATTAATTAATTAATTGATTTTAATCTTCTTGTAAAGATCCTCAGCTTTGGGGCAGGGCACAAAACACTCACGTGTGAAGTCTACTAGCCATATATATATACTTAGGTACCTACTATGTATATTTGTCTGGTGTTTGCGTTAAGCTTGTGGGTTCGTAGGTTTTATAATAAGTCTGATGAATGGCTTCAGGCAGAATGAGCCTAGAGTTAGAGCCATTTATCAGTCTTGATACTGACAAAGGTGAATAATTAATAATAATGTAATTTTTTTACAAATTTTTGGCTTATAAAATATAATGAAATGATGAATGAAAACAAGCCTTAATTTTCAAGAAATTCCCTGTTTCTTCATGATACACACGACAGACCGTGTTTACTTTATAACCAAATTTTCCAGGACAGAAATAAAGAGATTATTAATAATCTCCACCAATCACCGCCAATAATCACAAGAAAGCTTAATAACAAACATAAATGTAAAGAAACCGAAACTCACTCGAAAGTCGCACATATTCGCACTATAAATATGAATAATTTCACCTACATTCGTATTCCCGACTAAACCCGTATGAACCCGGCACTACACTCACATTTAGCTACGCTTGACCCAAATACCGTGTGCGCCCGTCTTTATGGAAAGCGTTCCGTGAACAACTTGCTTTAGAAAATTTTGTTTTATTCAGGGTGCAAGAAGGAAGCGGGTGGTTGTAGTGGTTCGAAGGATCATAGACAGAGTTAAGAGGCCCTAGCACGTATAGTGAATGTTATGGAAATTCGAAGGATTTTAAAATAGAAAATATTCGTTTAACACAAAAATATTATATTTACTTAGGCGCGAAACCGGCGCCGCCGACAGCCTCTTGGTCACTGTGGCCGATAGCGGATGGTCTCTCAGGCTAAACCAGCCCCCCAATTACGCAATGCAAAATCGATTTTAAATTGAAACCATTTGAAAAAGATTGCAAGTCCATTGCTTCATAAGTTCGACAAAAAAATTGAGCAGATTTTTTTTGTCGAACTTATGAAGCAATGGACTGGCAATCTTTTTCAATTGGTTTCAATTTAAAATTGATCGTGCATTACGTAATTAGGGTGTTTGACAAGAATTGCCTTAAATCATGTCTTGAATGTTTCTTTTATTTTAAATGTTTAAGCATGGTATTATATTATGGTGAGGCTGATTTTGTCATTATTGTAATGATTTTGAAATTATTATTAATTATTTTGACATTATTGTACTAACACTTGTGTTTAAGATTGTGTATAGTACTTATGTAATTACTAACAAATTGAATTTTATGATCTGTAAAATAAATTATTTGATTATTTTGTTAACGACATTAATTTATGTACATGTTACTATAATATTACAATAGTGACTTAAGAGTAGGAAAATGTGAGGAAACTAACACCCTAATTGCGTAACACATTTACAATGGTAATGCCTTTCATTTTGACAATTCAACAATATTTATTTTTTAAACGAATTTTTCAAAGATATAACGCAATGGATTATGAATTTCCTTCAAAGTCCTTCAGATTGTAATTGCATTGACGCAATTGGGATGCAGTACTATATAGGAGGCTCACAAATTGAAGTTTTAATAGACATGACATGAGTTTTGTGAAAGATTTTTTCCAAAGAAGAATTACCTATACAATGTCGCCCATGCGCATGTGACCGCCCGTAATTTTCTGAATTTTCATGAAAAAATATCGAAAATAAACTTCAAAAGGGGGGTCTATCTATAACATTTTTCACTAGTTTTTTAAAAATAAATACACAATTTTTTACCGAAAAAATGACTTCGATTCCGTTTTTTTTTTCGTAGTCGATTGTTTTTTGTAAAATTTTTAATTAACCTGTTAAAATAACTCATAAGCTTTTGGAAATAGTAAACATAATCCAAATCGACCCATAAACTTCGGAGATGTGTCAAAAAACAGAAAGCAAATCTTTAAAAAATTAAAAATTGATTAACATGAAAAATGTTATAGATAGACCCCCCCTTTTGAAGTTTATTTTCGATATTTTTTATGGGATATTTGTATACCTATAAACCGTGTTGCGAATCCAAGAAATTAGTATTTACCAACTTTGTCACTGAAAGAGTTGCTTCTATATCTATTATTATCTATACATTATTATAAAATAAAGTCGCTTTTCGTGTCTGTCTGAGTGACCGCGTTGTTCTCTTAAAATACGCAACGGATTTTGATGCGATTTTTACCATAATTTATAGAATTTATTCCGAAAGGTTTTTGTGTTTATTACATTAATATTAAAATTACATAATTATGATAAATAAATCTCGATTTTTGTCAAGTCGTAAAAACCATGCGAAGCACGGGCGGGCAATATTGAGAGGCAATCTACGTAGCGTACGTCAGATAATTACGTAAAATATTTTCGTAAACGATTACGACTAACCCGTTTCATTTTGACAGTTTAACAACATTCATTGCGTTATTTACGCTGTTGAGCAGATTTTTTTCCCAAACTTGTGAAGCAATGGATTCAAAACGATTCAGTTTCTGATGGATCGTGTATTCCGCAATTAGGGTACAGTAAAGTTGTAAAAGGCAAAAGTTACCACTAAACATTGTGGGTGTCATCGCCCTCCGAGGCGCCGACGCAAATAAACAAAACTTCGGTTACTTTACTATTTTCGTCGCAGAACGAGTATTTACTATTACTACAATGTTCTAGTATTTATCTAAACTTAGACAGACTAAACATTACGGGGATGGTTGAAAACAAAACTTCATTCATAGATTAGTAGGTAGAGCTTACTAAGTTACTTACTATGAGTTTCTAGTTTAGTTTAGTCTTATTTTATTTTTATTGTTCTTCTTCTCTCGTACAGGTAAGAACTATACATACATATGTTGTGTTTCATTGATAACACCATAGCCTTTGATTGTGTGGAGTGGGACAAGCTGTGGGAGGTTCTAAAACCACATAGCCATATAGCCTATCTGACCATAATGCAGCATTTATGGGGAAACCAATAATCAATAAAAGTTTGCTGATAATATTAAGTTCTGTTCAAATGAGTGTACTTAACCCAAAACGATGTTAATTAGGATTTGTAAATTGGATCAAATTAATTTTATTGGAACACTAATTTATCGATGATTATTATTGCAGTGTTGATTTAGGAACTGTTTATAATTTGATTTTGTTAAACAAATGAGATAATTATTATAAAGGATTAATTTATTAATAGGATTCTATATAGATCTAAAATCTAAAATTTGTGTGTTTTACTAAAACTATTCAATTTCATTTCTGTTGAGCAAAAGCTCCCATACTGACAAGGAATTAATTGAGCATTGATCACCATGCGTGTTGACTGTGTATTGATCACTTCGCGTGTTGACTGTGTAATGATCACCACACATGGTGACTGTGTATTGATCACCACGCGTTTTGACTGTGTATTGATCACCACACGTGTTGACTGTGTATTGGCGATTTCGTGAATCAGTATTTTTATTGGGCAGCATGAAAAAAATCTCCACATAATAATAATTAGATATTTATACCCGATGGTATAGATACTACTTTATTATAGACAGTCACCTGTCTTATATATGCACACTACTGTATGACTTATTTTTTGACCTCATGCCAGCATGAGGGAACAAATAGTGGTGTCTAAAACTGTATTAAAGGTTTATAATTATATTGTTGAGCCTAAAATTAGGTCAAAAGTGTTCGTATTAACACGTCTTTTAAGCATACACATTCAAAAAAGTTTCGGAGAAGGATTGGCTGTCTTTAAAATCCCAATTCACGGTTAATCTGTCATATTTAAATACTATTCATAATCTGCTTCTAGTAACTGATAGCGACACTAGACTGTATTTAATGGTGTGTCAGACAGCACGCTCGCAGGTTTGGCACTCGGCAGCGTTATGTCTCATGTGTGTGTCCAATTAGACAGCTGGCATTCCTATAATGTCTGAGGATATCACTCATCTTTGTCATAATATTTTGACAATAGTTTGACCAGGTGCAGTTGGAGATCACGATTTTGGATGAAGTGAAGTGATGTTTCTGTTTTTTCTTTAGTCCTGGAGGTTCTACCATTTGAATCAACCTCATCTCAGCTAATAATTAAAGCCTGCTTATTTATGTAAGAGATGATTAGCAACCATAGTCATAATATACTGCAATTTCGAATCTTTTTACTAAGCTCGAAATTGCAGCAAACCCCTTTGACGAGAAAACGATTGGTGATCACGTTTGTGTGGGTCCATCGTTAAAAAGAAATAATTTCTTCTAGCTTTCTTTTGTTCTAAGGAAAAAGCTTCCTTGACTCCTTAAAAACCTGTCTGTTTTCTGTCCATGTCTGCGTACTGCGTCATTTATTTATTATCTGTATCTGATTATAATCAGAGTCTAGATATTTTCGGATATTTATCCAATAGTTGCTGTTTCTGAGCCAAAACTGAACATTTTCCTTCATCATTCTCCTATACACTCATGACTTCACTACCAACCTTTACGCTATCTATAAAATTAGTTGTTACTTCATTTGTTATTACCTACGGGATATTTAGGAAGATGACAGGTGTCCTACCTATATTACCTAAAGTCATACGTATGTGACTCATTCTACATATTCCCGTATAGTTTATAACGATGACTTCAACAGAATGTAATGCCAACGTAAATACTCCAATAGCATTTTTACTTTATTAAAAGTCTGGCTTGTTTGCCAAACTATCAAACAACATACAAAAAACTTATATAATAACGTTTTTTTCTTCAACAGTTTTTCAATTCTGGACTTTGTCTCCCCATATTTTCTTAACTAAATTGTATGTATACTCGTGGCAATTTTTTTACCTTTCGTCTAGCCTGTTGTAGAAAGGTATAATCTTGTTGAGAGCTTACTGCCTCAAGCCATGAGACACAAACATCCGTACCCTCACGCTATTCCCAAGGGAATGCAGAAGCCACAGAACGCCAAGTGCTACGAGACTTACATACTCCAATAGCTTCCTGCAAGTTCACGCGAGCTGATTGTTATAGTAGGACCTGTACCCTAATTACGTAATACACGATCAATGGGAATCTGAATCGCTTTGAAACAGATTTCAAATCCATTGCTTCAAAAGTTCGAAAATAAATTATGCTCAGCAACGTAAATAACGCAATGAATGTTGTTGAACTGTCAAAATGAAACAAATTAATCGGAATCGTTTACGAAAATGTGTTGCGTAATTAGATAGCTGGCTTTTATAAAGGACATTGACAATACATAATAAAAAGGAAAGTCCTGCCTCACTCACTGACTCATCAACTCCCAGCCCAAAATCATGGCCCTAGAAAGCTGAAATTTTGCACAAAGGTTTATGATATCAACAAGAAATAAAGTCAGATTTTTCAAAATTCTAACGGGAAAGAGGGGAATATGGAGAGGATGAAGTCGCTGGCAAAGTGCTAGTCACCAATAAAATCAGTGCAAGTTCTTCTAGAGTGTCACCTACCGTTCAATTCCATTAACACATGAGACTTATAACTGCTCTCCCCCGTTATCATTATGGTGATATTAACACTAATAACATCGCTCTATAATAATTAGTTCCACGTCGAAGCGCAGGTGACTAAATATATTACACGAGCACAGGTAAACGAGATTCAATTATAATTTAGTTTAATAAACTTCGCGTTAAAGTTGAGCTACATTATTGTAATTATAATTTTCTTAACTATATCGTGAGGAAACCTGCATTTAATGGATATTATCTTAATCACGCAGTGAGTAAGAGAGATGACCATTCTCTGTATGAGAAGTATCATTGACCAAGAAGTAGAACATCGGGTTGATTTCAAATATAGAGCCAAAACAAAATACAAACGTTTGTTTTTAACATTCGAAATGAAAATGATCGAATATTTTCAATGTAGGTATGTGATGCTAATTTGTTTTACTCGGTCAATTTGAAATTGTTAGTGGAAAGAGTATTCATTGCTACTTAATAAAAACCCATGAGTTTTGTTAACATAACGAGACGTTAAAAGTATCTTCAACTGCCAGTTAAATATAGAAATCGGCCACCAACATATGCAAACCAAGAATCGAAAGTCCGAAATACACACAACAATACAAAATTTAAATGATTTCTCAAGCGATCCCCACAGAGAGCTATCAATTACACGAACATCAGCAGAACAAGCCTTCAATATTCTTCGGTCGACCTCGACAGATTCCCCACATAGTGATATAACTCGTAGGAATATATTTAGCGGTATGAATGAAGCGACAGCGTTCGATCTATTTGAAGCCGCGATTGTGTCATGAGCTTAAAACGTTGATTACATTTTTTGGGACGATCTCATTGGTCTGTTTGAGATTCTAACGTGTTTCTCGTGGCACTACTTGACACATATTTTAATTAGATTTTAGAAGCATATAAAATTGAGTATTACACCTACATAAAACTTCTTTCATTTAGTCTTGTACGTTTCTATTCCAAGTATGAAAACTATAGAAATGAACAACATGATTAACATACTTCCCATTGATTGATACAATGGGAAAGCTGCTACGATTATCACGCTTCGCAGTTACCTTTGTAATCCCAGTTTTTGTATAATCTGCAGATTGAAGGTTGCTGCTTATCTTCGTTATATTTTACCCATCTTATATTTCGAATTGCCTTATTGGTGTAGTGGTCGCTAACTTACATTCCTGCCGGGCAAAAATGTAAACCTCGGGACCTCTGGGTCTGAGGCAGGTGGCTTAACCACTAGACCACAGAGGCGGCCGTGCACGCCAACGACACAAATGCTCACATATTTGTGTCGCTGGGGCACAAGGCACGCGCTGGCTTGTCACGAATATGTGACCATGGCGTTCAAAATATTGGTAATATGACCAAATGTCAACCATTTTCGAATAATTTGACATTTTATATGTTTATTTCATACATTTTAAAATATAAAATGTCATATTACTGGAAAATGGAACATTTGCATAGGGATCATAAGGGGTTATTTGGTTGCTCCTACATCCCCTTCATGGATTGCTGACATATAACCAATAACCCAGTATATATTCACTTATTTATGTTTATATTAAGAAAAAAACTAATAGCTCGTAATCTGGATTTGTGACTGATTTACGGATTTAGGTTCGTCCTCTTTTACATGAGACTTGTGTATGTATTTCTTTGACTGTATATTTTACTTCAATGACGAAAAACCACCTGATAATGACTTGGTATTAGGCCGTCAGCAAACCATTGTTCGGTCGCCCAGTGAAAGCTGTCCGTGGGAAGTCTATTCTGAAGAGCGAATGAAGCGAGACTCCTGCGCCGGCTATGTAGGTCAGGTGTGATGACGTCATGGCGCGTCGATGATATCCTAACTAATAATATAAATGCGAATATGAGTTTGTTTGTTTCGCTTTCACTTTAAAACGGCTGAACGAATTTGGATGATTCTATTCTATTCTTATAACCTGGATTTAACACATAGGAAAGGAGAAGTATCATCTTCCATAGGGGTAATATAAAATTAAGACTAGAAATGCAATAATTTGCACAAGGTAAAGCGCCTGTCTGGGTTCGAAACTACGACCTACAACTCGTAAGTCGCGGCCATTACCATTGGACCACCACTGCTCACTCTAACTTATATATACTACCCCTGAAATAATATTCATTCACATTTTTTTGTATGTTTGCCAGTAAGGATTAAAACCAGAAGTATTTAATTTTTTTTACTCGTTTTTTGCGATGTTTTGAGATAGTTTTCGTTCGTGTCAGGCGATGGGGTATTCATATAACTAACTTTTATACTACCCCTGAATTAATATTCAGAGCAATTTTTTTGTATATTTGCCAGTAAGGATTAAAACCGGAAGTATGTAATTTTTTTTACTCGTTTTTTGCGATGTTTTGAGATAGTTCTCGTTCCTGTCAGACGTGGGGTGTTTTTGAGCCTTCTTTATTTATCCCAGTAGGTAGTATGTTTCCGTGTGATAGTGTCCGACCTCCACGCGGGCGAAGCCACGGGCAAAAACTAGTTCAAAATATATGGGAAAATTGTGTATATTCATGTTTGAAAGAATCTATAGTATTTGTGTCGTCGTTCTGTCCGATTCCAGTTTGTTCGGTACAATTTAACGGTTCTGGTATTTATTTATGTTTTATTTCATGCTGATATGTGCCAATGAATTAAAAACATTTATGGTTTGTTGAAAAATAGCCCCTCTTTATTTTTTCCCTGCTGCAAGGTAGAGGCTTCTTCTGACGCAGAAAAGGGTCAAGTATTAATCATCATTCTTTCTAAATGTATGTTGGCGATATCAGACTAATTTTCTTTTCTGTAAATTACTGGAATCTTAAACTAAACCCAAAAGCCTATGATATAATAATTATACAGTTTAAAGATCCTAATACATTAACTTTTTGCTGACTTAGCAAAGAAAAATAAAGTTATCTCAAAGAAAGCAGACAGCTCCAACATAAATTTTAATGTTTCGCTACATTACCCGCTACTTGTACCCCGATAAACCCTACAAGAAATTGACCGAAAAAATATACTCAAATTGTAGTTGTAAAAACATTCGATTCGTTCGTAGGTCATTTCTATTTGCGTGTCGGGATTGAAGCCGCCATTTCTTTTTATGGCTAGACTGGTTTCAGTCTTAAAAAGTTAAATGCAGAAGGTTGATTCAATACAACGAGCGAAAACGAACGCACACTTAAATATATGCTTCTCGTACAGCGATTGCAAGCGCACTCGCGACCAGCATTTGTTTAAGATTTTTTAGATTGCCGTACGTACGCCTCTATATGTGCGTGCGCCTGTTACTGCTCGTTGTTTGGAGCTGTCTTTTTGTATCTATCTCTTTTGTGGTATCAGTTAGATATTTTTGTCCCCGAATTAGTTTTTACTAAAGACCATTGTCGTTTTATTTTCTGTTTGGGGTTTGAGTTTATTTTTAGTATTGTGTATTTATTGGTCAGGTTTGAGCATTATTCCTTTTTGGGTCTCGGCGAAAATCTTAGGTTTATTCTTATTTCGTAGTAAACCTTTTACGACCAATCGCGTATTTTATTTGTCGTCCATTGTTGAACATGGGTCTAAATAGCAATTTCTGGCTTAGTCACTATGTCAAATTGATTAGTGATTGTAGAAATTGTTTTTGCTAATGAATTAGTAACTTATGATACTGATTTCGTTGACGAAATCATTGTCTTTAATATCTCTTCTTTCTTTTAGTCCAAAGGTTATCTGTGAGAGACCTCATTGAGTGATAGGACCCCGCATTGTTCACCAGTCTATGCATTACATTACAAATAAATGAAATTGAAGTGTCCGTTATTAATGTCAAAATACCAGATTTTTACTAAATGCATAATTATGAAAGAAGGAACTAATAACAAAAAAAAATCTGTCTGTCTGTTTTTCTGTCTATGTGTTTGTTCCAGCTAATCTCCAAAACGGCTGGACTGATTTTGACGGGACTTTCACTGACAGATAGCTGATGTTAAAGTCGAGTAACTTGGACTTTATTTTTTTAAGATATCGTTTTCACGCGTGGACGAAGCCGAAGCACGAAGAAGAAGATGTTTCTCTTTTTTTTTAAGTGCTTATTCAAAATAAATAAATACACAGGGAAAGAAAGAGGGTGAATATATTATACTATTCAATATTTTGACTCATACACATTTTTCAAATAATCATTTTACAATGAAGCAATGAGTCAAATATTATCAAAAATAAAAATAGAACCGAGCAACACTATTGCGATACATTCATAGCGTCGTGGTCGCCGCAACTATTTGTGTTACGGGGCTAAATCGTCGATTACGACTTCTGCTCCACTATTGGTTTGTTTTGATGGTTTGCGCCCTACACCCGTCACTACTCCACATGTTTTTGATGTCAATATGTTGCATCATCATTGCTTGAGGAGGGGCTTGGAGGGGCTTGTGGCTAAGTTATAAGTTAACAGCCGCACGAATCGATCGTTCAGGTTAAGCGACGCTTGCAGTAGTCCGTGGATGGGTGACCATCTTTACATACCAAGATCCCTCCGTGCCTCGGAAAGCACGTTAAGCCGTTGGTCCCGGCTGTCAATCGTGGATTGTTGACAGTCCTTACGACTAGTCAGAAGCCCGAAAGTCTGACAACCAGTCTTACCAAGGGGTATCGTATTACCCAGTTACTGGGTTGTTGAGGTCAGATAGACAGTCGCTCCATGTAAAATATAACATAGTGGGGGTCGGTTTCCAGTCTAACCGGATGCAGCTGAATAACAGTATTTTACATGGAGTGACCGTCTATCAGATCTCCACAATCAAGTTGCTGGACAACACGATACCCCTAGATACCTAATTACCTACCTAGTTGTTTGCCGAGTCGTTGAGCTTCTTAAGTTTTGAGTTGAGCTACACGATTACTCACAAGTCCTTGCACTGACTGGACAGGTTCACTCAAATCCGTGTGGTTCTTTCCTCAAAAGACCATTTCAGACAGTTTCTACATGGTCCTCATATATGGCCTGACCAAGATTATGTCTGGACTTTAAAAGAGACTTTGACCCTTGAGTTTATTTCACCATTTCTTCCCAGTGGTAGTTAGAATGTCGACTACATCTAGCTTATTGTTTCATTTGATTCGTAAAAGTTATTCCGATATCCTATAGAACAAACAATTTCATTTAAATAATTTCATTCCCTTGTTAAGACTGGTTATCAAAAGTTTAGACTTCAGTTTGACTACCTCTAATGACTCAAAGATTTACAAATGGCAGGCCGAACGATACCGACGGCTTAACGTGCTTTCCGAGGCACGGAGGGGTCTTGGTATTAATAGATGGTTACCCATCCAAGGACTGACAGCGGCAAGTAAAGTTTAACCTTGATCGATTGACCCGTGTGGGTTTCACTTAGCCTCGACCTCCTCTGTAAATGTCAATACATTGAAACGGAGATTGAATTCCCTAGGTTCTACACTGAACACGTGTCAAATTATAAACAGAGATGTGATATTGATAACACGTGCTGCGCCATATAGTGGGCGGCGATTTAGTCACCTGCATTCGTCAAGGGGGTGAATCTACCCGTCATACTAAACAACTTTCGCAATGAAACTCATTCCGATTCGAGAATCCCTGTATAAACAGGTGTAAAATCAATGCTAGATTAGGTTGAAGCGTTATGTAACACTGCAGCGATTGCTAATGTCTGCGCTATCACTCGTAGTATATACTACTTGACACGCCTAGTTAACTGTGCTACGCGGATGTAATTTCTGTTATTTTTGCTGCTAAGAAATTAATGTCTTCCTGATTTCTATGCTATATTTATTTCATAATCCTCTCGCTCCCTCTCACAGAAAGGGACCTTGTTGCCCAGCGTTGGGGGTTCCCAATGTGTGGCTGTGATTTAGATAATAACTCTGCTGAATCTGACTGCCTCGTTGGTCTAGTGGTAGCAAGCGCTACTGCTGAGTATGAGGTCCTGGGTTCGATTCCCGGGTTGAGCAAAGTGTTATTGGGTTTTCTATCTGAAATTTCTCAGTAGCAGCCTGGAGTCTGGATTTGTGCCCGGTTGATGGCAATAGGCTCGCCCCCTATTACATGGGACATAAACATAACTGGCAATATGTGGGTGTACCTGCTACAGGTAGGTACATCTCTGCCGAACCCTTCGGGGAAACAAGGCGTGACGTTATGTTATGTTATTATACTTATTATGTTAATAACAGAGCTATGATGCGTAACTGAGAGCTGAGAGATAAAATATAATCGTAAGTTATTGATTATTTTAGGGTCGGGCCACACCTGCCAAACGTTCCGCGGCGGAACGCTCCGTCGCGTCATATTTCTATGGACGTAACGTTCGGCTGATGTGTCATAGGTAACTTGAAAAACATTAGGAGCGTATTCAACCGAACGTTCCGCCGCGGAACGTTCGGCAGGTGTGGCCCGACCCTTAAGAACGAATTACTGTTGGTATCGTTTTATCATTGTTAAGATACAATAATGAGCTAGGAATAGTGAGTAAAATTATGTATACGTGCGTGCCTTGTGAATCATTATCATTCCACAAACGAAAGTACACTTGAAATCAGGTCCTACATGCCCTGATACCTACCATTACAGGAGTAATGGGCGGTTCTGATGGCGCTAAGCTTGTAGCTCAGCTCAGGGTCCTATACCACAAAACATCACAATTACAATTTACAAATTTGTAATTAGTGTCTGTATCAAAAAACTCTAATGGCCCATTTCACAATGGCCAAATAGCCACTACTTACCGAATGAATTCAAAAATGTTACAGAATTTGTATGAAATTATCTGCCAAGTAAGTTAATGGTGAAACAGGCCCTTAGCCACATAAAACCTTACAAATATGTAAATTTTATCATTTCTGTGTTACGCATTATTTTCTACAATTTTAACCATTTTGTAGAATTGTAGACTTGTAAAGTTTTATCTTACCTATAGCGCCTTGGGCTGACAAAATCTAAATTGCTATTGACACGCTTAGAAGAATAGTCATTAAAAATATAATAAAGAAGGAGATAAAGTACCTATATAAACAATAGTTGATAAGGTTTCTTTTATTGCCTATACTAAACTTAATGCAAATAAAAAACTCGTCCAAAAGATACGTCCTTGTGTTTCGTGTCGACGGCATTCCCCGGAGAGTTCGTCTGCCAACTATGTCCCCAGTCTGCAAGTCTGTTTGTATCAACTTCTGCAATACTCTTGGTTACCTTCAGAGGTAAGCTTTACCTTAGCGTAAACTTTAATGAAATATCTTGCCGTAGAATCATCATCGTAAGTCAAAATTAAAAATTAATCTCTATTATTAGCAATTACTTCATAATGAATCATAACACTTAGATATTTTTACACTAGCGACCGACCCCTGCTTTACACGGGTACAACGGCTTTAGCAAAACATCAAGATTTCTGAGATATAAAAAAATAAAAATAATAAGGAAGCTCTTATTTCTTTGATTATCTGAATAAAATATACTTTAATTCGTGTTAAAAATGGCATCAAAATATATTGAGTAGTTTAAAGTGCGCTTTTCGTGATTGGCTTTGTGACTTTTGATCAGTTAAAGTATTCATTCTGGAAGGTTTATCTGTACAAAATATAATAGCTACGTTAATAATTAACTTAGATTTTTAAATGAAGAGAATTTTTTGTTTGAACAGTCATTATTATACTTACATACATACGTAAATAAATACATAAACTCACGCCTTCTTCCCACGGGGGTAGGCAGAAACTACAGAACGTCACCTGCTACGATCCTTACGTATTCCTCTTGCCTCGTTTACGTTCATACATCTGCTCATACACGCACGCCGCCGCCGGTTGCGAGTACTACGCACCTGACCATTCTGAAGAACATCACCAATAAGGTCAGTATATATCCTCCTAGAGCGTCCACTCCCGGCGTTTCCACTCACATCTGCCTTGTAAATACATTTTGTTAGTCATTATTTATTATCCTGCCTTTAAAAAACGCCGCTCAAAATAATATGTGGCTTATACAGACATTGATTGATCAGAGGCGATAAATTGCCATTATCACTTACTTTGTCAAATTGATTGGCGATCGCTTTTATCCCAAAAGCCCATACTACTTTACATCCTCCAGTTAGTACGCGAATTAGTTCAACATCTAGTACATCATCTTCACCTACATTTCGTTCAGAATTCGCACATTGACGAGCGTTTTGTTTACGTACATCTAATTTAGTAATTAGTTCACAGCGACGCCGCGGTGGTCGCTACATCATTAGTCTGGGTGTTCACGTATGTTCGAAGGTTAGTATTCAGTAACTTGACAGTTGGAGGGATACCAGTTTCTGACAAAAAAAGGCAGTGAGATGAAAAAAAGAATGAGCGTAATTGAATGAACTTATTAGTACACCTTTTTATATACTTGTACATAATATATTATTTTAAGACTGTTAGCTTTCAAATTATGTAAATATTAACTTGGAAATTAAAATTGATTAATAATATATAAAGCTATATCAATGTTAGCTTTCATTACTTTGCTTTGAACTGTTAATAATAAATTCTGTAACTTACTTACACATAACTTAAAGTTATTGACACTATCAAAATGCTTTACCAGCACAAGAGTTTATCCAGATAGCCTAGCGGTGTGACCTCTGACTTTTCAGATTCATGTGCGTATTGTATAATTATCACTTGTATTAAAAACGGTGAAGGAAAACATCGTGAGGAGGCATGCCTGAGAGATATTTGTCGACGGCATGTGAAGCCAACTCAGAGGACCATGGGCGGGTTTAAAACTCTGACACCAGGCTAGTCAGTAACCACACGAAAAGAAGATTAAGTAATTATGTACGTAATATAAGTGGTCAAGGAAAAGGAGGAACAGTGTTCACTAGTTCGAAGGACAGTGCAATTTGACCCCAGCACAGCGTAACCAGCAAAGGAATAGGAAGTAAAAATAAATATTTGAATAACAAATGAATAATTCTAATATTCATAAAGGACAAAAAAAAATTGTATGAATGCGTGTGTTTACCGAAAGAAATAGATTTTCGTGTAGTAGGCAGAGAGCCAGGAATATGTCATGCATAACTTTGATGTTTATATATACATAATAATACCTATGTTACAATACATTTGTAGTTCTCTTTACTGACCATTTGCTAAGTGTTTTTACGGCATAGTTGGAGTAGTAACTGGGCGGTTAGATTGCGCGCTGTAGAAGGCAGATACGAATATAGCTTACAGATACGTATTGTGTTGTGGTGAGTTTAGTGCTTGTTTTTTATACATAATCATGAAAGACTAGAATTTTCACACTACTACCGTCCACATAGAAGTCAACTATACTATAAAACAGTCTATGACACTAGGCAATAGGCTTTCTATTCTTTATCATCATCATCATTCCTATTAATGTTCCCACTGCTGGGACACAGGCCTCCTCTCTGTGTGAGTGAGTGGGCCGTTTTCCACCACGCGGGCCCAGTGCGGGTTGGTAGATGTCACATGTCTTCGAATTTTTGGTTCTAGGACATGCCGGTGTGTTATTTTTTCCTTCACGGTTTTGAGAGCAGTGCTGATGAAATTATTTACACAAAGTAAAGCGCCTGCCTAGGTTCGAACCCACGACCTACAACTCGTAAGTCGGGCCCGTTACCACTAGGCAACCCTGCTCTCAGCTTTCTATTAGTGAAAGAATTTCTATAATCGGATCAGTGCGTCCAGAAATTAAGTACTTGTTACAAACAAATAATTTTACAATTTTCTACTATTAGGTTTAACTTACACATTTAATAGAGGATAAAAATATATACACTGGATAAACTTCTAATTCTAAATTAACTAACAGATGTTTAAATAAAAATATAATATCCTAACCTAACTAAAACTATTAACAAACAAAAATAAGGCGACGAAAATTTCCTCCGCATCGCTGTCGACTGGTAATGTACCCAAGAGACTGGCGGCATTGCCACGTTGTATGGCAATACTTAGCCTAAAGGTAAGGTTAAACTAAAATCCACCTCGTGGGTCACGGGAAGTGTCAACCGGCCGTTTGGAAATTCGTTGAACATTCGTTTAAATAAGAATTAATTAGAGAGTATTCGCAATTAAATTAAATATCAGACGAAAATTTCAAATTCTTTACTCATTTGAAACTATTTTTGATAACGACTTTGCTTTCAATCTTGCAAAAAGTGCTTTCAATTTTAATGACATGCCAATGCTTTTGATAATAAAACAAGCATTAACTTCATTGCCCTCTCTTTTATCTAGCAAGTTCAATAAGCCTAATCTGTCGAAATTAAATCGATTCCCACTGAGAGAAGATTATGAAATTAGGATAAAGGTCTTGCAATGACATCAACTAAGATATTGAGACAAACGCAGCAAGTTTTGAGATTTATTTTAAGCAGAGCTAATGCTATTTAATCATCTACCTTTTTAATAGCTTTCTGAACTCCTTTCTACCTCGTTCGTCTAGTGGTCGCAAGTGCTACTAAGCATGACGTCCTGGGTTCGATTCCCGGATCAGGCAAAGATTTATTGCAATGGGTATTCCATCTGTAATTTCTCAATAGCAGCCCGGAGTCTGGATTTGTGGCCGATTGATGGCAATAAGCTATTAGCTCCCTATTACATGGGACTCAAACATAACTGGCGAAATGTGGGTGTAGTATAGGTACACCTCTGCCTAACCCTTCGGGGAAATACAGGCGTGATGTTATATTTTCTAAGCTTCTTTGTTCTGCAAATTTCACTATCATATTCTGCCTAGCTTTTTCTCAACTACGTATGCTAGGGTCGGCTCCTGGTCTAACCCGTTGCAGCTGGATACCAGTAGTTTAGTTAGAGCTGTGGCGGTATCTGCATCGCCACATGTGAACTACGCATCAAACACCTGACGTCACACAAAAATCGTGACTCACACAAATCCTGCATCGCGCAAGTAAAGTTTACCGCGTTATCAACATATATTATATATACAATAACTTTCTGACATCAATCGTTAGGCAGTTGCCCGCCAGACACGACACGACCTGTGTGCTTGGAGGATTCTCCCTTTTCTATAGAGGATGAGTGAACTTTACACCCTGTACCTCATACTTCTAAAGAGCGACTGCCTATCTGACCTCCACAACCCAATTCCTGGGTATGGGTATTCATGACATGTTTTTAAGCATTCATTTGCGTTTATGTTTGCAAGATTTTCATTATCTTCCTGCATTTATCCGGACTTATTTAGTTCCAAATGAGCATATTTTTTTCTTTCATTCGTTTCTATCAGCTATCTCACTGTCAAGTTTCCTAGTTTCTAATTACAGATATTTGTAAATTGTAATCGAATTTACACTTCTAAGTGCATCTCTTAAAATATCAGTCGAAAAGGTTTCCTTATTGCCAGTTACGTAAAGACTATTTTGTTCTAATTTTAACCTAAATCAAAACACTATCTATCTTCCGATCTCCAATAAATGTTCCATCTATCTATAGCCCAAACATAACACTATTATACCATCGCCCTTCCTCAATCCGGTCAGAATTACGAGTACATTGCTCGTTTACGACCGCCATGTTGATCGTTTTTAGAACAAACCCAGCGTTGTGTACCAAATTGTAAGCCATGCTCTACAAGGTCGGTGTAGTTATAAGTTTATGAGTCGTTAAAGAGCTGTGCTATTGGTATTGAGCTGGTAAATTTGGTGGGATTTGTAAGCTGGTTTTAGTTTGTTTGAAGTCTTTTTCTCACTTTGTAGTGACTATTTCATTCTGTTCATCCTATGGTTGTCAAGCAAATATCGCGATAAATAAAATCATTGTTTGTTTCTGTTTCTTTTTGTGACTCTTTATTTTTTTTTGTTTACTCTTTATTTTCCGACGACAATTATTGAAGTAATATTTGAGGTTTTAAATTTCGAACCAGATTATAAGTCGAATAATAAATCAGCAATGAATTATCGTTTAGTTACGAGATTTTCCAAACAAAACAAAACAAAAGAAGGCTTAAATAAAATACAGCAAAGTGTGACCCGCTCTGTAAAAGATGCTTCCACTGATAAGAAAACCGAGCTCAAACAAGTACACCCTCCAAAACAATTTCTTTCTTCCCTTTAAATACGATTTTCCCTTCACAATAGCACAACAAAATTCTTTTATAGAAACCAACCCTTCTGAACCAGTGACCTCGAATCCCAACCCCAAAATACTTATGACTAATCAATTGACTAACTAAAGAAACTGACTAAATGGTGGAAATAATACCGTCCGAGGCCAGTCTTGGTCAGTAAGTTGGCGTCCATCCAAATGTTACCAACGACAAAGACGCTCAAGCCATAAGCAATGGCGATTTTAAATATGAAGATTTTGCTAAATTCTCGTTGTTCGAAAGTAAATTTTATCACGGAGAAGGTAAAGTTGAAAATGAAGTGGCTAGTTTTGAGAATTTTTGGATTGTTTCTCTTGATTTGTGTGCTGAATATAAAGCGTTGATTAGGATACTGGATGAAAAAGTAGTATTATAAGTAGTTTTACCTTTCATTCGTTTTAGTGCTGCAATATTGTAAACTGGGATTCTGATTTGTTTAATGCGAGTGGCTTGGAACTGTACCAATGCGTTTCCATTGCTGGACTTTGATAGGTTTATTTTATTTTGTTCCTGTAGCTGTGTCTGGAGTGGATTAGAGCTGTTATAATAATTTTCCACATTTTTCAAACATACACTGTATTCTTTCTGTACCTTTTCTAACAACGGTTTTATGATTGTTATTTGAAAGCATAAATTCATGTCCAAAATCTGCATTTATCGTAAGTTAAGTATTGATATCGAAATAAATTGAATTTATCATTTCAATCAGTCATTTCATCATCATTTTCATCCATATTCACATCCAGTTCATTATTTAGGTCATCTTTGTATGTCCTTTGCAAAATATTAGCACAAACATAATTCGTTCACAAAATAACAAGATTGTAACATTATAACAATGGAGAAAAATAATACAATTACGTCCCAACAGATTCAACTAGCAACGTTCGCCGTTCATTTAAAAACTAATTCAAGTTTATTAATTTGGCGCTTACTATGCGAAGATAACGTACATTTTAATATAGAATTTGGAACTGTTCCAAAAACTTACTCGGCTAATAATTTACTTTGTTGATTTAATTAAAACAGTTAAAACATTAGACTTGTAAACTATGATTTTACGTCAAAAAGTTTTGAACAAAGGGTGAATAGGAGTCGCGAATCATTTGATAAATTAATAGTGCCGAGAAGTTATGTTTTAGTTCCATTATTTTCAACGTTTTTGCTTAAAATAGGTCCAAAATTTATTTTGATTGATGATCTAACTTTTTCCTAACTTGACCTATAAAATCAGGACATTTGCCAATATGATGTTCGTTCATAATATTCATAAAAGTCGTTCTGCTGTCTAATTTATTCACTGAGCCGATTGGGGGTATAATTAGATCTTCTTTCATCTCTAATGAAGATGAATCAGACGTGGAAATTAACGCATACTGTTGATGTGAATTATTTCCGACAATGATGAATATAATGATTTTAACTGGTGATGCATCTGTCGTTAGTATAATTTTAGTTATATTAGCCGTCTATTATAATTTTGACGAATTATTAGGTATTTTGTTTGGTTTGATCTATTTATATTATGTTAAGTTCTTTAACTTTGAAACATCTGTCACATTAATTTTCATAACGAGATTGAAATGGTGGTGGGTGCTATCTATATGGTCTAAAAATTAGTAATAAATTATCTTCTCGTCGTTCTTTTTTATCAACATTTTCTTAAATATTGAACAATACTATGAGTAATGTCCAAACAAGACATTCTTTACTCATTATTTTCATTTTAGACTGTATTTGTCTTAAATAAAACTAAAAAAATATATTTTAGTCAATTCTCTTTTCACTTGCACCACACTAAAAAACAAACGTGGTACCAAAATGAACCTAGAGGAGTAATGAAAAATTTCCAGCAGTAAGTTTTGAAACAATAATCGTTTTTATTATCAAAGAGATAGAGACTATAATCGGGTCACGTAGTTTACACCGATTCTTCTTTCAATAAACTAAGATGATATTTATTTGATTCCGACAAACGTTTTCTTTATGACGAGATTTATTTAACGTTTTTAGTATTTTATTTACGTTTCATATAGAATTACTAATTGATTTTGCTCGTTTCGAGAAATGGGGGGAAAGATGAGAGTTCTCTCAAGTAATTTGACGGGAAAACTTAATAGGAAACGGATACTGAGAATTGTTCTGGAAAATCCAAATAAGTGATTTAGATTTTCTTATTGAAAAAGTAATTGAATGTTAAAAAAAAAGATTCTTTGGATGCTTTAAGATTAATGGTTTCGAGTGAAATACCAGATAAGGAAAAGCAATTTCAAGACTGCTCTTTAAATAAAAATAGGTCTGTGTTGTATCACATACATAAAATTCGCTACTGTTACCATGCGTGGGTGCCAGCCAGGCAACATTATACCTCACCTCACCACGCCTTGAAAGATAGGTGTCACATCTACTTTCATACCTACCTTTGTATCTATCCTTGTTATGTTATCTAAAGATATAAATCGTTAGATTCGCACTACCCCGTCAAAAGAGTTTTTGTTTAGTTTTGACACCTCTGACCTCTGACACACAAGTGTCGCATCCATGGAAACGTATACGAGATGTGTGAGGTCACTCTTAGAATGATAGATAGAATATCTTTATTGTAAGCCCTGCCCCCGTAACCCTTCCAGGATTACAGGCCTAATGTTATGTATAAACTAAAATTTAACAAAACCACAGAATGGTACAGAAGGCGCACTCCGCGTTTTAGGTATGAAGCTACAAATACGCGGCAAGCTTGTCATATCCAGGCCAATTCAGTGACCGTAACGTAGTCAGAAGATACATATAATATAAGAGTTAGGATAGAATGAGAATAGAATAGAATAGAATATTTATTTGCGTAAAACATGGTATACAAGGGTGTTAAATATAAATTCAGGCACAAGCATGTTTAGCTAGGATAAAACATAGCATGCAAAAATTCTAGGTGAAGGAGAGGCAACTTCTAGGTGAATATAACTATAGTTAATTAGCGTTGTGCGACTTTAATTGCACATTGTGTCGTAGCAAGACTCGCTTTTTATTTAAATGGTTTTGCAGACTGAATCATCTGTATTAATCTGTGACAAAGCTCTCTTTTACTCTTGTCAGCATTAACACTTTTTGTGCGACATAATAATTTGGTGATGGCAGTTCTAATGATTTAAATCTCTGTTTTTATCCCACGCAGATCGAGTTAACCAAACATTGTCTGTGTATCGGCGATGGGCCAGCATTGGCCAACATTGCCCAGCATCCGATTACTGTTTACACACATTTTGTCAATCCGCCAACTGGGACGAGAAATTTTTACGAATAGGTTTGAAAAACATTCGCACATGACTCGTTTCGAACTCGGGTATGTTTCTCGAGCGCATTTTTGAGCGATGCTACATACCTCAAAGCTTTTTGCTTACGTTACGAGTGACTCTAGGCGAACGACGATGTGTATATTTTGTGTTTGTGAGAAATGTATGCTTTCATGTTTTTCTGTCGACATTATTTTGTATGGTAGCTGCTGTTGGTTTTAAATTGGTGTCGTTGTTATGAAGAGTCGGTTTGATCTTGAGCTACCTAATTGCAACGAATAATATAATGAGTTAGTTTTCGTGAAATATAGTTGTGCGTTGCTGGGGAATTTTTTACTCATAAATATAATGTCTGATGTTATTACAAAAGACTTTATAGATTAGTAAAAGATGTAAGTACCACGGTACTTTCTATGTTTGTTTAGCCATTTTGTTGTATTCGAGTTTTAAATATCTGAAATATTACTTTGGCGTACAAAAATATCTGCCATAGACAATGAACTCATAGTCACAAAAGCTTCATCATCTATAAGTAGCGCTGTGACTGGGCGAGCCTGACCTATAAAACACGCCAATATTAGGTCAATGCCAATGAAAACATTTCTATCTATAATAACTTCTGCACATTCCTCATTAAAACCTGACATTGGTTCAACTTCATCATCCATTGATGATTTAGTACCTACTAATAGCAGACCTCAGCAATACAAAAAATGCAATGGATGTCAAAAGAATCTACATAAAAACGTGAATCAAAATAAACTGCTGAATATCGTATGCATAACGATGGTTTCAACCTTGACTGCTGCCTGCGCCGGAAGGCATAAACGGTTTATTGCCCCAACGATGGGTTTTGTGAGAAAATAGCTCGAGTTCGGGGCAAGATTGTAAGAAACTTTTCCACCTTGAAGCTGTTGGTAACAATTATTGATTTGATTTTTGGTAATGTTGCATGAAAACGTTTGAGCTCACTGCTGGAAATGAGAGCAGTGGTAGCTCAGAGGAAATCACTTTCCTTTGTGTTAATTATTTTATCACCACTGCTTTCAAAACAGTGAAGGAAAATATAATGATATGTCTTAGGACCGAAATTCAAGGACGCACTGGGCCCTCGTGGTGGTGTACGACCCACTCACACCCGCACAGAGAGGAGGCCTGTATCCCAGCTGTGGGAACATTATGCGCTAATTATGCTGGAAATATCGCCGTCTGAATTCAGTGGCATTTCCAGCTGTATATAATCAAAGGCTGAGATAAAAACTACGAGTGATTTTATACAGCTGCGAATTTGAATAGATTAAGTTTGATTGATGATTTGAAACCTAACGAAAACACAAAGCTTAGTAGAGTTAGTCTAATCTCCTGATTTATCTCAAAGTCAATTTAGCATTAACCTCAAGAATACCTAAAGTAAATGTTCGTGCCTTCAAAGCAAGAGTGAAAACTGAACAGGCATCTTCTGGGCTTGCTCGTTTCGTCGTAGTCTTCATGCATCCCTTTCTACCAGTCGAGATGGAGATCAAGAGCAGGCCTATTTTAGAAAATAAATCTACCCCACTTGACGTGTAGGGGAGGTAGCCTAAAACCACTATGTCGTCGACGTGATAAATATGTACGCCTATGCCAAATTACAGCTTTTTGGTACTTAGAGTCTCTGAGCTAAGCCGCGGGCAGACAGACAGACAGACACGGCGAAACTATAAGGATTCATTGTTAACCATAGAACAGGTTTCATAATTGCGTGTAAAATAATGTTGAACAAAGTTTACTATACGGTGTAAAGTTTATCGAAATATTTATCGTTCAAATTCAAATTATTTTATTTCACATAAACCTACATGGGCACTGATGAAGCGTCAGAAGCTAGGTGCACGGTTCCAATTGGTCGTTTCCTATGGAGAAGAGCCGGCAAGAAACTCCACGGTTACCTACTCTTTTAAAAATAATTGGGTTAACAATATTTTCAAAAACAAAAAAAAACAGTGTTATTAGGTATGGGAGCACAGTGTAGGTCTTTCAACAAGTACCAAGTACTTAACAAAATAGAAGATGGACAACAAGTCTACGTTCTTCATTGAGAACTACCTGCGCCCGCGGTTTCATCCGCATAAGTCTTGATTCCGTGGGAATATCGGAAAAAAAAGTATCCTATGTCTTAACCCAGGTCATGGTAATGTGTAATGTGCCAAATTTCATCCAAATTCATTGAGCTATTCTTGCGTGAAACCGTAACAAACATTCAAAAATTCAAATCTTTTCTCTTTACAATATTAGTTTAGATGTATAAATTCTTTGCTAGATGGGTGTTAAATAAATAAGCTGGTAGGAAGGGATAGCAAACAATAAATTATTTAAACCAACACCAGATTGCATGAAGCTTTTAACATTTATCAAATCAAAACTCAAAATCTTCCATAGAATAACCTCTAACAAGATTCAGAGCAGCTTAAAAAAATTATTTCCCTTCGTCCTTCATTGGGGTCGTTACAAAGGGTGACTTAATATAATAGCTGAAATGCAAAGAGCATGTCATTGCCAACAATTACTGTTGCGATTCCATTCAAGCCACATTAGTCTTGATAGATTACTGCTCTTAAGGGGAGATAGACAGCTTATGATTTTCCCAGTGCTGGGACTCAGACCTTCTCTCTGTGAGAGGACCGTAATCCGCCACTTCGGCTCAGTGCGGGTCGGTAGCCTTCGAAATTCAATAATTTTTTCGTTTTTTATAATGTGCAGCTCATTATCTGGTTGTATGTTGTGCGACATTAAGAATATATTTACATAGTCTACGTAGTAGTCGTTGCTCTAGTGGTCGGAAGCGCTTCTGCTGAGCATGATGTCCAAGTTTCGATTCCCGGGTCGGCCAAAGCCTCTTTCGGTTTTCCATCTGGAATTTATCAGTAACAACCCGGAGTCTGGATTTGTGCCCAGCTGATAGCACTGGGCTGCCTTCTATTACATGGGACTTAAACATATCTGGCCAAATGTGGCTGTTCTATAGGTACACCCCTGCCTTACCCTTCGGGGAACGCAGGCGAGATGTTATGTTATGTAATATTCATTAGAAGCATCAATACAATTCTCTTAGTTCTAATTGGTCAAAAATATAACTTAATAAATCATAAAAACAATACGTTTTCGGCCAATTAGGTAATTATGATTTAGAGAGTTTTATTGTGTGGTGGTTTTGACTAGAAATTATTTTGCTAAAAAATGCAAAAAAATAAGAAATAATTGAGAATTATCTTAGTGCAATCGCCTTAAATCTTTTGTTGAAACATAGCCATTTTCAAACTACATATAGTTTCTAAGAGTATCTTGATAAATAGAATTTGGATTTACTGCTTATTCAGCTTTTGTAAGTAATAGATTGAGTGGAGAGTGATGTTTGATGCGATTTTTTCTAATGTAAGTACCTAAGTGTGATTTTGTTTGCATTAATAATCGATTTGGCTGGGTTCATTATTCATTGGGTTCGCATTTTCTCTTATTTGTGATGAATGTGTTTTGCTTTCAAGTTTCATTTAGAAACAATATCGAGTTTTTTTTATCAATATCATCTTATTGAGAGATTTCCTTTGAATAATCTTTTGTTACTTTGTGTTAGGTATTTCATAAAATGTTAGTAGTTATCTGACTCAGGCGTGACTTTGTGGAAATACATTATAAAATACAATAGACGACGTATATTTAATAACCTAATCTGTTCTTTAAGATTCGTAAAGAACCTTGTAAGAAATCAACACGTGGAACCTCTCAACCAGGCATCTTCAAGATGATGATTGATTTGTTGAATTGACCCGGACACGACATGTTGCCACGCCAAACGCAGAGACGCGCGTTCGGCGCTTAGCTTACAGGGTTCTTTTACAATAAATATACGTCGTCTATTGTATTTTAAACTGTTAGTAGAAAAAAAAACTCTTTATTACGTAGCTACAAAATACGAATTACTTATAGTTAAAAATGTAGAAAGCTAGCAACTATTTAGTAGCTTTTTTGGTAACATATGAAACCTCACTAGAAGCCTTCAATATTAGTGCTGTCAAGTCTCTCTATATTAGTATATTTCTATAGTATAATCCCCACCTCTAGCTATGACATTATCCCTCGACAAATATTTAATTTTACACCATCTCATATTATTTGGCGCCCCATCAACTACAGCATGACTTCACAAAATCGTTGCATTTGACAGCTCCCGGCAAAACTAAACAGCGGTGTTACTAATACATTATCGCGCGCCCGAACCTAATCGATCCAGTTATAGCTGGTTATAACTGGTTGTTACTGGATGTATCTCGTTATAGTAAACAATACCTGCTCTGTGTCGTCGATTAGGTCATTGTTCAGAATAACTGGGGTAATGTTGATAATGCTTTTGTTAGAAATGACTGGTTGACTAGCGTTGAGTTTTGATTTTGTATTGGAATACACAAAGCGCATCGATTTTGTAGTAACAGTAAAATAACAGTCAGTGTATTTGTGGTTTATTTACATTTCGAATTAATATTGTGTATTCCGCTTGCGTTCTACACTAATTTTGAATTCATTTTAGATAAGACACGAGGAAAGTTTTGAATATGAAAGTAAATGGGTATAAGAGTAGGGGAAGACTAAAGAAACGGATGGATGGACTGTGTGAAAGATGAGATGACGACTAATAGAGAAGAATTGATGTGGAAAACATGTTGCGTCGACCCCAAATAAATTTGAGAGAAGTGCAAGAGAATTATGAAGAAGGTAGAACGAGGTACTATAGTCATGAGTTTTAGACAATATTATGATTATTACACATTCCGCAGCCGCTTGACCGTTACAGTGGACATCAGGTGGGCATAACAATTAAAATTCTATTGTGTCTCGTTAATGACAGCTGAAGGTATAGGATCAAAGCATTTCCTATACATATCCTCTTCGCTATTTCGAACCGACTTCTAAAAAAGAAGGAGGTTCTCAATTTCGGATGTCAATATTTTTATTACATGTATGTTCGGGCATTACTCCGTCATATATATAGACGGATTTGCAAAATTCTTTTTTTGTTTCAAAGGGTGCTCTCGAGGTGGTCTCATATAAATTTTAGTAACTTTGCTTTGGTACTTTTTGAGTTAGCTTCAATAATATCCATACATTTACTCATGAATATCATGATTATTTTTCAAGCTTACATAATGCACAAATAAAATGCAAAAGTATGAACCTGTTTGTCAAAAAAGTCCTTATAAAAAGCTCTTTAGACACACAAACACAGATGACAGTTACTCATCAGTGATCTAACACTTCGTCTCCGTCGGAACATGACATTTACGAGTATGTAACAGTAATTTATATAAACAAGAGTGTTGCTTATCTGTGGCGGTGACGTCACGGGAGAATAAACACACTCACTAGGTTTGGGCATAGAATAATAATACTGTGCAGACGAGAAACTCTTATACGGATAATATCACCTAGCCCTTAGCATCACCTTCTTATGAAACGAACTCAAGCGATCAATCAGCTTAGCCTTTCGCAGTTTACTCTAAACATATAGGCATTTCCCTAGTTGCGTCATAATGCCCGGTTTTCAGCGGCCCACTGCCATTTCAGCTTACTAACCTTGCAAACTATCGGTACAACTATAGCTACAGCTCTTTTTTCGAATAATTTAATTTCGGATTTTATTCCTGACATAAATTTCGGGCATGAATCACTCCATAGCGCGTTGAGCGACCTTGAATTTATAAAATTCAAAAGTCATTAATTCAAACTAGGCTGGAAATCAGCACTTTTCGAACGTCAAAATTACATAAGAAAGTCCCCCATAAACGCCCGCCCTTCACCACTTCCTAGTGCTATTGCTGAGAAGAAGAAGTGGCGCAACAAACTCCTCAGCAGCACAGCTGTCTGTTCAGTTAGAAAAAACTTGATTCTATAATATAATAGTATGCAAATAATTTACATTACTCAACACAAAACATAAAATAAAATATATTTGCTATAATGATAGCTAGCACATGCCAATATACCAACAAAAACATCGAAATCTATATTCAAGCGAAAATAAAAACTAAAAACGTAAGCAGAACTTAATACCCGAATTATAAAGCCTCCAGGCATAAAGGGCGTGCCCGCTTTTATAATCTAGCCACAGCAGGATTCTCAATTTGTTGTTGATCGTACTAATGAAGATACATTACCCGAAAACTGTAGGCATACTATAGAACCGTTCAGACCTGTTTCGCTTCTGTTTAGTTTTCTTCTATGGTTTCAGGGAGAAATGTTGATTATGCGATGAAAGATCGTGTTCTCGAAGATGAAGCTGGCGTTAAATGGGAGGCTCGAGATGATAGTATGAGGTGTGAGATGGTAAAGAGGTCCTTACTGACACTGTGACGAAGTGGTGTCGAGAGGTTTTTGTTATTATTGTAGCGTTTGTTTTTTGTTTATTGTGATTGCGTTTTATTTTGTTGTTATTTGCCCTATCCCGTTGGTTTAACATGAAGAATTTTATCATCTCGCTAATGACCTTTTACTTTGAAATGGACCTGAAATGTCTTTGTTATTCAAATCTTTATTGTTCAAACAAACACTTTCATACTTCGCAAATGTCAAATCGTGGTTCTCAAAACTTTTCACAGAAGGCCTTTAAATACATAGTTTACATCCTTTAAAGGTGTTTACTAGACAAACATTATATTTATGAGTATTTACAAAAGAAGGGGAAGTAGGAACTATTGTTAAAAAAAATCAGTCTTTCCCGGAGACAGTAACTCATTTCAGACCCAAACCCGAACTCACCCTAGTGCCCGTCCAAACTACCAAGTGATCCAAGCGAATCTGCAGAGGAAGAACCTAGCGACCCAAGAGCTCATGATAGTGGCTAGTGAGCGAAAGGTCGCATTCGCACTGCTCCAGGAGCCATATGTGGGTGGGGTGAAACGGATGCGAGACTACCGGGGAGCGAGAGTCTACCAGTGCGCGGAACAAGGAAGTGGAACTGTGAAGGCGGCAATTGTCGTCTTCGATCATGACCTTGACGTCACACAGTGTCCAAACTCACCACCAATAACATCACGGTGGTGAGGATCCGAACCAGCGCCTGGGAAATCGCAGTAGTCTCGTTCTATTTCGAACCAGACCAGCCCATACAGCCATACCTGGAGCAACTTATGCAGATTCGTGAGGAAATGGGCACCACAAAAATCATAATGGGAGGTGACGCAAATGCGAAGAGCACCTGGTGGGGTAGTTTGGTTACAGATGGCAGGGGTGAGGAAATGTCGGGTACACTAGATGAAATGTGCTTGCAGGTGCTCAACATCGGAAACACGCCAACTTTCGACACCATCAGGGGTGGCAAGTCATATACCAGTTTCGTTGACGTAACAGCGTGTTCAACGGACTTGCTAGACCTGGTGGAAGACTGGAGGGTTGAAGAAGGCATCACGAGCTCGGACCACAACGGTATTGTATTTAATATTCAGATTCAAAAAGCAAAAGGAACAAACATTAGAAGAACCACCAGACTTTTTAACACGAGAAAAGCAAATTGGAGCCAATTTCATGAGAAATTGGCCCAATTAAAAGTAGATTACAACCTAAATACAATAGAAATAAATAAAATTAATAATGAAATAGAACTGGAAAATAGCATCAACAATTACATTAGAACGATAACTGAAACTTGCGAACAAACTTTAGCAAAAATTAAAAATAACGATATACTTACAATACCGTGGTGGTCAAAGGAGCTCACCGATATGATGAACGATGTGAACACCAGAAGACGCCGCATCCGATGCGCTGCACCAATCCGGAGAGCGATGGTCGTCGAGGAGTACCTGCAAGCAAAAGAAAATTATGAGTTACAAGCCAAAAGGGCGCAGATCACTAGTTGGAAAGGGTTCTGCGAAAAACAGGATAAGGAAGGAGTTTGGGAGGGAATATACAGGGTAATGGGACGGACCGCTAAACGACACGAGGACTTGCCATTGGTGAAGGATGGGGTGACACTCGATGGTACAGATTCGGCCTTACTGCTGGCGGAGACCTTCTACCCCGAAGACTTAGAAGAGGAAGACAACGATGACAACCGTCGGACGCGAGCAGCGGCCAGTCGTGTAAACGAGTGGACGCATGATGAACAACATGACCCACCGTTTACACTTCAGGAGCTTACATCCGCGGTGGAAAGTTTCAACCCAAAGAAGGCACCCGGGGCGGATGGTCTCACAGCCGATATCTGTGCCCAAGCCATTTCCCGGGACCCGGGGATGTTTCTTGCGCTGGCCAACAAGTGCCTCGAGCAGGGACACTTCCCCGGACCCTGGAAAGTGGCCACAGTGGTAATCCTCCGAAAACCAGGAAAGGACTGTTACACCACCCCGAAATCCTACAGGCCAATCGGCCTCCTACCAGTCCTGGGCAAAATGCTTGAGAAAATGTTGGTAGCAAGGCTAAAGTGGCATCTGATCCCGGGACTGAGTACTCGTCAGTTTGGCTTCATGCCCCAGAAGAGCACCGAGGACTCCCTCTACACCATGATACAACACATCAAAACAAAGCTGAACCAAAAGAAGCTGATCACTGTTGTATCGCTTGACATAGAGGGAGCCTTCGACAGCGCATGGTGGCCGGCCATCAGGACCAGACTGGCTGAGGAAAGTTGCCCGGTGAACCTCAGACGGATGCTGGACAGCTACCTGACTGGTAGGAGTGTCCGAGTTAGGTACGCCGGAGCAGAGTGCCTAAGAAACACCAGTAAAGGGTGCGTTCAGGGGTCGATTGGCGGTCCAATCCTCTGGAACCTGTTGTTGGACCCTTTGCTGAAGGGGCTGGAAGAGCGGGGACATCACTGCCAGGCCTTCGCCGATGATGTCATTATGATCTTCGACGGTGACACAGCATTGGAAGTTCAAAGACATGCCAATGCCGCCCTCGAGTATGTTCGGAAGTGGGGCATCGGAAATAAGCTAAAGTTTGCACCACACAAAACCTGTGCAATGGTTGTTACCAGAAAGCTGAAGTACGATGTCCCGCTGCTGAGCATGGGCGGGGTAGACATTGGCATGTCCAAGGAAATAAAAATACTGGGGCTCACCGTCGACCACCAGCTCACTTTCAACACCCACGCCGCAAACGTGTGTAGAAAAGCTGCCAATATCTACAAGCAGCTATCCAGAGCGGCTAAAGTGAGCTGGGGCCTGCATCCGGAGGTCATAAGGAGCATCTACACGGCAGCAGTGGAGCCGGTAGTGATGTACGCGGCAAGCGCCTGGGCGCCGGCAACAAAGAAAATAGGAGTGCAGAAGATGCTGAACACGGTCCAAAGAGGATTTGCCCAAAAGCTCTGTAAGTCCTACCGCACTGTTTCACTGAACGCGTCCCTGGTGCTGGCTGGGATACTCCCCCTCGACCTTCGAATACAAGAAGCAGCTGCACTGTATGAGGCAAAGAGGGGTGTGCCCCAGCCAGACCTTGCGGGCAGGGAGGTGGAGCGTGTGGTGGCATTTGCAGAGACCCCACATCCAGCGGAACATATGGCCTTGGAGTTCGTGAGTCTGGAGGACCAGTCTCGTGTGGACACCCACAACAACCAGGCGGTCCGGTTCTTCACCGACGGCAGCAGGATTGCGGGCAGGGTCGGAGCAGCACTGTCACTGTGGGACGGTGAGGCAGAGATCAAGTCCGTAAAGCTTAGCTTGCCGTCGTGCTGCACGGTCTACCAGGCGGAACTCCTGGCCATATGCGTAGCCACGAGGGAAATCCTCAAGCGCAGGGAGGGAACCTTTGGAATCTATAGTGACTCAAAGGCAGCACTTCAAACAGTCACGAACCAGGGTTCCCTCCACGCCTTGGCGGTGGAGGCGAGAGCAAACGTGGGCGCAGCCTTAACCCAGAGCAAAGATGTTTCCTTGTTCTGGGTTAAGGCTCATGCCGGACTAGAGGGCAACGAACGCGCAGACCACCTAGCGAAAGAGGCTGCACTCAAATCCAAGAAGAAGCCGGACTATGACCTTTGCCCGGTCTCATTCGTCAAGCGGCAAATCCGAATGGGGTCGCTCGACGAATGGAACCGGAGATACCAAAATGGCGAAACAGCCTCCGTAACAAAAATGTTCCTCCCAGATGCCATAAAAGCTTTTAAGATTATCACAAAGATTAAGCCAACCGGGGTACTCACGCAGATTTTGACGGGGCACGGTGGGTTCTCCGAATACCTGCACCGCTTTAAGTGTAAGGGGAGCCCATCGTGCATCTGTGAGCCAGATGCGCTGGAATCTGTCCCTCATATTCTGACGGAATGTCCTGCGTATGGAGTAGAGCGAATGAATGCGGAGTTGGAATTAGAGATAGAGATAAATAGGACTACCATAATAGAATTAATGAAAAACAGAAAGCAGCGAAAAATTTTATTGGAATACTGTACAACAATAGCTACAAAAGTAATAAACAGAAACAAGGAAATATAAAGCTATGCTTTTAATATATAAAATTTATATACAGACAAAGCATAAAATAAATAAATAGATACTAAAAACGAAATAAAACATAAATCCAAGATAGTTAATAAAAAATTTAGGTAAACATCAATACAAGTAAAACTTCATTTAAAATTCAGAAAATCAATAAGTAAAATTGGAAATAAACATAAAAATATTATATAATAAGGTCTCTGACTATGTCAGGGGGCACTTTGAAAGGCAGGAGTGGGTTTTAGCCGGTAAGAGTCCGGCACTGCCCAGACTGGTTCACCAGTGAGGCAGTCTGGGCGTCCATGAGGATTACCCACTCCTGCCAAACCAAAAAAAAAAAAAAAAAAAAAACTAGGCTGGAAATCAGCACTTTTCGAACGTCAAAATTACATAAGAAAGTCCCCCATAAACGCCCGCCCGTTCACCACTTCCTAGTGCTATTGCTGAGAAGAAGAAGTGGCGCAACAAACTCCTCAGCAGCACAGCTGTCTGTTCAGTTAGAAAAAACTTGATTCTATAATATAATAGTATGCAAATAATTTACATTACTCAACACAAAACATAAAATAAAATATATTTGCTATAATGATAGCTAGCACATGCCAATATACCAACAAAAACATCGAAATCTATATTCAAGCGAAAATAAAAACTAAAAACGTAAGCAGAACTTAATACCCGAATTATAAAGCCTCCAGGCATAAAGGGCGTGCCCGCTTTTATAATCTAGCCACAGCAGGATTCTCAATTTGTTGTTGATCGTACTAATGAAGATACATTACCCGAAAACTGTAGGCATACTATAGAACCGTTCAGACCTGTTTCGCTTCTGTTTAGTTTTCTTCTATGGTTTCAGGGAGAAATGTTGATTATGCGATGAAAGATCGTGTTCTCGAAGATGAAGCTGGCGTTAAATGGGAGGCTCGAGATGATAGTATGAGGTGTGAGATGGTAAAGAGGTCCTTACTGACACTGTGACGAAGTGGTGTCGAGAGGTTTTTGTTATTATTGTAGCGTTTGTTTTTTGTTTATTGTGATTGCGTTTTATTTTGTTGTTATTTGCCCTATCCCGTTGGTTTAACATGAAGAATTTTATCATCTCGCTAATGACCTTTTACTTTGAAATGGACCTGAAATGTCTTTGTTATTCAAATCTTTATTGTTCAAACAAACACTTTCACACTTCGCAAATGTCAAATCGTGGTTCTCAAAACTTTTCACAGAAGGCCTTTAAATACATAGTTTACATCCTTTAAAGGTGTTTACTAGACAAACATTATATTTATGAGTATTTACAAAAGAAGGGGAAGTAGGAACTATTGTTAAAAAAGTTACAATTGCCAAGGAAAATGTTCCGACTTCTGACATAGAAACCTGGAAGGAAACCTTACCTATAGAACTTAATAGTTTCGTAAGCAAATAAAAACTTTGTCCAGAACATTGTTTCAATTGGATTTAAGGAATGTGTTTGTTGACAACAATTTTAAACCACCTGCTACATTAACCTTTAATTTTCATTGGCTTCGTCCACCAGTTCTAATATTTAACTGACCGTTAATAAAATGTTACAACTTTTTGTTTTTAACTAGATACTTTTAAGGCGTAGTCTAGCGTGGAATAATAGAAAAATAAAGCTTAATAGTATACTGAAAAATAAAGCTAGAAAAATAAAGCTAGAAAAATATGCAGCTTATACAGAACCTTACTTTTTAGGGTTCCGTAGGTACCTCAAAAGGAAAAAAACGGAACCCTTATAGAATCACTCGTGTGTCTGTCTGTTTGTTTTAATTTGCTCCGAATTTATTGGACCAATTTAGTTTTTATTATAATTATAAAATAAATACTTTTAAAATTGACTATTAACTCCACCCTTAACCCGGGGTTGCGGATAAGTCCTAAGGGGAAACCGTGGCCCTGGTCTAGGTAAGGGAAGGAACACGGGTGGGTTTTAGTCAGTAAAAGTCTGACACGCCCTTCCGCTCCGCCCAGAGCGGGAGAAGTCATTGGATGATTTCCCACCCAAAAAAAAAAAAAAAAAAAAAACCCTTAACTCCGCAACAATTCCCTGTATTTTTAATCAAATTTTTTGGCTCATTAGCCTAAAATTTTGATTAAAAAAATACAGGGAATTTTTCTTTACTCATAAATGACAGGAAAAACGGGACGAAGTATAGTAATGATCTTAAAATAACGTGATAAATTTTCAATATTTTGCCTACAAACTTAAATTTGTGGTTGGAATGTATAGAGAACCTGTTTTTCAACTACAATGTTAAGTTTGTTCTTGGGATAAATTCATTGCAACTGAGCCGACACGCACTTCGCACTTTTTTTTTAAGTTACTAGTAACGATTGGAAACTCTAACAATTCGTTACCCGTAACTTGCAAAACTCAAAGATGTAACGCAAAACATACCTAATAAATAAATAAACCAAAACCATCCCTATTGTAACGAAACTTAACCGCAAGTTCATCCATTAACTACCACATTGCCCCCCCCTGCTTACCCCCCTCAGAAGGCTTCTGCTTCATGTAACGGATAACGATAATTGTTTGGACAATCGTTGTTATTCCGTTAACTTTGTGTAGGTGACAGTTAACAAGTACCTGGTTAAGATAAAGTAAGGGGGGCCATGGTTTGGGGGATTAAAGGATAAAAGGGACTGTAATCATTTGAATGTCAGAGTTGAACTGCTAAGAGTGAAAAAGTACAAGGAAAGAATCAAATCATATTATGGTTATGTTCGAGGGCTCGTTAAAATAATGTTGACATAAAAATGAGGGAAAACTTGTTTAGCCTAATGGACAAAACCTGGCCTAGTAGTAGGCATAATACGAGTATTAATATTTTATAACAGAAAAACGTAAAAGCTTTATGAATGAGGAATTAAATATAAGACCTCATTCTCTTTGAAGTTTTTCTCGATCAATATCTTTACATCATTATAATCTGCCTGGCCTTTTACCGTTTATGTTGGGGGTTGGCTTCTAGTCTACCCGGATCCAGCTCAATACTAGTATTTTACCTGGAGCGACTGCCTCTGACCTTCACAACCCAGTAGCTGGGTTACGCGATACTCATTGGTAAGACTGGTTATCAGACTGTCAGGCTTCTGACTACTCGTAACGACTGTCAAAGATCTGCGAATGACATCCGGGACCCATCCACGAACTGACCTCGGCTTCACCTTCGATCGACCCGTCCGGCTGTTATTACTGAGCCAAAAGCTCCTGAATACCTTAACACCATGATTATTAAAATATCAGCAACACGAAACATCCCCAAATCCTTAGGTCAATTAGAATTAAAATCAGAACGACACCTCATTACTTCATTACCGCAACAAAAAATTATTAAAAAAAAAAAACATCATCCACAACATCCACCGCCTATGTCCAGCAAACATCCAAACATCCATCTCATCCATCATAAACCAAGTCTCCCTCAAATCATAGCCACCCTAATACAAAGGCTACACTTAATTAAGCCACCTGGCTTAATTTATAATCTGTTGTACAATTATGGCCGGAATAAGGGGTGCCCCTTATAAACTCGGCAGGTTAAGGCTAAGGGTAGAAGACAGGAATACTTCTTGTTTCTTTTTGGATTTAGAAAAATACTTTTGATGTAAATGGTGTTTGTTCACCAGTAGGATAAGGCTAAGAAGGATTTAATTAATTTATATAATGTATTAACTAATTTAAGAACATTATATTTAAGTTAATTGTACTACTCAGATAGTATAATTATTAGTAGTAGCACATGAATTTTAGTCATGTGGTACCTAGTAGTGCATTTTGGCCCAGTGGTAACGGCCGCGAATTTCGAGTTGTAGGTCGTATTTTCGAACCCTGACAGGCGCTTACTTTGTGTAAATTATTTCATTACCATTTTGCTATCAAAACGGTGAAGGAAAACATCGTGAGGAAACCGGCATGTCCTAGAACCAAAAATTCGAAGACATGTGACATCCACCAACCCGCACTGGGCCCGCGTATTGTATTACGGTTACGGCCTACGCCCTCTCCCAGAGAGGAGGCCTGTGTCCCAGCAGTGGGAACATTAATAGGCTGATTAGGTAGGTTAGGGAAGTAGGACATCGTTTAGTTTTGAATAGAAATAAATTAATAAGACAAATACATAAGACATGTACACATTTAAAAACAACAAAAAAAGATAGGCAGTCATGGGGACTGCAAAAGAAGTGAAAATTTAAAACTGGTATAAGCGCCATCTATATTCTATAGCCCAGCACTACGCGAATCCATAAGTTTACCCTCTGCCATAAATCGCTCAATTAAAGAAGTTTTCACTACAATAAAATGTACACACTTCGCAAAGCATCTAACTGAGAGATAATGTTAATTACCTAATTTACAATGGCTCGTAAGTTTCAAAGTTTCGTTTCAAGTTATCTATCTTACAGGTGAAGTTCTCATCGTCACGCTAGACAACTCCGAAGGGCGAGACAGGGAGGTGTACACTAACACCCACGCCAGTCGTTCACCTTTGAAAATACCGGTGAACTCACGCAAACTTTATTTAGGGGATAGAAAGCGCCTCGTCCGTGAAAAACATATTAATTTACGTACTGAGTCTACCAAGTGTTCAGACATACGAAGATCGATAAAGGGCACCCCACATGTTGGAGTTAATCTTTAAATATTGACGTTTCTTAGGACAAGACAGGTTAAATATGTTGTGGGTTTTAAATTGACTCTAAACTCTAACGCATTTCAGAGATGGACAACATATTATATTTATACATTAATTGTGGGTAGTAGTCGTCATTCTTCTAAACTACGCAACAGATTTTGATGCGGTTTTTACAATCATTTTAAAGAATTTGTTTCAGAAGATTTATGTGCATAAAACATTTTAATAAGAAACTTACTTATCTTTATTATAAAAATCAATTGCCGTGCATTAGTTTCGCAAAAACTCGAAAATGGCTCAAAACAGTGGAAATAGGAAAAAATAAATTGGAAAAACCCAAAGGCCCAAAATAAATATCCAAAATCGAAATTTAAATTTTGACAGGACAACGTCTGACAGGTCAGCTAGTTATTATAAATCTCGATGTTTTGCCAAGCCGTAAAAACCGTATGAAACAGGGGCGGGTCGCTAGTAAATAAATAATAATTTATCATTATCATATCTTCCATCCCCACGTCTGTGAAGTTTACTAGTTAATTTGAGTTGACCTTGTATAATGTCTGAGCTTCAAAAGAAACCATGACCTCTGACATTCCATCCTACACAATAACTTCGCCACACAAAGCTTAATCAGAGTTCCAAAATTGAATCCACTTTCAACCACTTCGAATTTTGAATTCACGAAGTGATCCGATGTGAATGGTAGCCAATACCGAAGCAGTGGGGACCGTTCGGGTCTAAACAATAGCCGCTCGACGAACAAGGCTGAACTTGTTAGGCTTTTGTGTCATACACTGGATGACGTCAACGTTCTACGTCACTTTCGCAAAGTTCACGCATGTAACAACGGGGGTAGATGTTGACGGCTAAATATAGAGCATTCATAGACTGTTGAAATGAGTCCTATATTTTTTGTATGGATCCTGATTTCGCTCTTGACCTTAATCTCGTGTGGTGGATTATATCAAACGGGGCAAGTGAACCCAGAAGATGTATTTCGTTCTGGTTTTGAAGGTGGACGTTTTATAGAAAGGAAACACAGACGTTAATATTCTATAACAAATCTTAGTAGATGGACCATTAGTATCAATGCCCAGGCCCTACTCCACTACCATGCCAGTGCGTGTTGGTGGATGGTATACGTATATTGATTTTGAATTAGTAGAAGAAGTAACTGTCTTTTCTTTTGACATAATCATGATATAGTAAAAAAAATCCTGGGTAGCCTATTTCTGTTCCAATACTTGTTACTATTTTGGTTCTCAAAGGTTTGGGTCCAAGCTACAATAAAATTATCTCATAATACATCTAATGGGTAGAGGTCAAACAGATTTAGCTACAGCGAAGTTTCTTTGTGGATAATCTATAAATAATTTTCAAGGGCCCTTAGACTAATTTTGGGGCCAGATCAGTATTCTTAATCATTTTATAATATAAAAAAATAAATACCTGGTCGACCGAACTCTGCTCTGGTCAAAATAGAGAAAACGAATGTTCCCAGATATGAAACTTAGCTAAATCGATTTTTTGCCCCCGTAAACCCCTATATTGCAACTTTTATCGAAATCGTTAGAGCCGTTTTCGAGAACGTGATTACAGATATACATATTTGAAATCACGTACTATTAAATGAGCAATAGTATTGTTTAATATAGTGTTGTATAGTATATGATTTCGATACGAAAGAATTCGTCTGCTTAGTGGTCACAAGCGGGGCTGGTTAGCGTGGAGTTATGGGTCTGATTCCCAGGTTGGCGTTGTTTAAAGTTGTTTTAAGTTTCATCATCATCATCAGCCTATTAATGTTCCGACTGCTGGGACACAGGCCTCCTCTCTATAAGAGGGAGTGGGCACGCGGGCACGCGCCCAGTGCGGGTTGGTAGATGTGACAACATGTCTTCGAATTTTTGGTTCTAGAACATGCCGAATTCCTCACGATGTTTTCCTTCACCGTTTTGAGAGCAGTAGTGATGAAATTATTAACACAAAGTAAAGCGTCTGCCTGGGTTCGAACCCACGACCTACAACTCGTAAGTCGGGGCCGTTACCATTCTATCAAAAAATTCAGACAGGGGTCTGAATTTGTGTCTGGTAAACGGCAGTAGGCTCGCCTCGTATTACTTACATGCTACTTGAGGTGTTTAATACAGGTCTGTATATCCTTGTTTGGTAAATGAAAGAGTGATGTTGTGTTGTTTTGTGTCTTCAATTTCACCAGCCACGCTTCCTACACAAAGCATCACGCCTTGGTTCCCCAAAGGGTTGGGCACAGGTGTATCTATAGTACACCCACATTTCGCTAGTTATGTTTAAGTCCCATGTAATAGGGGGCGAGCCTATTGCCATCAATCGGGCACAAATCCAGACTCCGGGCTGCTACTGAGAAATTACAGGTGGAAAACCCAATGAAACTCTGCCTGATCCGGGAACCGAACCTAGGAGCTCATGCTCAGCAGCAGCGCTTGCGACCACTCACAGATTATGCGGCCACTAGACCAACGAGGTCGACGCTTTCTACTATGAGCAGTACAATTTCAAACACCTAAACAGTTCCTTTAATTTTGTGTCAGAATCGGTTATGTTAATCTTTAAAACTTCGTTCTTTTTATGTTAATGGTTTGAAGATGTCAGAAATAGAATAATGATTACTATATTTAGCGTTAAAAGCAGTGGTGGTCCAGTGGTAACGGCCCCGACTTACAAGTGGTTGGTCGTGGGTTCGAACCCAGGTAGGCGCTTAACTTTGTGTATGGAAACGCTGAAGGAAAACATCGTGAGGAAACCGGAATATCCTAGAACCAAAACTTCGAACACCTGGGCTTGCGTGATAGATAACAGCCCAGTCCCTCTCGAAGAGAGGAGGCCTGTGTCCCAGCAGTGGGAACATTTTAAGCTGATGCTAAACACATATAGTGATTTGTGGTCGGGGCTTAGTTCCCTTCAGTGAGTTCAATCTATGTGATGCTGCTTAACCCCGTATATTTGCGTGGCGTTAGAACCCCCCGAGACCGAGCAATATTGCCTATGAATATTATAAGTGTTATGCATTGTTTAGTATTTGAGCTCCAATATAATTAGTTATTGTTATTCTCTGGTGATTAATTTGGATTTGCATTGTAAGTCTTGCTAGGAGACTGAGTATCTATTTAATCCTCAATTTATGTAGGGTTTGAGTCTGGCTGATGGCAAGCTCGCCTCCTAATTACATGGGACTTAAACATAACTGGCGAAATGTGGGTGTACTAATAATAGTACACCAGAAGAGAGGTGTACCTATAATAGGTACACTTCTGCCTAACCCTTCGGGGAAATAGAGGCGTGATGTTATGTATACAGTTGCTAGAGGTAGTAGATAATATCGTGTTCACATAGTTTTGTTTATGATGATAAGGATAGCCTCATGTAGGTCTTTAATGACCACACCAGATTGTGCTTTCGCCGTCATATCAGCCGAAAGACTTCTACTGCTGGATATAAGACACCACAAAGGATTGTCAATCTCCATAATCCTTTACCAAGTCAAGTTTTACAAAATAAGTAATATATATATGTTATCGTGTGGGTGGGCACAACTCCCCTAGCAACATTATGAAAACCTGAAGAAACAGTCGGATCCCCTAAAGCGAGGCTGCTCAACTCCAGGTCTGCGGGGCAGAAAGTGGTCCGCCAGCGTATTTGAATTTGCCCGCCAACAGTGGTCAGCTGGTCAGCGATTCTCTTTATAAAATAGATTTCAGGATTTCAAACCAAATCGAAAAATATGTTGCCCATTATGAACCCATTCTCAAGTCACTTTTCTGAAACAGATTTTTACTGAAACATTTTCTTCACAACTACATAATATTATCAGTTTTTAAAAATGTTGAAAAATGGTAAAAGAAAACTTTCCTGCTGCTGCAGATTTTAAGCATATTTGTTTCTATATTTTATTCTGTGAAAATTGTTTTCAACTTTCAGTTTGGTGAATAACAAATACCTAATACCTACCTACTTCAATGCAAAATATTATTTGTGGCTTAATTTTACCATATTTTGTCGCCAAATATTGTTAAATTTTAAGCTCCACAAAAACCTCTTCAAATGTGTCACTGAAGTTTTTTATTAGATTATTAATAAACTGAGTAACTAAAAGTTTTGTTTAGTTATTTGGCTACCACAACTGTAGGCAAGTTTTATTTACAAAAGACGAACCGTATAACACGAAATTTTGGTCCATCTTTAAAATTGGTTGAGCAGCCTTGCCCTAAAATATAATAAGAGGTTACCCTAGTGAAAAATATGAAAAATACTTATGCTTGAAATGAAAATCAATTGTACAAGCGCCTCAGTAACTTCTCAGTAGTATCATTAAAGCAATAATACATCAGTTACTATTCAAGATGTTATATCTACCGATTAATTTGATTCAGTATTCCAAGATATGCAGCCAGCTTGAGTAATATTATTATATGTTAAACCATCCACCGTGCAGCGGTTAACGTTTCAGAGTCAGACTTGGCAGTTAGCTATCATTGGTAACTTATGGTCGTTCTTAGAACCAATATAGAATCCTTATTAATTCTACCAGTCAATCATTATAACTGTCAATTCAAAAATATTCATTGCGTTATTCACATTGTTAAAAGGGACGAATTTTTGAAACATTTGAAGCAATGGATTTTGTTTGTTAAAATGAAGGAGATTATGATTGTGTGTCGTCACAGCATGTATTTTTCCATACCTCTGTATCTGCTCTCATCTTAGTATTCACCCATTTTCTAGCCATAATTATTATCACCTTTTAACAAAATTCATCCATCTTTTCTTTAGAAAAATTTTACACATATTTTTCTTTATACACTATAAAACTACATTCTTAGTTCAGACCCATATTTCAAACTACATTTTCAGCATCAAACTACAACAAAAAAGCATCATCTATCACTCTTACATTCAAAACTTAATATAAAATCTTAGACCTGAAATTCCTCGCGTTAACCTTACAATACAGGTAATTAAGAGACGAGGCGAGGCGAGGCGATATAAATTAATAAAATAAAATAATTAATGATAGCTATTAATCTAAGTCTAAAGGACCGGTTGAGTAATGATCTGTATTCGTGACACTCTCTAAGTGTATGTAATGTGAATTTTATTTAAATCGACGATGTTTTTGTTGAATATGTAAATTGAAATGGCTGTTTGTTCATTTAACTAGTAACACATATTAATGCTGAGGACAATGAAGAACTAGATTTAAAAAAATCAGTTACACTGGTAAATGTTTTCTGTTGTATCAAATCTAGTATTTTTTTTGTTTTTAGAAAACATTATTATTATACCCAGAATGAATTAACTTGAGAGCCTGAAACGAAATAATGAGAGTTAACTAACAGAACAAGAAAACATTATTTGGTGACTAAGCTTAACTAAGCTCTAGAAGCGCAGAATTATCGTAAGACTTGGATTGAGAAACACCTAATTTCCTTTCAATATTGCGAAGGAATTCTTAATGCCTTGTGGAATGATTTATATACCACGGTCCACGTTCACCCATTTCCATACTAATATTTATATATCCTACTATAATAATATTATTATAAACGCAAAAGTTTGAGGATGGATGAATGGATTTTTGTTACTCTTTCACGCAAAAACTACTGAACGGATATGGATGAAATTTGTCACACAGATAATTTATAACCTGGATTAACACATAGGATACTATTTATCCCGATATTCCCATGAGATCGAGACTTATGTGGGTGAAACCGCGGGGTGCTGCTAGTTTAGTTAAAATACCGAAAGTAACTCTGTTTGTCTATCTGTCTGTTCCGTCTTAATGGCTGAACGGATTTCGATGAATTTTGACACACAGATAGATCATGCCCTAGGAAAGAACATAGGATATTTTTCATCCCAGTATTACGTTCCCTTGGGATATAGTCCGACATCAAAAGCTAGTGAAGTATAAATATTGTCTCCAGCAGCTACAATATTCAACTATCACGTCTCTTCATAAAATGTTTGACTCAAGAAAGATTCACTTCTTTTCCGCCATTTCTTTCTAACTAAGACTACAAAAATGAAGTCGCACAATAAAAGGATCCTTCCTTCTCTTAGACTTGAAAGCAATGTCTGATTAATTCGCGACCGCCGTACCATCACGCTTGCTGTGAAATGATCACAGGCAGCCATATCGGTACACCTGTAGACACCCTAGTATGGGTTGGAGTGCAAGCAATAGGAAAAGTGCGTGGAAGTGAACTTATTGGAAGTTTCCAAGCAGTTTGTTGTCTAAAAATCGTAATGTAAGTACTGGCTTTTAATTTGGAAACGACATTAGACTTTCATAATTAATAACAGAAATCGTTTTTGCTGCATGTACAAGTACAAAACTTACCTACATAAGTCTTCTTAAAAGTAGGCTCAGGTCATTTCCATTTATACTTTACTTAGCCCTTTTAGGGCAAAATATCGAATCGACACAACAATTACATCATCTGTAATCAACACAATTATTATTATAATCACGTTACAAGAAGTGAGATATTTTCATGATGACTGTGATTTTTCCAATGTTTCTAACTTCCCTCTTTCATTCGGAGAGGTCCTGATTCCCTCGAAGCACATTTTCTGTAGAAATTATTAAATCGTTCTATCATTCTTTGTACTTCTTAAAATATTTCCACCATGCCCTCATTCGTTACTACTGAGAAATTACACGTTTCCTCCCATGGCTTGGTCCCCAGCCGTGCTCCCGTCAAAGGGAGTCAATATCCCCCATTCTTCTGTTTGCACTTCACACGACTCACATGGAATACATGCGGTTATCACCATGCTGCCTTTGATAGTACGCGGGAGAGACTCGCTACCAATGAGCTAGTTTTATTGGATTCTTTATTGTAGTTTCCTTTTGAGGATTGTGTTTGTAATCGTTAACTTTTACATTGTGTATTAAAAGTTGTGTGATTAGGTTTTTCATCTTCAAATGTTTCTAATCTTAGTTCAATATGCGGTTTATAGTGACATACAGGCATCGATCACTAATAAAGAACTAGATACACAATCCCAAACAAAAGTTCTCTTAAAAGTGTCACCAAATTGTGTTTAGTAATAATTGTTTAAATAATGTATATTACATTAATTTAAATTCAACCTTAAACGCAATGCTTAAAGTTTATTTCACAAAACTATGTTCAAAACGCAATAATTTTTTACGACCGATAGTATGTGGCATGTTTACCGTCGGAGCGTTCGAATGCTACTAAATCAAAAGCGCACCCAAATTTTCAAGTGGGTGCTCATTCGGTGAGGACATTTTTTGCCGCTGATTGTGTATCTAGTTCTTTAATAGTGATCTATGCATACAGGCACTTTTAAATCGCCAAAGGAGTCGGTCATTTAAAAATTTGAAGTTGCCCATTCCAAAGCGTAGTAGGTCCCTATGGAGAAGAATGGGCAAGAAACTCCACGGACACTCTTTTAGATTTTATTGTTACAAAATTTTATTAGTTACATCATTCATTGATTTTTTTTTATCGCTCTTCTATACAAATATTATAAAAAGGTTAAAGTTTGTTTTGCGTGTTTGTTTGTAAGTTTGTATGTAGGGGGTAATCTCCGAAACTAACAGTCGGATTTGAAAAAATTTTTTTGCATTGGCAAGAAACTCCACGGACACTCTTTTAGATTTTATTGTTACAAAATTTTATTAGTTACATCATTCATTGATTTTTTTTTATCGCTCTTCTATACAAATATTATAAAAAGGTTAAAGTTTGTTTTGCGTGTTTGTTTGTAAGTTTGTATGTAGGGGGTAATCTCCGAAACTAACAGTCGGATTTGAAAAAATCTTTTTGCATTGAGTAGCCCAATTCTTGAGGAAGATTATAGAAGAGAAGCTAGTATTTGATATTAGTGTGTAAGCGTACAGCGTTCGGTTTGATTGAAACTGATAAATAGTAAAAGCTCTTTCTCCTTTCTTCTCTATTCCTTCTTGTACCCAAAATATTAAGTAACTCACATTTAATGTGTAGTTACAACAGTCTAACCAATTTTCTCAGTAATTTCTCTCCAACTTGTGAATTGACGTGAGCCTTCTACTCGACTCGAAATACCACGATACACACATGGGAACAAATCCGAGTAGCTCTGCTGTTCGGCCTACATTCTAGATAGTTGGTCAAACTGCAAATAGTTAGTCTGTAATGAGTCGACGCCGCAAATTGTTTCACTCAAGACATGAATGTGAGTTCGGAATTAAATGGAACTTAATTAACATACTTACTCGGAGTTGGGTGGTGGAAGAATTTTTGAGTTACCATCCTTGAAAACGTTGGTCTTAACATAACTACAGTGAAAACTATTCATCTTTGTAAGACAGAAAAAAAAATATACATATGTAATACGCACAGGAATTACAAACAGTAATAAAAAACTAAAAAGGAGCATTTAAAACTAACAAAAGATATATGTACTAATAATGACCTGTGCGAGGCCAAAAATGCTTCTATCTCAGCTGCTGTTCTTTCCACTCAATCAATCTTCACTTCCACTAAACTACAATTATTTAATTTTACTGTGTGTGTAATGAATGAGTTTGAAACGTATGGCACAATTAAGAGGGTGATGTAAAACAATTGAGTAGCTACTCAGGATACTCTCAGTCACAACATTGTTTAAAAGTTAAAAAGCAAGCTGATTGTATACCATTCCTTTTGTTTGACTGTACTGAAGCTATTTCTTACCTGCATGTTATTGTTATTTAGTTAGTATTTTTTTATTGTTTTAATCATTATTGACTTTATAATTAATAACCCCTGACATTGTATTTCATAATTTTTGACATTATAATTAATAACCCCTGACATTGTATTTCATAATTTTTGACATTATAATTAATAACCCCTGATTGTATTTGATAGTAGTTAACGTTTTCCTTATTCTCGACATTGTGTGGTTTATTTAATTATTGAAATATTTGTACGCTGGAAACAGCAGAATATTATGGACATTATATTATGTGTAACACCTATGTAACAACAATATTCTTACAAATAAATTTATTACTACTATTACTTAGCGAAACAGCCTCTTTTTTAGAAGGAAATGTATTAACCACAATGCTTTGTTCAGTGATAAAACTTGAACTAATCGTAGTCCAATATCTTGCAATATCTTGGACCGTTATTAGTCCAAGTTTCCTTACCATTGTCTAAAAGTTTTCAGAATATGCATTTTCTATACAAACAGTCACATTGGTACTTGCTAGGTTATAATCTGAAACCTCATTCTTGACAATCGGGACAAGACTTAACCTAACAAAATTGGAAGAAGCTTTAGGATACATGGATACGTAGGTGTATGATGGATTTAGATCCGGGCTATGACTAAGACAGGTATCAAATTCAGATAGGTACTAAAATAGTATCAGACAGACCTAAACACGAAATATTTACAACCCAGACGTTGGTAGAATAAACGTGTACGCATTGCTATACACTATAAATTATTCACAACAGTATAATTTAAGATTACGTATATCAGGATTCAGTCGTAGGTCATTTGTTAGTCACCAAACTACGTGGGAATTTTCTCACAGTTCACAAAAACACAATAATTGTCATGGTTCAAAATTCAAGGCTAATTTCGAGTGAGACGCCTTTGTCTGTTCTGCTTTAAAACTACAAACAAATACAGGAATATTAGTTACTTGATCGTGTTTACAATGATTTTGTTGTGTTATGTCCACATTGTTAGAGTTTAATGTAGAACCGTTAATATATTACATACATGTTTTGATAAAAAATATAAAAAAACCTAATATTACTTTCAGAATTTGATCTCCCAAGAAAAACTGCTGTCTGGCTTGGCTTGAATTACGTGTCAACAACAATATTTATCACCAATCCAGCCATTTTCTCTACATAGGTATTCACTCCCTAACAAACAAGCTACGACAAAATACCAATACCTTATTATATCCAACAGAAAAAATAACATTCCTTTATTTTCATTCACTACGACGAAAAATGAAAGGGAAAATAATATCTAGACTTAGCTCCACGTAATCATATCAACATGATATTCGCGTATCTGGCTCGAACAGAAATAGCTTCAGACTGTAACCGTTTATTTTTGCTAACGGAACCAAAGTGATGTGGTGAGGGTTATAAATAGAGTTCTGCATGCCACGACTCTCCAGAACAATCGGTTATCGGTCGTCATTGAAGGCTGTTTCATTTTGAAAATTACTGTTCTGGATAAAGCATTCGATACGTTAATGCAGTATTCGATAACAGAAACGAATAAAGTGTTGTATGAAATTCGTTATTTAATTCATATTGTGTATCGGTATGAGTGCGAAAAAAGCATTAAACACCCAAAAAATATAAGTCCAAACTTACTGACGCAATAACAACAGAAGGAGTTCCTTAGGGACACATACTAAGCCAAATTGTAATAGTGAACAAATGATTCAGTAAATCGTTAGTTAGAATTAACTAGCAGAGCTAGAGACGTGTTACTGTTAGGTTCAACGACACTTATAATCTGTTGATTGATTTATTTCTACCTGTGTTTATAAGCTGCCAAAGAAACATAGAGTTATTTCACCATATGACAAGGTGCATGAAAGATTACTACCGAGCCAATTAGTTTTTCTAGTTGCTAGAATGTGCAAAGGGAAATGACTTCATAGTAATTTAGGCAACAACTGGCAACGTGCCATGTCTAGTACTATTGTGATCTTTAACCTAGCAGTGTGATTATGAACAGTGCCAATACCTCGTAAATGCAGACCTTGGAAAAATGTTAGTACCGGTAAACTTACACTAGACATTTTTTAGATCTTTAGTCATTGATGATTTAGACAGTGACTAAAAGAGTGATGAATATAAATGCTATGGATTGAGAGGCCAAATAAAAGATGTATGGACTCTGTGAGGAAAGATATGAAAACTCCTTTCTGGAGTGAATGATAGCGTGGCTAATGAAAAAGAGAAATCGAGGTAAAACAAATTACATGGGACAAATGCAGCAAGCCCCCTATTACACTGGCAAAATGTGGGTGTAGGTACCTGCTACAGGTACACTTCTGCCCAACCCTTCGGGGAAACAAGGCGTGATGTTATGTTTATGTTACATCAGCTAATTAATTGTATCATTAAAATATTCTTGAGGCAATTTATATGGAATAAAATTGGTCCAAAAAACTGGTTGGTAATTTTACCAGAGAAAGCTTAAAAAACTAAAAATCCTACTTTATAAACTAAGCAATCAAATCAATTATAAGGGAGTTAATTTTACCCAATCTGTCATTACAACATTAATTTGGTACGAGGCACGAGGTATATTTAGTCACGCTGAAACAAATGTCAGCTCTCCAGCTAATACTAATTTTATGCGACAATCGCGTTCCAAAATAAAGGTGATGGACGCAAACAAAGATAGAAACAGGTCACAGCACTCACAGCATTACTATGATACAGGAAATTCGCGAAAATGAAGACTATTTATATAGTTTTCATTTAGATCAAAGTAAATATAAAATTGTTGCTGCACACTGTGGAGAGCTGACAGTGTGGAGTGACAGTTTCTGAAGTTTGATTCAAAGTGTGAAAAGGAAATTTTTATTCGTTTGTTCATGGATCAAGAAAAATCTTGACTTTCCCATCTTTATATATATAATTCTTCCGTACGTATGATTGTCACCTAACTCCTTCTAAACGGCTGGAGCGATTTGGATGAAATTTTGTGTGTATGTTTGAGTGGGTCCCTGAATGGTTTGAAAACACAATCTGACCCGGTAGGTGGCGCTGTTCGGGCAGGACAACGTCTGCCAGGTCCACTAGTATATCTTTATAAATTTCTTGTTTTAATTATATTGCCTGTATTACTCTTGTACGCCCTAGAGGCAAAACATAGCGCCCTCAATGTATTACCAAATAAGAACTTATAATGTACCTAAGTTTTACAGTAAATAAATGAATCTGAATCTGAAGATTATTGGGGTCATGTAGAAACAGCTGCAGGCTCGTAGGTCAAGGTCTTTTAAAAGTAGGAAATCTAGTTTAAAAGAAAACATTAGTTAGTAATATTTACATAATTATATTGTAAAGTAATAATATGTGAGTAATGTAGACGCAAAAAAGGGTTGATAAAAAGTGTTGCCAGAATTGTACTGCAGTTCAGAATGCTGGGTTGTTCATCTCTCGTCATTATCACCTTATTTCCCGTCATTACCCTTGTCCCAACTATATTGGGGTCGGCTTCAGTCTAACCGGAACCTGCTGAATACCAGTATTTTACATTGAGCGAGCGTTTTTCATCTCATATATTGGCACGATAAGTAAGGACAGGTCAAACCGCGGTAAAAACATTAGCTAGTCAGCAAAATTGTAGCTGGGCAGGATCCGTAGTGAGAGCCGGATGAACTCTAAAGTTCCACATGCAAACTATTATTTATGAATTCCTGCTTCATTTTAAAAATAAAATAATATTATCCTTATCCTTAATTACTGATGTCAATTTACTTTCTGATTTTATCTGTTTCACTTTTTGCATGGAACATAATTCCATTCAATAACTGGGGAAGGGCGTTGTTAGCTGCACTACAGTTTATACTTTTGCAGCTATCATCGTTTTATTTGTTGTAGGTACCTACTCTTGTGTCTTGTGTTGTTGTTCCAAAATAAACCTTTTTGTTATTTCATTTTTTTATTATCGCTACCTCAGAAAGACGACTCGTTCACGATAAACTCAGAAAGTAAATATGAATTGTCACAGAAGTCACATTGGTACTTGCTCGGATTTGAACGCACACCCTCGTGCATGAGAGGCGAGACTTTAATCACTGGGCTCAGTGGAAAAGTAACAGCCTGGTAATAATTATTGTCCTCAATTACATAAAACTGAAACTTTGATTACGGGCCATCAGTTTGTTTGGAACAAATTAAATTGATCCTACAGAAAATGAGCTTATAGAAAATTATCCGTATTCATTGCTCAATCAGCCGTCAATTAAAAAGCCGAGGTTAAATAATAATATGAGTTTAATTGATTTAGTTGAGAGTTTAACCACTTTGTGAACTTAGCTAGTTAATTTTAATCTGTGTTATTTTAAATCAGCCTTTTTTATTATAGATAACGTAACATGCTTATTTACCTACTCACCTAAATACTTAACCATCTGCCTAGTCATTTCCAAACTATGATGGGATATAGAGATATACATATACTTACTTACGTATAATATATAATCAACTCAGCATATCGCAGTCCACTGCTGCATGCTGGACATAGGCCTCTCCCAAGCTGCGCCACAACACCCTGTCCTCCGCCTTCCGCATCCACTCTGTCCCGGCCACTTTCGTAAGGTCCATCTTGCTGGGGGGCGTCCCACACTACGCTTGCCGATACGCGGTCCACTCTAAGACTATATAATATAATATTAATATTATAAAGAGATAAAATTTGTACAATTGTTTTGTTTGTAAGTTTGTATGTAGGGGGTAATCTCCGGAACTAACAGTCGGATTAGAAAAAAATCTTTTTGCATTGAGTAGCCCAATTCTTGAGGAAAGTTTTAGGCTCGCGGACAAAGTCGCGGACTGAAACTAGTAGATAACAGAGGTATTAAAGAACTAGGTTAGGCTAATAACCGTCTCTGTGGTCTAGTGGGGTCAAAATTTTCTGCTAGGTGGTAGGGCTTGTTCCAAGTCCTTCTGGCTAGCTACCACCATCTTGTCTAAGTCTGTCGCCATATCAACAATGTTAACAGCATTGTTGTGCTTGGATTTAGAAATAAGATAGTCAATTCCTCTGTGGTTGAGGATTCCGGGTGAAGCTCGTTTCCACCTTCGGCCTGATCATAATTTACCATCAGGTGAAATACAAACCAAGGGCTTCCCCGAGGTGGTTTTTTTTTTAATAGATAATAGCACCACCTTTTGCCATTATGGCCAAAAATCTTTGGTCTTTATCAATATCTTACAACACAATGACATAATCGTTTGACTATTCATTTTATTTTCTTGTGATCTGAAAGACTTAAAAAGCCCAACATTTCATTGAAAAGTAAAACACGAGTAGAAAATGAATTACTTACATTTATTTTTGAGCGGAGTGGACTAAATCAGAATTTAATAAATATGAAATTGTTATTTGATAAAATTCATCAAATAGAGAACAATTAAATCGCAATTCCCGCTGTGACCATTTATAACACTTATCCAATAAATCTATTCATTCAATAAATTACAAATTGAATAAATTCAATAAATTATTATCTACTGGTTTATTAATAAAACTTTTCTCTCTTTGCAGGTTATAAATCCGAATGAAAACCGACTAGAAATGTTTTAAATAGTTAGTAGTGTTGTGTAAATAAAATAAAAAATAGTGATTTGTGTAGTGGTAATGTTGTGATTAGTGAAACTGTCACGAGATGGCGTTGAAAGCGATTCTCATCATTCTCATCTTGGCCGTCATTGGGGGAGGACGCGCTGCTGCTGAAAGAGGTAAGTCTTATTTTAATTATGAAATTAAGTCAGAAAGGAAATTCCTTTAACACTTCGGGGTTTTTTATTATACATCTTATTTGAACAATTTTTTTTATTCAAATTCAGTTACAAAACCAACAATTATATATTTTGATTCTATATATTTAGATCGTATGTAAAAGTTAAATGTTAATACTACTACTGTTTCTGCTTCTGCTGTTGGCCGCACAGTGAAATGTAAAAATAAGCAAAATGTATTTAAAACACACGTCAATGTATTATTGACCGCTCTGTCCACTACTGCATATTATAAGCTTGAACTATGCCAAGAACGCATCACAGAGGAGCTTTTGAGGTCAAATGATTACCGTTTTCAGCATAAATACTTTACACCAGAAATACATAATTTTATCCTAAAAATTACACATTGAAGCTCTTTTAATTTAAACCTTACTTTGTGTACCGAATTTAATATAACTAATAGAGTAATTTTAGCTATTACGTACGCTTCGCCTAGTTAAACATATTTTAGTTGTAAAACACACGAAACTACGAACTATTGAGCCATTGACCCACTCTCCTGTGTTTAAGGTTTGAAGGAGTTTGGCGCACAAATGAGGTTATTAATTACATTGTAGTACGGAAATAGATCGCGCGGTTGGCGAAATAGATCGGGCGGTTAAGCACAGAATTAACACTGGATGGATGAAATGGCAGCAGGTTACGGGAACAATCTGCGACTCCCACTTTCCCCTTAAACTTAAGGGGAAGATATATAAAACAATGGTTAGACCTGCTGTCTTGTATGGATCAGAATGTTGGGCCACCAAAGGGATGAATGAAAGGCAATTGCATGCAGCTGAGATGAGAATGCTAAGAGGGATGTGTGGTGTTACACGAATGGATAGAGTAAGAAATGAGTACATAAGAGGAAGTCTGAAAGTGGCACCGGTGACCGAAAAGTTGTGCGGTAATCGGTTGTCATGGTATGGGCATGTGATGCGGAGAAATGAGGAAAATGTCGTGAAGAAAGTTTTGAGTATGAATGTCGATGGCTATAAGAGTAGGGGAAGACCAAAGAAACGATGGATGGATTGTGTGAAAGATGATATGGCTAGAAAGGGGGTAACTACTGAAATGACGACTAATAGAGAAGTATGGAAAAAAGGGACATGTTGCGCCGACCCCAAATAAAATTGGGATAAGGGCAGGAGAATGATGATGAATTACATTGTAGTACTGTTATGTTACTAGCAGTGTACTACATTGTGTAGGATTGAAATATCTGGCAAATATAATTCTAAAATTACGTAATTACAATGTATTGTTTACTATACAGTTCAGAAAAAATAAAAATTGTTTAAATCGATTTCTTTTTTTTTTCGTCACTTTCGATGTTAATGATTTTTAGACTTTTGTTCTTTTAGCCAATCACACAGCATCCCGCAAGGGGCCGTGCACGAAATCGACTGATTTTGATCAATTTTGTTCACTTGTGAGAAAGGGAAAAAGAATTTAAACAATACTATTTATGATTTGAAAAGTCGAGTTCTTTGTTTGCATGTTGGCTGAAAGGGTTTTTTCAAAAAATAAGTTAAGTATTCATAGAAAATTACAAATATTCGCAACAAGTTTTCCGAGAAATAACGTGAGGCTGACGTTTGATCACTTTTTGACAAGAAACTACTTTTGATGTTGAACATTTAAAAATATCGTCAACATTTTAATAAGGTCTACTTGCATGTGGCCACTTTTTTCAACTTCGATACAAAATATAACAAAAAAAGAATGTTTAAAAACATCTTTTTTTAAAACCCTGTCAGTAAAGTGTTTTATCCTAATATTTAGGAAACCATATGAAGAAGTTAATGTTGGTTTTCAGCTATCCTTGATATGAAATCAAAATTTTCTTTTATAATATCTAAATTAAAAAAATAAATTAAATTTTAGAATATCTTCATTAATTGTAAATCAAAGGCGAAGTAAATCATATTTTCGAGAGCGCAAAAGTGATGCAACTATTAACAGGAGGTGTGACTAACACGCATGGTTTAGCACCACGAAAACTGTACTTTTATAGTTACACAGATGTTTCAATTATTTCAAGCTTTCTCACAATTATATAAGTTGTTTACGAAAAAGACACATTTTAACCTGTCAATAGGCAATTTGAAACGATTACTTTTGCGAAAAATAGAGTCTTTAAAAAAATCATAGCTGTCAAACATTTATCACACAATAAAATACATGAATAATAATTGGTATCATAGTAATGCTATATCCCCATTGTTTCCATTCTGATGCCTCGTATTTTATTCCTTTTAACGCGATTATTGACTCAATCAAGCTGTCAATGTATGGAAATTGCATGTCATTACAAAATCATGGCTTCTAACGTGACAGCTGTCATTGATGTCTGTCTCACAATCAGGATGGACTTAATGTTAAGTTAAAGGTGGAAAGTATCTAAAATTTGAGAATATTTATCGAGAAATATGATTTTTAGAGCCTTGATGACGTTTGTTAAGGGAAATTGATGAAAGATGCAAACAAAACAATAATTGGATAATCTATAAATATTATAAATTGAAGTGGGTTTTCGTGTCTGTCTGTATGACCGTGTGTTCTTCTAAACTACGTAACGGATATTGATCTGGTTTTCATAATCGTTTAGAGAATTTATTGCGGAAGGTTTGTGTATAAACATTTAAAAAATACTTATAAACGTACATAAAAGAAATGACGATGTTTTGTCACGTTGGGGCGGGTCGCTAGTTGTTAAATAGTTAGAGGGATCAATTTAAAAAATCTTCATATTTGTAGGTAACACCACAAAAAACGTTGAGAATAAGTAAAACGCCTTCTACACGGTCGCCAACCGCGTCCCGACAGAGGTGACCTAAAGGTGAAACAAATTTGCCGGTTGCCAACCAAGGTCACCTGTGTCGGCGACGTGGTTGGCAACCGTGTAGCAAGCGTTTTAAAGTGGGAAGAACAATATTTTCGAGTTATCCATCTTTTACGTTGCACCTGCCATGTTATGTCACTGAGGAAAAAAAAAAGCAAGAACTCATTGGGTATCAAACAAAGTTCGCATCGCTGTCACGCTGTCACTATGTTCTATGTTAAAGGGTTTGGTTTCCGCACTTAGTCCTTCAAGTGGACCATTGTGCGTGGGCCATGGCGGCCATTTGGGGGGTTATTCCAACCAGCCCACCTCCCTCCAGAAGTTAATTAAAACTCCCAGTCTGTTTAGAACGTCTGTGAAAGATCTGGGTGACCCGAGGGTTTGTGTTCTAATCTGGGTGACGCCTGTGCATTCAAACTACCAGTCGGATACAAAAATATAATCTAATTATTGCATTTAATAACCCAATTCCTGAGGAAGATTATAGGCTATTCAAAATCACGGTACAACCCTTAGTACTCGATCACGTTGAACTCGCGGGCGCGGTGGCGGGCGCGGTGGCGGGCGCGGTGGCGGGCGCGGTGGCGGGCGCGAGTGCGAGTGCGGCTTCTTTCCCCGTACCTGCGTTTGTACGTGAACACTTGCATATTATTCTATGTGCTTGGCCAGACTGGCAGCGCGGGCGCAGGGCGGGCGCGGTGCGACGTACTCAAACATAAGGACTTCATATAATAATAATGTTTGAGTACGTCTCACCGCGCCCGCGCTGCCAGTCTGGCCAAGGCCTTAGTGTTTGATATTTCGTGACCGCGCCCGCCACCGCGCCCGCGAGTTCAACGTGATCAAGCACTTAAAAGCCGAGCAAACAAAGTAATATAAAAACGAAATAATAGCGCGGGCGGACGATGCGATGCGCGGTGGGTCAAGAAATTTCATAAGGATGAAGTCGCGGGCAGAGGCTTGTATTTAATATTGCTAGTCGCTATTGTAGTATAACAATAGCGGCTAGCATACGCCTATATAGGCGTAGTACATACGCTCAAAAGCTGAGTTAGTAAGCAAACAATCATGCCTTAAATTGTATTTCAGAATTAAGTTCAGCAACAATTACATTGATGCTAACCGTTATAGTCGTATTTAAAAATATCTGCCTAATCCTGCCAAAGTCAAATAAATGGATTATTGAGGACGCTGGTCGCCGGTCGCAGGTCGTAGTTGGTCGCAGCAAAACAACAAAGCATTCCAACTCTGACGTGTGTGATGTGGGGGACAGACCGGCGGGGGAAACGCTGCGGTTGGAACGTGGACGTGGTTAATGGTTGAATAAATGTCAAAATAGCTTTTATAGATATACAACGTAAAGGCTATTTTAAAAGAGTTGGTTATGAAACAAATTCCAACCGGCAATACCTAGGTATTTTTACAAGCTTTTATTTTCTACATACATATATCTGCTAATATTATAAAGAGGTAAAATTTGATTGTTTGTTTGTAAGTTTGTATGTAGGGGGTAATATCCGGAACTACCAGTCGGATTTGAAAACGAGGCGTTCATTAAAAATCCTGAAATACAAAAAACTACACGACACGCTCGTCTGCCCATCCGCCAATCAGTTCTCTACCGTGACCACGGTGACGTGAGCTTAAAAGCTTTCCGACATTTTTAGTGGCGCCATCTCTGGAGCGTGGCGAGAACTACCACTGACACTGCAGAGTATGAATATTTTCAGGTGAACATAATTGGCCACTACAGGGAAAAGTTCGGATGACATTATTTAACGAAGCATAGCGAGCTGGGTGATAGACAGAGGGACTAGGAAAGTAGGCAGAAATAAGGGATGAACTATTCTTTGATAATATTGATCGTACCTAAGATCTCAAAGGGATTTATAATAAACAAATTCAATGAATAACAAAAAATACTTTTATAATATCATAGGAACGGAAGCTTCCACTTTTTCAGATACAGGTTTGCAAAAGGCACAAAAAGAATGTAATATTATTGTTTTGAAGAAATAGCTGCCTATAATGAACTATATCAACGAGAGAGACATACAGAAATAGAGATGTTTACAAAAAAAATTGTTTGTCTAAGTAATTAATCATTACACCTATTTTTTCTTCGTAATCAAATAGTACGCAATACAACGCATTAAAGTTGGGAAGTGGGGGTATCCCACTTCCCAACTTTAATGCGTTTTATCTAAACCATTTTTTATTAATATGACAAATGCAAAAAATACGTGTCTAATATTTTTTTTGTTATCATATCTGACTGACGGACTAAATAGTTTTTTTTCTCCAGTGAACATCCCTATTCAGATTCATAACAATTTCAAACTGACAGAGAAAAATAATAAAGGCAATTTAGGTTGACAACATGAAAAGTAACAGTTGCCAGTCTTTATTTGGAAAATATTTGCAAAAGAGACCGATTCTCTTCATGTACAAGACCTTCCATAATCAGCTTCATAAATTTTGAACATGGAAATACCACAGAGTATCTAAAAGCAAACTAGATCAAGTTCAAAGTTTACGGTACGCTCAGTATTTCTGTCGTGATGTATGGAGTCTGGCGGGCAGCGGTCGCGATATTCAATTTCGGGAGCGCGCCCGTTCGTGCGAGCTGACAAAATTGGCTACTTTTAGAGATACGTAGGTTTTTGGTTCTGGTTGTTTAGCTTAATATTTGTAGAAGATGGAAAGTGAATAGAAGTAGTGTTGGTTTACACACATATATTATGTACATAAACTCACGCTTTGTTCCCTTGAGGTAGGCAGAAACTACCTACATAACATCACCAGCTACGATTCTTGCGTACTCCTGTTGCTTCGCCTGCTTCGTAATGCTTGTAATGCTTAGTAATTGCATGAAGATGTCATTGTAGAAATGATTGAAGACTGTTCAAAAGTTGGTTCATTTTGCAAGTTTGGAGAATTTTGCACTTCTTTAAACGAACTGGTATTCTTTTTTTTTCTTTTCTAGGTACTATTTGCGCACATTTTGATTCATGTTCAGAAAAAATAAAATCCGATTATAAGTTTTTGAAGATGAATACGATCTTGAAACGCATTACAATTACTGGATCAACCTCCCAATGGGTACATCGAAATATATCGGCAAATAGCATTGCTTGCTATTTGCCAAAAAAAAAAAAACGCGGAACCCGGTCTCCTAACGACAACTCTGCTATCTAAATTCTATTTCAATCCTTTTGAAGATATAAGCCGAGTGACATTTGTTGGTGCGTTTTTGTTGCGTTTTTGCTACGTTCTGTTAATTAAAGTTTCGCTATCCAGTCTAGATTTCAGTCTAGTCTAGGTTTCAGCGTAGTGTCGCTTTCAATTCTGTTGCATTGTTTGTTTCTGATATGTGGCGAAAAGGAAAAAAATGTACGATTTTTTGTCCGCCATCTCATTCGTTTGCTCTAAAAATACGCTTGTGTTTTTATCCAATTACGACTACGCTAAAAATAAATGTTTTGAATTTCATTTGCTTTGTAGAATGAGTATGGTATTTTTACCTCGTAAAGCCTAAAAAATGAAAATGATTTCAACTTCAGTGTGGATCCGTCTTTCTTCCTAGACCTAGAATAATTTTGGGGAAATATTATTACTGGGTAGTGTATAAAAGAATTTTATGAAAATCTCTGAAAATAAGTGATTGTGGTTATCTTATTGGAAACCTACCAAATAAACCTGATGTAGATCATCATTATAAACCCGGTCAAGTGCGTGTTGGACCACGCACCATGAAGGGATCCGGTAATGGGATGAATTTATCCCAAAAACAACAATTTGTAGTTGAAAAACATATTGTACCTCTCATGCATTCAAACGTGTGTACGCACAATATTGAGGGATTTGCCATGTTATTTTAAGACCATAGATTTCTATAGATTTCCTGTAATCTACATATATATAAAGAACTCTATTTTCTGTACGGGTGACCACTGAAAATCAGCGCTGTGCTGTGGTTCCCCCATAGCACAGCATTATGCTGAGTGGAAGCCTTCTTGTCACAGTCATAGCGTGCAGCTGCCAACTATATAATTATGTTCTTTATTTTGTTGAATATTGTCTCTTTATATGCACGTGTTTCTGTGACAAATAAACCTATTTTTCTTTCTTTCTTTCTTTCTGTATTTTTTCAAAAGATTTAGTTCATTGGTTTTTTAAATAAAGGACCCCGGAAATAACCTATTCTCTTAAACCATTTCTCAACTATTACTTTAAAAAATTATTAAAAAAAAACATATTTGAAACCCTCACAAAGCCCTTTCATTTGATATATCGGTACAAATGAAGATTTTTTTCCCTCCCGAAAGAGACGTACGAAGTACACAATTATGAATGTTCGAATCACAAAAATTCATAATTGTGTACTTAACCTACCTAGTAAATGACATGGCTAAATGGAAGTATGGGCGACTCCCTTAGCAATGTATAAACATTGTACCTATTAATATGTAATGCTGAATAGCTGAATATTAGTATTGCGTATGAAAAAAGTTTCAGGAACTTTTTATATCGTTACAATCCTGAAAATAAAATCGTAGAAACTCCTACGTCAAAAGGCATACAAACTTGCACAAGAAAAAGATTTTGCTATGAACTGTAGCTAGGCGTTTGTTAACAACCTTCAACAAATAGGTTAAAAAAAGGTTATGTTGGGAAAATCACCCAACGCATATAATTATACGCACTGACAGGCCAGGCGCACTCCGTATTTTAGGTATGAAGCTACAAGTACCCGGCTGGCTCGACTCGTCGGGTCAATTCAGGTGGCGTAACGTAGTCAGAAGATAAAAGAGTTACGCGATAGTAAGAACCGCAACTTCTATGTGAATATCATCATCATCATCATCAGCCTATTAATGTTCTCACTGCTGGGACACAGGCCTCCTCTCTGTGATAGGGAGTGGGCCGTAATCTACCACGCGGGCCCAGTGCGGGTAGGTAGATGTCACATGTCTTCGAATTTTTGGTTCTAAGCCATGCCGGTTTTCTCACAATGTTTTCCTTCACCATTTTGAGAGCAGTGGTGATGAAATTATTAAATAAATTATTAATATATGTGAATATAACTTTATGTAAATAGCACTGTGCTACCTGAACTGCACTTTATTGTGTCGTAGCAAGAGGCGCTTTTGGTGAGCAGTAGTGGCCCAGTGGTAACAGCCCCGACTTACAAGTTGTAGGTCATGGGTTCGAAATCGAAACATGATGAACCCAGTCAGGCGCTTTACTTTGTGTAAAATAATTTCAGCACCACTGCTCACAAAACGGTGAAGGAAAACATCGTGAGGATACTGGCATGTCCTAGAACCAAAAATTCGAAGACATGTGACATCCACCAACCCGCACCGGGCCCGCGTGGTGGATTACGGCCCACTCCCTCTCACAGAGAGAAGGCCTGTGTCCCAGCAGTGGGAACATTAATAGGCTGATTATGTTATGTTATGTATGTTAAGAGTCGCTTTTTATTTAAATGATTTTGCTGACTGAATCATCTGTACTAATCTGTGCTGGTACATAAACAGAATGCTATTGCAGAAATAAAATAACAAAATGTAGGTACATTCATTATTTAATATGGAGCAAAGCAGTACTAGGGTTTGTGAGACACATATCTATCACATATATGTGTCTCACAAACCCTAGTACTGCGGGGAATATAAAAATTATGTTTTTCAGCAAGCATCTTTTTTATAAATCCTGGGATTACATGTAACAGTTATTCAAAGACACAACCATTAAACATACAGTGTGTTGAGGTGTTTGCAGCCCGCTTATAATTTATTTCAAGTTCTAGTAGGTAAAGGTCTAGATGCTGCTTCAAGTTCAGGTCTTGATTCAGGTCCAGGAAGATTTACTTGATTTCGATCTTGATTTGACTGCCGTTGATGTCTCATCCAACAGGGATGCCACGCATAGTTCATAACCTAAAAGAAAAAGTCAATATAGGATATTTAAAGAGTCATCACTAGCCACAACAATGATATTATATAATATCATTGAGCCACAAATATTTATGTGATGAACTGTGAACATACGTGTTTTTATTGGTCTGGGTGTTTACAAAAAAAAGTATGAAGTTGTATATGTATTAAATATAAGCTCTACTTAGTTTAGGACTAGATATGGTGCTGTGTAAAATATCCAAAATATTTATTATAAGTATTAATATAGTGAAGTCAGCATTGAATCAATATAGGAAATACACATAATACTGTCCTATCGCAGGTATGCTGGAAGAGATTTCTTTAGAAATAAGCATCACCTTTGTACGTATTTTTCTGTTCTTTTCTTCTTGTCTGTTGTTAAATGTGTGTACATAAATGGTTAAATAAATAAATAAAAAATAATATTGAGGTCTGGGACAGGACCGACTATTTGCAGGCTGATGAACTGATTATCCGAAAAGGAAGACCATCCATTCATGCATTGGATGGGCATTTAAATATGAAAGAACACATTGTAATACACATCATTTTAATTACCTGATAGAAAGCTGGATGTGACCTCGATACATTCTGAAACATTGAATTGTTCCTTTCCACTGCATGGTATTGTGCACTTCATAACGGCCACAAGTGATGCACATTGTAGGTACCTATGCCCAAATAAACGTGCATCAGGAGCTATTTCCGAACTCAGACGTTCAAAACATGGATGGCAAAAGTTGGCATCCCTTGAAACCTAGAATAAAATTATTACCATGAGTCAAGTATGTAACAAATATATAAACATATTAATAATTTATGACATCTAAGGCAACTAGTTTGTCGTTGTTACAATTATAAGAAGACCTGAGTCTTTCTGATCCATTGCCATTGAGTTTATATTATATTTTAAGAACTGTGGTAAACAACCTCCAAATCGGCTTTGCACTTAGTTGCTTCTCATATTGAGTAGTTGTAGAATGATTTCAGCTAACTGTAGATGACTTACCTCGATCGATTGTTTACCATTATGCTAATATAGTAAGTAGAAGACCATGTAAAGAAGAGGTGATATGCCTCCACAGTCTACACCACACACGACTAGTTTATGCATCTCATAATTAATGAATATGCAAGGGAAGTCCATGTAGAGTAGCGGAAGGTCAGTATGAAGATAAGCACACTCAATAAGGCTGACAAATAAGCGAGGATCAAAAGTAAATACTAAATATCCAGAAACGGCAAAACGAAAAAACGACGTCTGACACACGTCTGGCTCTGGCCTGACTGACGTTTGATTTTTTAATAGAGATGGTATGGAACATCTTGGAATGTAGTAGAATCGATAAAATAATTGACAATAGAAATACTGTTCTTGTCGATTATTATTCAATCAACATTCTTCGACATAAAATAGTTTCTTATTATTGTGATGGTTATTGAATCATTTGCATAGATTAAACAAAGAGTTTACACGTTTTCCGAAGCTTTTGGACATTTTTTTATTTGGTTCGAATCAAGAAGAATCGATTGTCACTTTTTAGTAAACAGCACTATTTATTAAGTGCCGTCATAATTTTGTGTGCTTCTTGTCAAACAAAAAACAGGAAAAATACTTTTAATTATTTGATTAGTTCACGAAAGTTCTAGGAAAATAATAAATACGTAAAAATTCATTAATGAATATTTGAATGTTATGATGTAATGAGAAATTTCTATACATGCTAAAGGCAGTGGCTTAGCCATCTCCTTTCAACTTAATCAGTCCATTCGATTCGAAGCAAATTGGCTTTACAGACAGACAGATAGACAGACACACGAGTGATCCTATAAGGGTTCCGTTTTACGGAACCATAGTAAGTAAGGTAAGACACCCAACATTTCTTATGCCACCGGAACCGTATGCCAAAAATACACATTTCCCCTAAAAACGTATTTAAATATTATCAAATAATATGTCAAATTATTAACATGGCAATATTCAGATTTAATATCGCGAGGGGTGCCGGGGGGCGCAGCCGGGTCAGGTCAAATGCAATTTATAAAATGACTACCCAATTCTACTTTACAATTTCCGTGCGAGGCACGCATCATATATTGTACTGGTTGCAAATATGTTGTAATGATGCTTTCTTAAATAACAATATTTAATAGATTTTTTCATATTGTCTGTATCTTGTCAACATGCCAGTGACTAAGTCTGTATTCATTTGATTTTCCTTTAAAAATGTATTCTATCGTAGCAATAAATCATAGTTTCTTCTGCCCTGCAACAAGATGTCTGTTAAATTATGTTTTAAATGGGCTTTTCCTACCACTCACTCACCCGGTCCGCCATTTCTATGTATTTTTCTCGTTGAGAAATGACACTGTTATGACTAGGGTAATGAAAAACTCTTGGAATCTGTCCAGTTTCTACCCTAAGTAATTACTCTGACTAACCCTACAATCCTACCAGTATAGCCCATAACCCCAGCTTGCACAGCTTGCTTACTTCATATGTGATTGCACTATGTAGAAATGGAGGTATAAAAGGGTGTCTTCGTCCATTTTTTTATAGTAAAACGCGTGTAATATTCGTGGCTAAGTAATATCAACCGCACGGGCCGATCGATCAGGTTAAGCTCCGGTACGTGTATAGGTGACCATCTTTACATACCGAGGCCCCTTCGTGTTTCAGAAAGCAAGTTAAGCTGTTGGTGCCGGCTGCCATTCGTGGACCTAACGATCTTCACGTGAAGATCGATGTATTTACAGGCCATTTGAGTGAACTCGCAAAAATACTGTTGTTTATTTTATGTTATAGTGTAGATTAGAGTAGGCCATAATGTTGTTTGTTTTTTTATATTTTACAAAGTGGGTTTTAATTTTATATTTAATTGTCTATTTTTATATTTTATTTTAGGCAATTTAGTAAAGTAGTTATTGGTGTTAAATGTTATTATAAGTACTACGAGTTTTGTGAGATCTCATTGTGTGCATTGTGTTAAATTGTAAGTAAGTAATTTTAAGACCGCGCTATCGCATTAGGTACTACCGTCTACCTGTAATGATAGTCGTAAGGGAGATTTAAAAAATAAATAAAAATAAATAAATAAATCTTTGACAGTCGTTACTGGTCGTCAGAAGCACGAAAATGTGGAGGTCAGATAGGCAGTCGCTTCATGTAAAATACTGGTATTTAGCGGCTTCCTGACTAAAATATCACATCATCATCATCTGTGGGTGATGATGATGTGATATTTTGACACAAACAGCCTAAATATGAGCCTTATCTGAAGCCCAGGATACCGCAACAAAGAAAATACTTAAATATCCTATTACATTTCGTTCCAACACGTTCCTATTTGTGATGTAAACAAAAAACCAAGAATTGACTTCAAATCGTTTGATGTGACACGTTTAAGGTAAACAGCTTTCAGAATAAGGCTCCGTGAAAGGAACGCAATTGTTTTCTGAATTCTATTTATAGGGAAATCGATCAAGGAATATATTTGAGAAAAGGAATTCTAGAAGAAAAGTGTTGAGGTGTAAAATTAATGGTAGAATTTGATAGGAAATGTGAGTGAAAACGCCCTAGAAGAACATAGTTATGGTGACCTTATTGGGAATGTTCTTCATAAAGATCAGGAGCGTGTACTCGCAACCGGCGAGCGTGTTTGACCAGTGTGGCTACCATGAGTTTCATTTAACCTTCTCGATCAAACGCATCGAGCGCGTTCGGCGTTCCGATTGGCCCTTCACCGGTGAAGGCCGGTCGGCTGCCAATCGGAGCGCCAAACGCGGTCGATGCGTTTGATCGAGATGGTAAAATGAAACTCACACTAATGAACGTAAACGAGACAAAAGGAGTATGTAAGGATCGTAAGAGGTTCTTTAGTTTCTGCCTACCCCTATGGGAAGAAGACATGATTTTATGTTTGTGTGTATTTGATATAAATTTTCGAATACAATTTCATTTAAACTGCAGTTGATATTGTAGCAGCCTTGTGAAGAAGGTATACAAAATATAATAATAAAAGCTAGAAGAATTTAATTAATTAAGGACTATTTGGCTACAAGATACCGGACAAAAGATCCTATGTAAACAAAGATATTAATATTTTAGAAAACTTCAAACATTTACCTAATCTCCTAAAAACACTTGTCTTGGTAACGTCAGACAAAAAATCAACTTGATTTTCGACTAGCCGAAATAATTTCAATTATTTAAATATTTTAACCAAGAATTCTTGTTTGATAGCTCATTCCTTTGAAAGTTTTCTTTTGGTATTTTGTTTAAATAATTAGATCAAAGCTCGTTTTGTTAAATATTACATGAAAGAGAATCTTAATCTTTTGATAATCTTTGCGTGTGAGAATTTAAAATAACGTTAGGGTGGGCTACACTGTCGTAGTTTTTGTCGATGAAAAACGTCGCAAAAGCATAATCAGGCTATAATGTTCCCACTGCTGGGACACAGAGCTTCTCTCTTCGAGAGGGAGTGAGATGTAATCTACCACACGGGCCTGTTGTAGGTTGGTAGATGTCACATGTCTTTGAATTTTTGCTAGGACATGTTTTCTCACGATGTTTTCCTTCACCGTTCTGAAAACTGTGGTGATGCAATTATTTACACAAAGTAAAGCCACGGCCTGGGTTCGGACCCACGACCTACAACTTGCAAGTCGGGGCCGTTACCACTGGGTCACCACTGCTCTCGAAAAACATTGATCAAGATATTTACTAACTTCCCACCATAAATTTTTTGAACACTGTTTAGGTTTCTTATAACAACAGTATAAAGATATTACTTCTTTTGTACATTTACTGTCAAATGTCTCAATAAACATTTTGCCGTATCTATGCCGGACATCTACAAAATGATGGCAATGATGGTCGATAACGTCGATCGTCGATTTAGATCGAACAAGTGAGATACGACCTTATAGCTTATAATAAAACTTCGGGTATTTTGTGTACGTACCTTGCTAAGGGCACTGTGAGGTCACGGTAATAAAGTTAAACTTTTTATTTGTTCAAATTATAAGTTTTAGATTCATTGTGATTTATTTTATCTGAACTCGGTTTTATTACAAGCTTTTATTTTTGTGAATAGATGACTTGCCTGTAATGTAAGTTTTGATTAAAGATAAAAACGTGATTGTGGGGCATGCTATGACTTTATATACTTTGTTAAAATTACGAGCGGAAAAAAATACTTTAGCTTGTATACAAAAAAAGAATATCTCTGTATATTTTTCAAACTGTGGGACCTTAGTATGTATTTATTTTGAAACACGCCCTTTTAATTTGTAATTAACTGTTTTTTTTTGTTCACCTAACACTCTGTAAACAGGATTGCCAACACCAAACATAAAAGATCAATCAAATGAAGCCAAATGAAGAAGACAAATCTAAACACAAACCAAAACATTTTAATTTGACAAACAATTCCCTCCTCAGTAAACAAAGATTCATTCAAATCAAACCGGACATTAACAAATTGCTGCACGGACTGCACTTCTGTCAAACCAATTGGGACATCAGAAATTTACAAGCTTTGATGTCAATAAATAAAACATTTTAATGAACGGCCTGATCTGCTGTCGGTACCGCTACGCGTAATATGTGATTACGGAAAGCCCCGGGGAGAGTGAACGATTCATATGTTTTATATATTAAATTTACCAAATATCCCGGCCAATTCCAGGAGGAGCTCGTGGCTAAGGAGGAGCTCGTGGCTAAGTAATAACAAGCCGCACGGATCGATCCATCAGGTTAAGCTACGCTTGCCGGGGTTGGTCAGTGGATGGGTGACCATCTTTACATACCGAGACTCCTCCGTGCCTCGGAAAGCACGTAAAGCCGTTGGTCCCGGCTGTCATTTGTGGATCTTTGACAGTCGTTACGAGTCGTCAGAAGCCCGAAAGTCTGACACCAGTCTTACCAAGAGGTATCGTATTACCCAGTTACTGGGTTGTGGAGGTCAGATAGGCAGTCGCTCCATGTAGAATACTGGTATTCAGCTGCATCCGGTTAGACTGGAAGCCGACCCCAAGATAGTTGGGAAAAAGGCTAGGAAGATTGATTGATCCCGGCCAATTCGCGTAATATCTGGGTTATGTGGAGTTTGAAGCCTGTTGAAAATAGTAAAATTTTAGGAACTTTCACTAGATGCCATGTTTTGACGACTCCGTAACTATTTAATCTTCCAGCTCTCTTATCAAGATCAAAGTGCAACTAAAAAAATTTAAAACTAAAAACACTTTTGTACCAGTGATTCCATCCCAGGACATTTTCTCAGCCTGGTTTGTAAGAGTGAATCTGTAGTACTAGAATTACCCGAATACTTTTGGTGTTGGTTGTCGGATTTCCCCACAGACCACCAGCCATACAGTATGCACACAATTGTGAATTTTTAACGTCTTACAATTCTGCATATGTGGCTTTAAGCTGTTACTGTACTGGGGCTTAAAATTTTATGGCTTTTCAGGGCCTTTGGATGATGTCCCTGTCTGATTACTCTCGTTCATACGTGAGTTGCAAATTCGGTCCTTTCTACTGTTATGACAGGAATTACTGATTGCTTTAAGGCCGCCTATTGATTTATACGTTTTTATCAATTAAGTAAGTTTATCTCCCTTTCTCAACATGTTATAATAATAAAATTATTCTCTGTCTATCTTTCTCTTGCAATTCTTTTCGTCTCAAAAGAGTCTCTCCGTTTTCATGTCTTTCTTCCTGGATACCTGCATGTTGCAATATTTTTAATGTGCAAAAATATAACATTCTTCGTATGCTTAACATCTGATTTCATTATGCTGAGTAACGTCGCATTCATACGCGAATGTGAAGTTTTTTTATTATAAGGGTAGAGAAAAGCTTTTAAAGTAATTTTAATTTCGTTATTTCGTGTGCGTCGGTCTCATTTAAAATGTTTACTTCGTTCTACTTTATAATTTCAATAAAGGCATAGTTTTTAAGGATTCCGTACAGTACGACACAACTTAGATGTATCATGAATTTGAAAGTTGCATTCATTTGTTTAAATTTAACGAATGTATTTGGTTATATGACTTTAAAAGTTATTGCGTTTGCGTAAAGATCTTTTTCACCTAAAGCAGTAGTGATTTTGAAGGCGCACTCAGTACGGATGGTGATCGGTTTTATGAATTTTGCCGATGCTACATGTAAGTTGTGTCGTACTATACACGTCTGTCTGTCAACGGACTGTATCTCATGAACCGTAATGTGTTAAAACTTTCACAGATTGTATATTTCTATTGCTGTTATAACAACAAATAATAAAAATTCTCATTATAATGAATCGGGTCTCAAACAGGTAAGAAACGTGTTTATTTTATACTTAGGTAAAAAATAAATGTAGTGTTAAATATTGTACGGTGCTACGGCTCCCTTGGCCGGTTTATTTTAATCGAAGTGTATAGAGTGCCGCGAGTTTCTTGTGGCACTCTAGTGTCACTGCCTCGGCCGGGCTAGGGTGCCGTGAGCGTTGTATTGTCACTGTCACTTGTTATTTAGGTTAGGTTAGGTTAGAACTGTGACCACACAACGCACGAGCCGAGCGAGCGTAGCGAGCGGTGCTGCGGTAGCGGCCGGCGAAGTGCCAGGGTCCGTTTAGGCACAAGAGAATGTAATGTTTTGGGAATGTGTTGTTTTACAGCGATCTAACCTCGACAATCAAACAAAATACCAAGTGACGTGACTTAGTGACAGTGACAATGACAATCCAATGCTTGCGGCACTTGAGCCGGGCCGAGGCGGTGTTACTAGGGTGCCTGTAGTAGCACTTTATCCGATAGGGATAGAGTGCCAATGGTGACACTCTATACACTGCCTATTTTAATTTTATAAATATTATTGTCTGTGACTATCATAGATTATATGTATTTCTATGGTAACTAGCTTCTACCGGGCGAGTTCATCCGCTTTCAATAAACAATATCCTATCACTCGGCAATGTGTATAGCTTTCTATCAGTAAAAGTTTCGTTGCAATAGGATCAGTACCTACTTCCAGAGGATACCTTTTACAAATAAACAAAAAAAAATTACTTCTTTAAAATTATATTAGTTTAGATGTAACATTGACTTTTCCATCTTTGAACCACAGCTGGCCATTCTTCAGCCTTTATTTTAATTATCTGGGTTAGGCTAACGAGGTCTTTTTCTACCATGCTTAGAGATTCATTATGTCGAGCTGTCATCATATCAGAATTCACTTCCTCTAATTCGCTTTCCATCGGGCGAGTTCGAATTACTTCGTATTTTATTTGCCACTCGTTAATACGAATGGCAGTGCCATTCCTACTCGCTTGTTATGACTAGTCCCTAATGGGACTAGTCATAACAAGCGCCCGAGGCGCGCGCCTCGTGCGCTGCGTTTTGTGCGCACAAGAAAACCAGTTGCACTTGCATATGACAAGCGCCCGAAACGCAGCGTTCTGTGCGCGCGCCTCTTGCGCTTGTTATAACTGTCCCTTAGTCGTGTAGATATGTCCTTTGAATTTAATAAAATGTCGTGCCATTAAAATAACGAAGAAAAAGGTTTGATATTATGTTAGGTGTCAGGGCCGCCTATTAAGGTGAAAACCTGCTCCGTAGCCTGCAGTATGAACATTCATGAAATCCCTTAATACCCCTAGAGCTACATCTATCTATCTATCTCCATAGTAAATAACAAAACCCTATAAGAACCAAAGCTGTGTGACAATTGACTTACGTCCTAACCCCGACGTTGCCCTCTGCCCACTTTACCCCCTGTCCTCTCTGCCCAGTGCCCAAACATAACGTCGTTATGTAAGGTCCCCCTATTTGAATCTGAAGACCCATGGCTGCCTCAGCAATTGAATTTCAAAAGTTTTTTGCAATGTACTTTTTAGTACCTGGCAGTTTTTAGGGCATCCCTTTTTTAGGCCGCAACACGTTGTCCCGTTCCCTCGTTTTTAAACAGATTTTGATGATTTTTGGCACAGGTAACTTTACACTAGAAAACATTTATAAAACGTTACATGGGGTGCCTAGACGGGCACGTGGGTAAAATAATATCAGCCGCAAGGTCGATCAAATGTTAAGCTACTCTTACCGCGGTCGGTTCGTGGATGGGTGACCATTCAATAGATCTAGATCTAAGATCTAAACGAGTAGTGTTGATGATATGTTAAATTAGAGCTTTTTATTAATAACTTATTATATGAATATTTTAGCTTATGTTTATATTACATAGTGAAATTAATTTGTAAAGTCATGTCTGACGCGGATAAAAAACCGACAATCACGCAAAATCTATCAAGCGTATTTTTCATAAACCTTCACCATTTTAAAGATAATTTAATTATTGATCTTTTAGTAAACGTGTTTTAGTAAAATACCTTTTTTTTCTCATCCCTTTGATGACGACCATAGTTACAAATTAAATCTCTAACTGTCACTTTTATACCTATTCGTAAATATTAAATGACATGAGAACTAACTTTCTAACTGTCACAAAGTTACATTTCATTTCAACTTCTACCAACACCTAAATCACAGAAATATGACACTCGACGACCAACTTCCAAACATTGGCGACCAACTCATTAAAAAAATAATAAAAGAGCATCGGGTCCACTCAATACAAAAGTTTCAGAAGCATCACTCTCACATCTGACAAACTATTATTACTTCCCAAATAAGTCGCACGATTCTACTTGCAAAACAACACTCCATTTACAACCCCAAAAGAAACTATAATACCCTGATTCGAAGATATAAGGTTCAATTTGCTTGTATTAAGGTTTTTGAGACGTATTTGTAAAGTTGTGGCCGCGTATGAAACTTAGAAAGACAAATTCTGTATATAACTGACGGTTCAATAACAATAAAGTTTTGATGAACGATAGACTAGATGTGACTAAAGGACTTAAATATTCAATCTAAGATCGAATCTGACCGATTTTAGTACCTTCCTTAAGTTGACAATGCGGGTACAAAAATATTAATTTAACTCTTGTCTATAAATCAGAACCAAAGAGTCTGGTGTGAAGTGCTTATAATATGTAGAGTACCTGGGCGACCAAGGTCTGGTTTGCTGAAAATAGAGAATGCTCATTTAATAGTACAGAATAGTTCATACTAATTCCATACAGCCATGATAGTAGGTACTTACTAATTCCATGCTGCCATGTCATTATTCTAAGGTAGCCATCTTGAACTAAACTTTGGGCGACCGAGCTCTGCTCGAGTGAAAATACGGAGAAAACGAAGTTTCCCAAATATGAGACCTAGGTAGATCGATTTCTCGCCTCCGTAAACCCCTATGTTGCAACTTTAATCGAAATCGATAGAGCCGTCTTCGAGAACGTGATTACAAATATTGCTCGTTTAATACTATACAATTTGTTTTGTGTAAGTGTCATAATTCGAGTAAATTATCATAGTGTTATGCACGTGTTTCTCTAATAATAAAACAATTTTTCATTCTTTATCTCTACTTATTGTGAAAACGACTTTTGGGAGTTCATTTCTAATACTTTAAGTAATACTGAAAAGTTGCTCCACTCAAATATACTTTGAAACTGGAACACTCCTACCTAAATTCTAATTGACGGACGGCAGAAATGGGCGACGTAATAGGTACTAGTTAGGAACCAAAGTCTAGTTTCAGAAATGATATAATAATGGGATGGGAAATTATAATAAAACAACCGGCAAAGTGCGTGTCGAACAATAAAGGTTTCCGTAGTTGGGGTGAAATTATCCCAAAAATTCAAGTTCTTTGGTTGGGTTGACTGTTGGTTGGTAAGTTGTTGGTTAGTTGGTTGGTGTTGGTTAGTTGGTTGGTGTTGATGGTTTTTGGTTGGTTGGTTGCAAATGTAAGTTGGTCGATTATTAGAGCCTACTTAACTGTGATAGTTTTCCTTTTAATTTCGTTGTGTAAACTACTGCCGTGAATATATTCACATATCCAACCATTTAGCTGGCAGGGGGGGGACACTTGACTCTAACAAAAATTAGCACTTTAAAGCTAAATATTTCTCAATCCAAAAATGGTTTTCACACACTCACAATATTTGAACGACCTTTCCAACGGCTCTCCACACTATGGAAAAGACGAAAAAAAAAACATCCGCATATTATGTACAGGGGAGGTAAGTACCCTTTTTCATGATTTTATTTTCCTACTTCTTAGCGTGATTAATATTTATACCCATGCCAAATCACAGCTTTCTAGTACTAAGAGTCTTGAGCTAAGCCCTAACAGAGAGAGCCGGACAGACGGACATGGCGAAACTGTAAAGGTTCCTTGTTGACTACGGAACCCTAAAAATTGTCTTTAGAAAGCCGGTGTCTATCCCCATGTTGACAACATTAAGATGATAATCATTCAACGCTTTCGTAAAATTGCAGGCAGATAAAAATAAAACTTATTTCTTAGCTGACCTTGTTTCAAACAGCTGTTTGTGATCCGATTCAATGTAATGTTTATGTTTAGAAATCGTTTATTACATAAATATGTCTATTGTACTCGTTGTAATGAACGGGGTAGGTATAATAGGATAATCCAAGCATATAATAAGTAGCACTTAAGAAAAAGACAAACGGACCAGCACCTTAAGGCGACGATAACCGACTTTTAATGATTTTATAGTAAAGATCACATCTTTCTTAACGATGTGTTAAAGATATACAAGGTGGAGACGACAATACAACAAAAAATTAAACGGTGTGTCCATAATGACGTTCCCATTCTGTATACGAAAATTCAATTGAATATATTCATTAGTTTAGTCATTATAGCTCGGCAGAATCCGTAGTCGGCTCGGGCTATTTCGTTTATCCACCCCGAAAATCCACCCTAAGGTGGATATTCTGAAATGCATGCCCGAGAATTCACCCAAGGCCTAGTTGCCTAACCGGAATTTATAGGCTTGGGGTGGATCTGGCTTACATTACATTTAATTTGTTTGAAAAACTTGTTTTATTTTTTCGAAGTTAGGATTTATTTGACAGTTCCAAAATACTCTCAAGCATTAGTAGTGCCAGTATTTGAATTTTTTGTTGTATGTTAGTCTTCACATTGTAGAAATAAATATCTGTTAAATTAGAGCATTTTCTGAATAATTTAATATAGGAATATTTTGGATTATGTTAATATTACATAGTGAAATTAATTTGTAAAATTATATCTAACGCGGATAAAATATTGAGAAACACGCAAAATCTATCAAGCGTATTTTTCTGAAATCTTAACCATTTTAAAGATATTTACAAATCTTTTATTATACATGTTTTATTAAAATACCCTTTGTTTTATGTATAATAAATTAATAATGCGCCTAATTTGCGACAGCGCTCCTTGATGGGCGAGTCCTATTACTGACTGGACGTACGACGCGCTGCGTGAGCTCAATACAGAACACGCAAGCTAACCACTCAAAGTCACTGGCATATGCTCAATGTCATACTAGTTAAGTTAGTTATTTTTATTTAATTATATTTGTATAAGTCTGTTTTTTGTTCTGTTTAAGACCAGTCTACACTGTTTCTTTTTGTTAAAGTTTTTTTTTTCTCTCTTTGATTTTATTTTGTTTTCCATTTAATTAATTTTAATTAATATTATACATTCTCTTTTTTTTTAATTGTTATGTGATTTAAAAGGTTGCTTTGTTATATGTGAATGTCGTGTACACCTGTAATTGGTATATATATAAGAGCCCATACCTGTTAATTTTAATGTTTAATGTATAATATATATGCTGTTGGCGTACCTATTTTAAATAAATAAATAAAAATATATCTGCGTCTTAATTGCGTAACAATTTCAATCACAATTTGAGAGTAATGAAGGATATTGCTAATACATTGCTTCATAGGTTTGAAGAAATCGTGTGCTCTAATCAAATAGTTGCCATTTTATGTGTGTTACGCAATTGCGTCCAGCGGGGTAATTACCCCGCTGGACCAAAGCATGCTTCGCTTAATTAATTAATTTTATTTATTTATTCAAAACCGGTTTAGAATAAATAAATATGAATTACTTTTAGAGAAAGAGCTGATTAGAACAAATCAGCTCATTCTCTAAAAGTAATTCCTCCGGGCCTGCCTAAATTACAATCATAAAATTTTCCAAGGTCACGTCAAGGCCGCACTCAGCGGCCCACGTCCTTGAGCTTCGTAATAATAGACGCAATAGTTGTCCAAGTATTCAGGAGGCAGCCATTTTGTTTGCGGTCGTTTTGACCCACGCCACGGTTAATAGCGTGGCGGGTCCTTCAATTATATTATTGAATTTAATTGCTCGAACAATGTTGGTTAGAGGGTGGTTTCTAATTACTTACGTTTATTTTTAACTTGATATCCATCAATTTTGCTACGGGTTTTCGGAAGCCTGAAAGTCTGACAACCAGCCTCACCAAGGGGTATCGTGTTTCCAAGTAACTGAGTTGTGGAGGTCAGATAGGCAGTCGCTCCATGTACCATACCTACTAGTATTTTGCTGCCCCCGGTTAGATTGGAAGCTGAACTCAGCAAAGTTGGGAAAAAGCTAGACTGATGATGATGAGTCACCAATGTCGTAAAAATTTACTAAGAGAAATACACGTCAAGAAAATTGGTGGCGGCAGCGTCCTTCTGTCTGCTAATAACCATAAACCTAATCCATCTGCTAAGAGTTCGGATGCCATAATACCGTCGCTATTGTTATAATTATAACACTGTTTAGTCCTACTGTAAGGCCTACAATAGCCGGTAGCATAATTCCTTTCCATTTTTAGTTTTTGACCTAAAAACATCTTTGCGCTCGGTGTGCTGGTGGCAAGTTCAATATTTCTGACCGACAAAACATGTAATATTTCAACCGCTAAAACTACGAGACTTTGATTTGAGTAATTGTTGAGCATTCAAAAGACAGGTCATATTTATAAATATTTTGACGCAGGATATAATTTGCCTATCACGCCGTCACATTGCGCGTGACTCTCTATTTTTCATTAAGTGTCGAAATTCCAATTCATAAAGCGCAAAAAACTGTTTAGTTATAAAAGTGATTCTGGCGTGGATGTCAGTAGTTGATAAAGAACTACCAGGAACTAACAGAACCAGCAGAAATATTGGCCAAAATAGCGTTAAAAATGTATATGAAGTTGACAATAGCAAAATAATTTCAGATCGTCGCATATCGTAAAATAAGACAATCAAATAAAGTTTGCTTCGTAAAGAACACAATAAACCTAAAAATCTAGTTATGAGTGAATACAAAAGCCATGTTAGCACCGGAAAACTTAAAAAAACTATCGACCCATTGCTTCAATAGGTGCGCACTACTCAGCCGGGTCGTCTGTGGGCTCGCTTCTCTCGCTCGTACCGACACTGTGCTCGCTACGCAGGGCTGAGCTAGAGAATCCTATTTATATTTCTTGGCGTGATTGTGGCTGATAATTCTAAGCCTGGTGTGATTGCGGCTGGCAATGTGCTAGCACTTACTTAGGATTATCTAGGAAGCTCCTATCACTAGGTTAGGCCGTTACAGGTGTGACCAAAAATTTCACGAAAATAAAGGGCGTGGACTCGAATTGCGCCTACTTATGTATTCTCTCTTCCTGTCTCTCTGGCTTCTGTCACAGTCTTCTCTAAAAGAGTCCAACTCATCTCACTTAGCACAATTTAAATCTAGTCGTTAATTTTATTATAGCTGACATTTGAAGGCTTTGTCCATGTTTAGTAGTTGACTTTGAAACTTGAACCTACAAAATAAGAAAACTTTTCTGGCCAGGTCCCACGAAGTGAGAATTCAAATCTATAATTACTTCAGAACATTGTTGAGAATCTTTAACCTAGTTTCAAATGTCGGCTGAAGTGGGTCATTTTAATGATAATAAGTGGGCTGTATTGTGTAAGTGGGCATAAATTACGGACTTGAGACCCGCAGGCTGATTACCTAAAAATAGCAATCAGCAATTATTGCGCAGACATCGCGGGTTCACTGCGCAATCAATCGCTAAACGTCATAAAAGTCGGTATTACCTATTAGATCGTTTGCAAATCGCTCGCTGTTGCTAACTAGCGCCAAAAACAATTAAGTAGTAGTCTTCGGAACTAATCTTATAAAGTCAATTTAGTGTCAAGTCAATGTTATTTGTCTATGTTATTCTATTTTTGGCAAGCAAAGCCGTTGTCGACTATTCTGCCAGCCAATGTCTAAAATGCACTTAGCATTGAAAAAACAAGTTTGCATGATTTAAAAAAAAACTCAGACAGAATATTTATTGATAATTTTATATTATTGTGGCGGATGAAAGTAATCAGCGCTACAAGCTGTTCATGAACAGAATGTGTTATCGTGTGATCGCACACTAACGCCACCTTGTTAGATGTGTAGAGGCACTTCCACACAAACAATAGTTGGCAGCTCAGCTCTAAAGTACAACCATCTTGAGATATGCGCCCTAATCTATAACACGTATTTAATGAGGAAAACTGAATATATGAGCTACTTTTAATGGTCCTATACTATTTATTTCATAGTACAAACTGAGTCCAATATACTCAAGTTGCATCATATTATACAAGTGACAACAAGTTACACTTCACGGTAAAAATGTCGTGAGGATTTTATTATGCTTCTTACGCCCTTATCTTGTCTATTTAATAGTTTAAACTCTAATCTGGACTCAAGTTACGTCACGTTGGCGTACGAGTAAGAGCCATAGTGCGATATCAAGTACTCTAAAAATGAAGTCCAGACGCAAACTCCATTTGGCTTGCCTTCTGTTCGGAGTGGTTAGATATCAGAAATCGGACTACTTATACAACAAATTGAGTTGGGTTACGAGTAGACGGGAATGCGGGAGAAGGCAATGCTCGCAACAATGCTCGACTCAGTCTCAGGGTACAGCCGCTTTCAGAGGCAGTTTACGTTATGCGGCCTCCAAAATATGGAACAACTTGCCACCACCGATAAGAGTTATTAACACTATAGGTGCTTTTAGACGACGCTTGCGACAGTACCTCATAGATGCGCAACGGAAGCTGGATATGGTCACACTTAATGTCTCAATTATATCATTTATATGTACCTACCTACTTTAAGTATGTTTCAGTGATTTGTCGGCAATGTTTTTGTTTTTATTTTGTTGTTTTGCAATTTATCTGATATCACACAATATTGTATTGAAATATTATTAATTATTGTTATATACACTGGTATATTTTAAGTATTTAAGTATAGATACAGACACATTTTGCAGTATTAATCAAATTACTTGATATTATTATTCCGTTTATTCATTCTTATACATATAGTTAATATTTTTAAATATTTACATATTATTATTATCTTACACTCATTTATTTTATTTAAATTTACATACACGCACACTGCAGTATAAAACTGATTTACATCCGTCACCTCACACGCCAGGTCCAGTTGATAACCAGCGTCAGGCATTAGTTGTCTGGCATTTTTGCTGAACTGGGCCTATTTGGCGCAGCCGCGAGGCACACATTCCTGTTAAATTATTATTTTATACTTTTTATTTGTTTTCCTTTTAATTATCTCTTTTTTTACTTGTGTTATAATTATGTTGTGCTGTGTGCCTTTTTGTCTGTGCTATATAAAATGTATTTTCATTCATTCTTTTTTCTAAGTCATATTTCATTATAGCAATGTCGTAACATTGCTGAGCCTTCCACAAGTTAAGCTTTAATCTTGTCTTTAATCTTCCATGTAACTATTTTATCAATAAAAAAGAAAATAACATGAGTTTCTTTAGATACAGAAAGGAATGATGTTCCATGCAAAAAGTGCAACAGATAATTTCTTAATTGGCTTCACTCGAGACGGATTTAACGGTACCTATTGTAACTATTGTTTGTATGGAAGTACTCTATATATCTAACAACATGGCGTTAGTGTGCGATCAAAAAAACAAGAGAAACCCGCCCTTTATTCTACTGGTGTTGTTCCACTGTTCCTGCCATGAAGATTAAAGCTTAACTTGTGGAAGGCTCAGCAAGTCATACCCCTGATGACTATTGTGGGTGAGATCAGCTATTGCTGATGAGCAAGCATCTTTGGCAAGAGCATCAGCGCATTCAGTGTCCTTAATGCCACAATGACTATCTATCCAAACGAATGGAACCTCTTTATAACTGCTAGCACAAGTTAATAAAGACTTTTTAATTTTTAAAACAACGGAATCATTATCTATGAAGGGAATGCATTTGTCAATCACATGTCATCAAAGACATTAAATTACTCCTAATAATAAAGTATCTTAAATATCTTTACCCGAATGGATATCTTGTTTGGTTGAGGAGTTCCTAGGGCTTCCGGCTGCATCATCAGACCCTGAACACGACTTAGTGTAAAAGCACTTGTCAAAACATATTCAATGAGTCCAAACACAATGATACTATCATGTTTGGTTGAATAGTTCCTATGATCAGCTTCCGGCTTTATCATCAGACCCTGAACACCATCTAGAGCACTCATCAATACATATGCAAGAAATCAAACACGAGGGGGCTATTTAATGTAAGTAGGTACTTGAAACTTTCGTGCCTGTCCTGTTGACCACTGAGGACATCTCTCGTATGGAACCAATCCTGGGCGCAGCAGACAGGTGTATGAATGCGAATATAATAGTTATAATATCATCATTTTACATAATAATTGTAAATACGGCCACTAATAAAATTATTAAGTAAATGTTTATTTTATACTATGTACCGATTTTTTATTGTAAAGAACCATAATTTTAGAACCCCAATAAAGAATTCACCTTACATACTGATCCCAATATTAACATTAAGTATTTCTCTAGCCTAGTGTTTTTAAGGTTCCGTACCTCCGAATGATAAAAAAAAACGGAACCCTTATAGGAACACTTGTATGTCTGTCCGTCTGTCACAGCCAATTTGCTCTGAATCTACTGGACCAATTTAGTTGAAATTTCGTACACATGAATTTTCGTGACCCAAATACAGACGTGTAACGTAAATAAATGAATTTTGAATAAGGGGGTCACTTTTTGTATCAAATTAAAGGGCTTATTGTGAGTATTTCAAATATTTGTATTCAATCGTTTTAAAATGAATACCTAGTTTTAAAGAAAATTTATGAAATTTTACCATTCCCCCCCGTATCTCCGAAACTACTGAGCCTAAAATATTGAAAAAAATACAGAAAATGATTCTTTACTCATAGATTACAGGAAAATCTGTAAGAAGTCTATGGTCTTAAAAATGGCAAGCATAATCGATGTCGACCATTCTGCCAGCCAATGACTAAAATGCTCTTATCATGGAAAAAAAAAAGTTTGCATGATTCAAAAATAAACCCCACACAGACAGAATAATTTATTTATAACTAGCTGCCCGCCCCGGCTTCACACGGGTAGCACTAATTACTAATCTACGGCGCACCTACCTATCTACCTAGCCTACCCTATTTACCTACATACCTACACCTACATACCTGCCTACCTACACCTACCTACATACATACCTACCTACCTGCCTACATATTTACATATATACCTACCTGCCTACTTGCCTAAATACCTAATCTGCGTTCGCAAATCTTTTGCCAAACATGTAATCAAACACGAGTTTTAGGAAAAACAACTGTAATGCCTACCCATAAGGTTCAGTTTGCGCTACAACTTCATATTTTTTATGACTTTTTCAACAATAATAGTCGGTCTAAAATCAACTTTATTTACACTATCGCATAAAGTTGATGTTTGTTTAAGTGGAAAACTGACGCGCTGGTCTGCACGAAGCTTAACGAACAAAACAAAAAAATAATTATCCAACTTGAGAACGGCTGAAAAATAGAGATTCATTTTTATATTAGGTATGTACATAGATTTTATGTAATTGTGGCGGATAAAAGTCATCAGCGCTACGAGCAGTTCAGGAGAAGTATGTGTTAGCAGTTAAAGTTAAACGGAAGAGGGATTTAAAATTTAGGGAGATGGCTATAGAGGTGGGGCGTTGTTTGAGCATTCATAGAAGATGAGTGATACAGATTGCCCTCTGCCAACCCGCACTCACAGACACAGAGAGAGGAGTTACAAAAACACGGGAGTACAACAAAAACCTAGAGGCGAATACGATAAATGACAGATACAAAAAAAAAAAATTATAGCCGTAGAACTAGCGTAGAACGAACCAAGGTTTCGACTTTATGGTTGGTTGCCTACTACATAATAAAACCTGCCCTTTTTTTCTCGTGGTGTTATGTTTTACTGTTCCTGCCATGAAGATTGGAGCTTAACTTGTCAAGGCTCAGCAAGTCTTATCCCTGATGACTATTGTGGGTGAGATCAGCTACTGCTGATGAGTAAGCATCTTTGGCCAGAGCATCAGCGCATTCATTGTCCATAATGTCACAATATTACTATCTATCGAAACTAACTGAACCTCTTTATAACTGTTAGCACAAGTTAATAAAGACTTTTTATATTTTTTTACTATGGAATCATTATCTATGAAGGGAATGCATTTGTCACTCACATATCATCAAAGACATTAAATTACTACTATTTAGTTAGTATCTTAAATCTCTTTAGCCAAAGGGCTTTTTTGTTTGGTTGAGGAGTTCCTGTGGCCACCTTCCAGCTCCATCATCAGACCCTGAACACGACTTAGTGTAAAAGCACTTGTCAATACATATCCAATGAGTCCAAACACAACATACTATCATGTTTGGTTGAGGAGTTCCTATGATCAGCTTTCGGCTTTATCATCAGACCCTGGATATTAGGTACTTTGGGCTAAGACAAAGCTAATGAGTGCAAATCCAAACTCAATGTTGCTATCTCATTTTTTTGAGAAGTTCATAAGGCCATCTTCCGGCTTCATCATCAAACCCTGAACAACATCAGAGAGCACTCATCAATACATATGCAAAAAAATCAAACACGACGGGATTTATAGCGTAAATAGGTACTTGAAAATTTCGTGCCTGTGCTGTTGATCCCTGAGGACATCTCTCGTCTAACTCAAACCTCAACTCAAAGCATTTATTTCAAATAAACCAATTACAGGTACTTTTGAATTGTCAAGGGGTCAGTCAGTCAGAAAGATGAAGCTAGTTGCCCATTCCAAAGCGTAGTAGGTTCCTATGGAGAAGAACAGGCAAGAAACTCGTATGGAACCAATCCTGTGCGCAATATAATATAATATCAAAGAATTGTAAATACAGCCAATAATAAAATTAAATAATTGTTATTTCTATACTATGTGTACTGTTTTTTTATTGTTAAGGAACCATAATTTTAGAACCCCAATAAAGAAATCACCTTATTACATACTAATCCCAATATTAACACTAGCCTAGTGCTTTTATGGTTCCGTACCTCCGAATGAAAAAACGGAACCCTTAAAGGAACACTTGTGTGGCTGTCCGTCTGTCACAGCCAATTAGCTCCGAATCTACTGGACCGATTTAGTTGAAATTTCGTACACATGAATTTCCGTGACCCAAACACGGACGTGTAATGTAAATAAATGAATTTTGAATAAGAGGGTTACTTTTCGTATCAAATAAAAGGGCTTATTGTGAGTATTTCAAATATTATTATTATATCATTTTAAAATAAATACCTACTTTCAGAGAAAATTTATGAAAATTTTCCATTAAGTAATTACCTACCCCTATCTCCGAAACTACTGAGCCTAAAATATTGAAAAAAATACAGAAAATGATTCTTTACTCATAGATTACAGGACAATCTATAAGAAGTCTACGGTCTTACAATAACATGGTAAATCTCTCAATATTGTGCGTACAAACTTTATTGCGGTTGGAATATAAAAGAGAATAATAATTATGTTTTTCAACTACAATGTTAAGTTTGTTCTTGGGATAAATTCATCCCGAATATGGAAACCTTCGTTGTGCGTGGTCCTACATGCACTTGGCTGGTTTTGTTTAATTAAAGGGGATATCGGAATATAGATCAACATAAACAGTGGTAAATAAAGTATAGTATGGTCTCGATATAAGTAGACCGTACTAATAGCTTATTACACAATTTATGTAAATAAAATACTATTATGATGGTAATATAGCATGTATTAAATGTCATATTAGCCTCCAGAATTACCATAATCTTTGGACAATGCGATCTCGTTGTTGTCGGCCTCTAACTAGGAGGTGTAGTTCAATACCAGCACCCACATCCTGCTGTGGTTGTGGTGTGACTTCGTTGCTAAGATCACCTTCAGTACTGGCAACCGATGTTTGTTGCAGATGTTATGCAATACGGCACAGGCATTTATGATCATAGCCACTACATCCTACACTAACTTTTGTTCTTCTTCTCGTTCGTGCTATGAACGGTCTTAGTTCAGTGCACAAATTCATAAATAGCTCTTTGGAAAGTCTGTAATGAGCTTTGAACTCGGCGTCAGATACTTATGTTCAAAGCTTTGATTTGATCTTGCAGGTTACGTCGCAACCGTGCTGTGTTATGGCTTTCAATCCTTCTGGCCTCGACCTCATGTGCTTCAAGCAAGAGAACAGCACGAGCAATTCTTACCGAATACCTCAATAGAGACGCAAACAATTTTTTTTTGTATATAGTTCGATCTTTTACGGTACACTCAGTTCATTCTAACTAGCACACGCACGAAACACGACGGATTCAAATGTACACAATTTTAAGTAAAATTCTTCGAATTATAAGACTAATTTGTAATTAGCAAGCGAAAGTGACAAGGGAAAAGGTTATCGCAATTTGACAGCCAAATGTGCTCGCCGATTACTGTTGCTCTGCTGTCAAAAACGATACGTAATACGAAATAATCGCGATTACCATGCGATCAGTAGAGAAAAATGCACATTTTAGTTAAGTGATTGTTCCATAGAGGCAGCACTATCGCTTTTTTGCTACGGTGTCGCTATCGCTGATACATAATACCAATTTGCGCAATATTTGCAATTATTGCGCAATTATCGCTATCGCAAAGCTTCTGCAAGATAGGTAATAGCCCTGCCGGTTCTTGTGTCCAGAAATGTTAAAGGTATAATATAAAGTTAGCCGTCCACTTCTACGTTGGATGTGCACTGAGAGTTACGGCGAAGCCCCAGCGCTGCGCACGGAGAGGCGCACGTGTGTCTAGCTTCGCTTTGCAAGAAAATTTGTGTGATAACGTCCACTGCAACCCACGAACATGCTATGCACGAATACAAGATTAATGAAGTCAGTCATTTCTACACGCGTGGCTTGCCTTATGCCACGTTAGCTACGCGACTCATTTGTTTGCCAGCCTCACATTCGTGCGTGTGTGACCGGTGGCAGTGGACGATCCTGCCTACATTTTCATACAACGCGAAGCTATGTACACGTGTGTAGCTAAGCCGTTGGCTGCTGTGGAGCGTCGCCTTATCCTTTGAGGGCTACCTACGCTAAGCTTTAAAACTATGTTTCAATATAGACAATGAATGGAAAATGAGAGTGCTAAAATCCACTTCAGGAGACCAATTCTCTTTACACTCGTACTTGTCGCATTCGTCATGGCCGCTCGTCTTCCTATGTCACTTATAAAATGGTGAAGTTATCCAGATTGTATTATCACTACGTCGTTTGTACATTGAGTCGAAGGAAAAAAATGTTGTCATTATACGTCGCGCGAAGAGATCCGCGCATGCCGCGTGGTTTTCCTGCGAGAAATGCTCGAATCGACATGGCGAGAATAGCTTGACTTGATTTAAATTACGAAGGAAAAGCACGAATTGAACGAATGCGAGATGCGTGAGAATTGGTAAGGTAATTTTTTTGTCCTCGATAAAAAATAATTATGAGATCATTATTTTTAACTTTGTCTGGTAGTTTTAAGATAGACTTACTTTACCAAGAAATACTAATACCTATTGTGTTGACATTCAAATCCAAACAGATCCAAATCGGGCTTTTGATATTAGAAACTAATCAAATACATAGTATACGCTTCAGATTAGTAATTATATCAAGGTCGTGGTCGTAAGATCAAATGTCACATTGAATAACCTAACATTGTATTTTATGTTTTTCCACGTCGGGGATGCTCTTGACCTGCATCTCACCTGAAAATGTTTCCAGAAAACAATAACAATAATATTACCCGTGCACCAGGAAGAACCAAATATAGGTAATTGACCTCATAACCTTAAAAACAAAATGACCGCTCCGTCCGGGTCAGTCCATACATTCCAGTCAGAGGTTGCTCGTATAGCTGTCCAGTTGTCCGGCTGTCCGGCTGTCGTGTAACTCCGGCCGGACACTTGTTATTTAAGGCATGAGACTACAGCACTTCGTTCATATTTAAACTGATGACTAGTTACGGTTTCAGCACGTTTGTTCGTTGTGCTTGGCGAAAGAAAAATGGGGGATATGGTGGGAAGAAATAGAGTATAAATTAATCAGTATATTTAGAAAGATAAAAGGGGTGACTACCGAGGTGACGACTAATAGAGAAGTATGGAAAAACAAGACATGCTGCGCCGACCCCAAATGAATTGAGATAAAGGCAGGAGAACGATTAGGATGATGATTTATACCCCTTTATACCTACTGATCCTGAACAGTGAGGGCCCAGCGGTAACGGCCCCGACTTACAAATTGTAGGTCGTGGGTTCGAACCCAGGCAGGCGCTTTACTTTGTGTAAAATATCATCACACACTGCTCACAAAACGGTAAAGGAAAACATCGTGAGGAAACCGGCATTTTCTAATAGATCCAAAAATTCGAAGACATGTGACATAGAAAGAAAGAAAGAAAGAAAATAATTAACACATTTTCATCTTTATAATATTATAATTATTATATATATTATTATATAGTAGGATAGTAGGATGACATGGGATCACAGTTTTTCTGTGACATTTCTTCTAAAAGCCTCTCTATAGTATCATAAATCTCTACCATTTCTGTTTCCTTTCTTTGGTACTTCTTAACCACAATAATCCTTACTTTTCTTTCAATAGGTATACAAGTAATGAAACAGAACAAGATCAATTGTCAAGAACAGCTTGTTTAGTACAATAATACCTCAATGCTTGTTAATGAAGAAACAGTTACGTAGAACTTCAATCGATACTGTTACTATTTGCCTGCCAATGCCTGCAATAGGTACTATTAATAACTATTGTTATGTATGGTTTCAGTTTGACCAACTTGTTTCAGTTCCATAGGGAGGTATACTAGGTCCTGAATTGGAGGAAGTAAAAAAATGATTGTGTTAGTAATTTGTCGGAGTCTTGTTTGTTTTTTTTCAAATCACAATTAAAAGAAAAATGTATTACTAAGTCGCCAGAGCACCAATACTGGTCGCGACTGGTACAATCTGTTATTTTAAAAACTAGCTTCTGGCCGCGACTTCGTCCGCGAGCCTATAACCTTCCTCAAGAATTGGGCTACCGAATACAAAAAGATTTTTTCAAATCCGACTAGTAGTTCCGGAGATTACCCCCTACATACAAACTTACAAATATATTTTACCTTTTTATAAAAGATTTTAATAATTATTAATATTTTAGATGTTACTCCAGTATGTATTAGACTTCTTAATTTTACAATATTTAATGACTTAACATTTATTATATTTAACACCATTAAAACTATTTACACTACGTACTAAAACAATGACTAACTAACTATACTAACTATACAAATAAATAAAAAAATAAAAAACGAAGTAGCCCACCGGTATCGAGAACAGGGTCCAAGCTACAGTCCAAGGTCAGGGCTCCGGAGAGAGGAACCTAATGAAAATGCGAGTCGTGTCCAGGAGTACCGCTTTCTGAATCAAGATTTTGATCCAGCTGCCCAACGAGAGCCTCCTTAGGTGTTCTCCTCTTGGCAATTAAGCCATTGGTTGATCCGACTATCGGCACAATGATCGCTGAATCCACATCCTACATGTCGACAACCTCGCGAGCCAAGTCAAGATATTTGATTTGTTTATCTTTTTTTTATAAATACATTACAAGGTCTGATCTAATTTCATTTGAATGATTTGAATGAGTCGTCATCCAGCGATGAAGAATAAACCAACTAGAATCGTTAATTCTACTGAGACACAAAATTCAACCACATCATACGAACAGGTACCAAAGCAGAACTGATTAAAAGTCATGAACTTCAAAACAATAAAGGCAACCACTATCTAAAGTAACCAAAACAGGTATAATATCAATGTTGCCATTATAAACTGTAAATAACGCGGGAATTTCAGGGGTATTGTGTGCCAGTGTTGCCAGAAACAATGGAGGGCTAATGTTACCCTTTGTGGAGAAGGTCGGCCATTGTGGCGGGCTGGTAACTGTGCCGATTTTTACAATCACTAGTATTTTTGTTATTAGGGGGGATTGGAAAACTGGGGAAGTGGAAATAATATGGAAAATAATGGACCAGTTTTTATTAAAAATAAAGATGAACACTATCATTATGCTTGTTGTTTTCTCGAGGTAGTACAACCACATTACGGTACATCCTAGTAAAATAGATATTATTATGTTTAAGTCCCATATATCAATCTGCCTAGCCTTTTCCCAACTATCTTGGGGTCGGCTTCGAGTCTAACCGGATGCAGCTGAATACCCAGTTTAAGTCCCATATAATGCGTTTATAATGGCAATGCTTTATATTTTGACTATTCAAAAATATTAATTACGTCATTTAGTAGTACTAACGATTTTTTCAAACATATTAATTGTGAAGCTATTAGATTACCTTCAGTAATTATCGTACGTAGCTATTGGGGTGTAGGTTACCTACTGCTGTGAAAATCTCATTAAAACACTCAAACTTTAACCAATCCGGGAATCGAACAAACATGTTATAATGTTTTGCAGTCAAAAAGTCTGACAATTTGCTGAAATCTATCATATTATTAATATAGACTATTACTCCATTGCGGTGAAAGTCGGCCCCTGAGACATGAACTTAGTTTCTAAAAACCGCATCAACGAATTCCATGGATTCGCAAGTGCCTCACCAGGGGTGGTTGCCTTGTCACACAAGTAGCGCAATTGATTCAAAATTGTGTTACAAATAAAACATAATTATTATATTTTCTGAATTAAAATGGAGTTTATTATTAAAAAACCTAAAAAACTAGGAATCTATACCTAACGGAAATAATTCCACAATCAACTCCGAACTGGTTATTTCCAGTTGATACCAGTTCAAACCAGTTATATCCAGAATATTGATCAGATAATTTCTCATCACGGCAGACCAATATTTGTGGGCAGAGCGAGTCGAGTCCCGTTCGCCGTAATTTCTCAGTAAATAGCCAAATAAATTTATTTAATGGTAACCCAATGATCCTCTTGAATTACTGCCAGGTAGTTCGAAACGGTCCTGTATTCTTAGTGCTAAGACCTTTGGGGAATAAGGCTGTGCGTTATTATTGCAGAAGATTGACTATATGGAGAAAGTTATCTTTATTTGGCTATGTGTTGGATAGATGTAGGTGATTCTAAGAGTAGAAAGTTCACTGGTACATCATCATAATTATCATTTACTCCTGGAAATAGGCTTCTCCGAAACATCACCTCATCGACCGGTCATTGTTTATAACTTCTGTAACATGGAACGTCTTTCGTGCCTAGGATTTCCTGGTACCTGGCAATTCTGTGGCGTCTGAAGTTTTTTTCTTGGTCGTTAAACCCAGACAAAGTTTTTCAGAATGAGCTTTATTCTAAACCAAAATCTTCAAAGTCCCTTCCCCCAAATAAATAAAAAACTCACCCCATGCAACATTATCACTATTAACAAGTTAACACAAATAAATCAATATAAGACATCCGCCTAATCCGTAGCGTGAAACTAGCTTCGATAGGGACACCTCTGCCCACCCCCTACTGACTTACCATCAATCTTGCACCGTCGGATTAAAAGCTTGCCCACCCTCCGAGGCTGGGGATAAGAAATATATTCCAGGGGTAGGCAGATAGGAAGGTTTAGTTCGTACAAATCTCGACAAACAAAAAACTATCGCTCTGATTGCCAAGTTCTTGTTGATTCAAGGGGTGTGGACTGTGGAGTGTTTTGTTATTTTTTAATGTCACCTGTTTTGTGTTTGTCTTCTCTTGGATTCTATTCTGGGCCAGTTTTGTCCATTTCGGATATTGATCGGTCCTAAAAATTATTGCCTACTACTTCCCGGATATTCTACGAATTTTTCCTTGTATAGTTTATTTCAATAGCTATGGAGCAAGCCACCAACTGGCTTTGATATTCTACCAAAACGGAAAGATGGGTGATCCATATTTTGTCATTTGTGAATGCTGCATCATTATCAGCCTATATAACTACAATGCTGAACAGCACAACTCTCTCCAATCGCTTGCCAATTATTCGATTCTCGGCTACGCTCATTTTCAATGTAGTTAACCTTTCTATCCGATTCTATTTCTTAGTATTTTCCTTAACAAATGGTTCTTCTGCACTATCTCTGCGAATATTTCGGTCTCAGTATCGAGTGTAGTATTGCTAGGATCCCCGGATTATGAGGGATACGGGCCATTGTGGACACATTCAGTTCCAACTGTTATTTCCAACAAGTTCGGGCATTGAGCCTTAAGATTTTATGGGTCAGTTAGTTCTGTTATAAATGTGTTATGTTGTGGTTGTGAGGTTTATAGTGCTTTGAAATTTTGTGGGGTCTTTAATTTATTGTCTGGGTATTGAGTCTAGAAGATTTGCATGACTTCTGAACATAATGTTGCGTTTGACTCGTAACGCCTTTTTTATAAACGATACTTGCTCAAAGTTAAGTAATGACTAATGTCTGCATAACCATATTTTTTTTGACGTTTAAACGTCTCTTGACTTTAAACAACGTTTATAAATAAAGGCTTTAGTCAGTTACTAGACAGTTACCACCCATAATGAATGATAAGTTCACAGTTTTGTCCCAGTTATAAGACATTAAAACGATGCTTTCTTAGTTGACGTCATTAAAGGCATGTACCACATGTGTGCCAGCCTTAATAAGTGCTTTCTTAGCCTTAAAACAAGTTTTAAGTACAAAATAAGTGCTGAAACTAAAACACATTCCACCATAGCACAACACTCCACCATTTATAACACAAAATAAGAAAAAAATACACTGTTTTTTATGTGCGAAATAACTCACGAAAATATAAGATAAAGGAAGGGTCCACATTAATGGAAGAAGATTGCATTTAACTATCGTGTGGGGATAAATAGGGAAGGGAGGCGTTGCCCTCAACCCTCAGCCCTCTGTCCTCCGGCTTCCGCAACACAAATCACACGTAACTCAATGGACAAGCCCTCTAAGGAATCGCGCACAGCATGCAACTATACGGCATGCGACTTGTCGTGATTTAAAAGAATTGTGTCGGAGATTATTGACGTTGTGTTGTGTTGAATGTTCAATTGTTTGTGACACCCTCTTTCCGACTTCAATAAAGCAGCTAGTTTTTATTTGTTGGTTTTATTTTTATTGTTAAGTGCATCACAGCATGCACTTACATTTTGACTGCTTGATTGGTGATTTTGTTGAGTTTGTCGTCTTCTGTATTGCCCCCGTCAATGTTTCGTTTCCTACATAAACTTAACTTATCCACGTTAAAATTAAAATCTTATTGAAGGTCACAGCATCATTTAATGAAAGAAATCAACAACAAAGAAGCTGTGTCCCTGACCCGACCGTATCCAAGTGTGTGCTCACCTAAACAGATTTGCCGTAATTCGTAGTATTTTGTTAAATTAGTCCGTTTGTTGTTCCTCTCTGAATCGCGCTAATGAAGTTTTCTTATCGACACAATGAAGCGATCCATTATCGTCAACTGCCTTACAAATAAATCTACCTTTTTGTAACCTTTGGGTTTCAGGAGGGTAGGCAGTAGTGTTATCTTTATATTCTTCCTTTTGGCGTTATTCCGATTTGTTTGTGGTACAGCATGTTTTTTTCTTTTTCTGCTTTTGTCTGCAAACTACGGTCACCAATCTGTAGCATTATTGCAACATCCTTTTGTTTATCAGTATGTCTTTATTCTCCACCGATTGAAGTCTACTGCTGAAGACGAACAAAATCATCAGGACGAAACTGCTTAGTGACCATTTTCTTTAACATCGCCTCAAAACAGATTGTCTTTAGTATTTCTGTGGACTATCTCATTCACAAGAAGCTATACTTCTGCAAGTAGAAGAATTTCTTCTTCTTTTTTTTCTGTCTTGTAACAATTCTTCTTCAAACACAATCCCACCCTCGTTTTCCGTCTCGTTTTCTTCTTTCTCATTTATTTGTTCAAATGTTTTTTCACCCAAAAACGAATTTCCTCGTGATTCCGTACTATATTGTCAAATTAGATCGTTTTGTTGATGTGCTGAATACGCTAACGAAGTTTCTTATCGTGTTACGTAATGATTTGCTATGGCGCCAGATAATGAGTTTGAGACAAGAAGGTTTTAGTCTAATTGTAATTAGATGCTTTATTAGTAAGTCAATTTGTTATTAGTAATTATGATGGAATACATAATTGCTGTGTTACGATAAAAAAACGGTTGGTGTTGGGTAATGTCAAGGAAATTAATCAAGTTTACCAATTCGAATAACCAACTATAAATGTTGTATTCAAATCACAACTGTAATTTTTTTACAGTTTTATGAAAAGGCTTATTTTATTACAAGGCAAATTGAGGTAGTGTGTCAATTTGATAAATAATTAATTTCCCTGACTATAAGTAGATACATGAAAATTTTCGTTTAGAAACGCAACAATAACTTCACTAGAATTACATATTTCAAAAAGAATTTAGTTGCGAAAAATTTCTTGTATGTTATACCCATCGGGGTTCGATTTTATCGACCAAAAAAGCTAGAAGAGTTTTATTTAAACCATATAGGCCATCCAATCCACCCTTTCCGCTTACCCATTCAGTATTATCGAAAAATACCACACATTTGACTGCTACTGCCATCGTAAGTCTTGCAAACACTTGCAATAAAACTTCAATTTGTTCAACCGCTCACAACCCTCTAGAAATGAGGGAAAAAATAAAAATTTCCATCCCCACACGAACGAAGGAAAAAAAACATTTGTCACCGCAACGGTATGGATTCTTGAAACAGTCATATCAGCAACTTCTACTAAACACATCGATAAAATCCCTACACTTCATACATTACCTTTTTTCTACAAAGTTAACAGAACTTCTTGGGAAAAATGCGGCGATGTATGTTGATTTGTACTAAATTGTCGCTTTGTAATGCAGACGTTGGTATGTCGTGGTGCGGGGTAAGGGGAAGTCAGGGAGTGTCGCGAAATCGCCGCGTTTTGTACACGATAATACCTCTTAGACGAGGTTCCCCTTGAGATGGGGTGACATCATAGAATTGAAACAGAAGGATTAGAATTTTCTTGCTAAGCGGACAGCCGGACTGACAACCCACTGGATGAAACTTAGTAAACGCTACCTAGAGGTAATCCTATTGAGTAACTCTAGGGAACGTTTGAGATAAGTTTCTTGTTGTTGTAATTTTGTTTGTTTACAAATATGAGGCACTTGAGTTGAAATTTTGTCCTCATTGGTTGGCAACGCAGCGAAAATATTTAGGAAACTTTATTCATAAAACGTGACCATCTTTGTTATTTCGTGTCAATTTTGCTATAGAGAACATAAGCCGAAACTATAGGACTATACTTAACTATTACACATACACAATTTTAACTTATTTGTGTTAATAGCTTTTCCAAGCTTCGCATTTACGATAGCGCCCTCAAGTATTTTATTCATTCGTTGTTTACTCAGGTATTTAAGTGATTCTTTCGTGTATAAACGAACCTTCTGATTTCCTTGCCTTGTGACAAAAAGCTATAACGACGTAATCATATTATGCTAGGAGTTATTTTAGTAAGGATAATTGAATAAAGCTTATACTCACATATGTACAGAGTGAGGAGTGCTTTCTATTGGTTCAACATCAGTGCTGAATGAAAGCACAGGTTGCAAATCTATTGAAAGCATTCACCCATCTTCAGTATTTAATTCATTAATTTGAAACTGGTTGCTTACTCTTTAGTTTAGAAAATTACACGGTAACAAGTTACTAATTGGGTGTTTTCAATATCAATTTTTTTTTTTATGATTTTCTATTCCTAATTTTTGTGAGTTGATATTAAATAATGTTGTCATTCTTCCTGTGCGTTATGATTTTAATTTTTAAATGAGCAATGATTTTTACGTGTATTATGAAATTAAATTAAATTGAATTCTGTTGCAAAAGGTTCCATAAACGATTGAATCAATTACTTTTTGTCATTTATAGACATTATATTGTAATGCATCATTTTGTCTGCAGATTTAAGATTGAGAATTAGTTTGCGGTTGCCAATCTATTTGAAAAACATGTTTTTTTTGGCAGTATGGCTTTAGCACAATCAAAAAGACTATTGTTTATAGCGGGCCATATCGAGCAGTCATGTAAGTTCCCAGGCTGTCTAATACATATCCCGTCGAAATAAGTACCTACCTACATTTTGACTGCATACAACTTTACTTAAGTACCCCTGCACTTTAAAATACAAATACCCCTGAAGCAAGATTACAAAGCTAAGCAAATACACTTTAGTTAAAACCCTGGTACCCTAACAAATAAAATTCAGGGACACTATAACTACCCCTTAACACGGAACTTCCCCTCAAAATGCACCCCTAAGAGATTACATGTTATCAAATCAAATTGTGCCAGTCTGCTTCACCCGGGAATCGAACCCCACGCTAGAGGCATTGTTGGATCTCCCTAATGACGTATTGAAGCTTTATAATCTGGTCTTAACGAAGTCGTCAGTCCGTTTGTGTTGGCTTGTGTTAGGAAATGCTTGACTGATTTTGATAAGGCTTTAGGGAGGTACTGTGAGTGGTTTAACGGCATACACGGGCGTTTTGTACCTGTCCTGTTTAAAATTAATTTCTGATAGTGAACGACGTTTTCAAAATGACAGCTTTTACGAGTGTTTTTCGTAGTGATGGTAAAACCTATCAATCTATGTTAATGAATGTTTCTTATTTGTCCTTATGCTTGCACATACTATTAGTGGGATTGTGATGAAACTTTGGAATGTTGTTGTGTGCAAGTTCTCGTACGTTTCTGAGTTGGATAAAACCATCCTCCACGCGACCTAAGCCGGTGGTAAAAGCTTCGTATAAAACGGAACACGGCTGTAACACTTCATGACTGCAGGAATATTTTCTTGTTTCATGCACTTTAGTTACTTTTCCAGTATCTATTCGTATTTTGTTTTAGTCGTTTATTTGACACTAGTCATTAGGTATGCCCGAAAATGCAGAAATCCTAGAGTTTCTTACTCTTTGTTTTGCACCACGCGCTCTGGAAAGTTTTATCTCCCCCAACTAAAATAAAGAAAAAGACATGCATACACTTCTTTGCGAGCTCCACCTTGTTCACTTAAGCCATCATAGTCCAACCGTGTTATCATGAAATATGTTCACGACGGTACATAGAGGGGGGCGACAGAATTACCGTTAAGAAAACGGGATGGTTCTATCGGTCCGTTTAGCGGGGTGAATTGAGATTATATTGTTATTTCTTATTTATTACGTGGTGATATTTTTGTTGCGTCGTTTTGGTAAGTTTATAGTGTGGTGACTTTACTACAGGGTTCGTTTTTGAACAGAGGTCGCTATGTAAGCTGCCAAGATAAGATTATCATTTATTTGCTCAAACATGAGTACAATATATACAACACAAATTGTCAGCACGCTAGAGATGTTAAAAAAGTAAAGATATAAGTTCAAAACCTAAAACCCGACTACTGAAAAATCACGCTCTAAAAAGTATGAAACAAGAAAATATTTTTGACAGAAATTAAGACATATACAAAAATGGTCAAGGTAGCCGGAGCCGTATGCCTGTATACCGGTCAAAATCATAACCCTCCTTTCTGCTTAGCCGTAGTTAGGAAGAAATAGGATTTAAGTATTTTAAGTTTAAAATATCTGCAATTTAATCAAAATTGAACCTCCGGCTCCGGTTAGTAAGGATCAAACAACATGGACACCATTTCCTACTGACTGTAATAATTGCTACTTACATGATGAAAACCAACATGAATTTACAATTATTTCAGCGTAAGAATCTCTCCACTGAAGTTTCCAAAATTACATTGGGCATCACGCACATACTCTACATCCTTTGAACAAAACATTTGTAGTTGAAATCTTAATAGGACACTTGGAACAGGGACCATTGTTTGCGTTTGTCCTCCGACTAGTACAGTCGACGGCAAATATATCTATAATTACTAGAATTCAACAACGGTTTTCTCTTTTCTCCTAAAGTTTACCTACCCATAGCCGTTGACTCGACACATTTTACTTGAAATTATGAGTTCTGTTTTTTTTTGCTGTATCTGAGAACAGTGGCGTGCTGACTTAGATGCATTTATGGGAGATTGGCCGGAAAAAACAACACACAAGGAACAGTGGAAAGTGTATTGTCTCACTGCTCGGCAAAGGTGTCCCCCATAGACGCGCAGCATTGGGACAATACAGTTTGAATAAACAAAAATTTTAAAACATGATCTCTGTTTATGTCGATACCCATCACGTCTTTATAGTTTCAACAGAGGGGCAAATGTCATATTTTTTTAATCGTTTGCATTTTAAAGTAATCTGTCAAAAATACCTCTACTTGTTCTCCATTTCTGACACTTGCTTTTGAAAGTCACTGAGAGGGGACTGCGGAAAAAACTGGAAAGTTATTTTTTTACAAAAATTGACCTTCTAATTTCTAAATTGACCTTATACGTATATTTTTGCCCTTGACTGTACACGAAATAATAGGGACCCTACTTGCCAGAATTACGCACATTGCCAGTAGTAACATACTCGTAATTGAGGTACATGTCTGTCTGTATGTATACTCAGTTACTTGAATTTAAAGTTTAACAAGTATAATTGTTTGGGCTGTGAAATTACATTGTTTTAATTACTTTAATTACTGTTATTTATTCATATACCTAAACTCTAGCCGTGTATGTGTCTCCTATTTTATTACACACATACATATATTTATGCACGCCTTCTCCCCATGGGGTAGGCAGAAACTACAGAACGCCACCTGCTACGATCCTTACATACTCCTTTTGCCATCTGGTCATACACGCACGCCGGTTGCAAGTACTACGGACCTGACCTTTATGAAGAACATCACCAATAGGCGGGGCTAGCACAGGGCGTACCCAAGACGTTTGTGACAAGACATGATAAATTTTATCATGTCTTACAATTTGTCTTAAATGCTAGCACGGGTCAACCATGTGATAAAATCTAAGGCGCGACATGCCTTTCTTGTTGCTAACTTCATAGTGTGACACAGTAAATTAAAAAAATAAAAATGTTTATGATCATCTGAATATGCGACCAAATAAAATAATACATTTTTATAGTGCAGGTTCATACAGTTTAACAACTTTTTAATTTTGTTGTGAACTAATTCCCTTTTGACGTACGGACGACAGTCATATGTGGCATTTGTGACAAAATTAGTGCGCCCATAGTAGTAAATAAGACATAATTAATCCTAAATAAACGTCAAGAAGTTATGTATGCATATTCTATATTCCCATTTGACTACCTCTGAGTATAATTGCTAATTTTACCGCAAAGAAACTCTTTCAACTTGATTGAAATAAATTAATATTGTTGAGAATATTGCTGAGTGAATTTGGTAAAGTGATAGAGAGCTACTAATATAACCTTTTCAGGAGTTTTACTGCTATTTATAGTTCAGGGGCTTCTTCTTTGTTCAGTATTTCAAATGAATAGCAATAACTTGTTGTGTTAAGACACAATAAGTAACGTTATTCAAACAATTACTTAGGATTCTAGTTAGTTACTTTGCCCGCCCATGTGTTTTGTCAATTTGAAGTAGTTAGGTACTCTGGATAGTGATAAATTAAATTATTGTTCATAAAGTTGCGACAAACAGACTATATCACAGAAACGAATACTATAATACTCGTATTGACGTAATATTTTATAGAGAAATGATTAGATTTTTTGTAATTTGGTAAAAAAATACTTAACCGATCTAGAAAATTCTTTCATCTATAAAAAGCTACATAACATGAGCTGTATTACATATATTTCACAAAAAAATTAGAGATCCCTACAAAAAAATGCAATAATATTACCCAAGGTATAAAAAATTTGCCTAAAAAAGTATATATAAAATTAGAAAACCATTGATGATACATAAAATAATGTACATATCAAAGACATGACGTCACACAAATTCTGCATCGCGCAATTAGGGTTTCCCGCTAGAACGACTATAAGACTACCCGACATCAACTATCGTGCAGTTTCCCGCCAGACACGACACTCATCTGGTCGGAGGATCCTCCCTTTTCTATAGAGGATGAGAGAACTATACACCCTGTTCCTCATGCCTCTAAATACTACATGTTTATTTATAGTATAATAGTCCTTAATAACCATTTTTTTGTTCAAATTAGTCAGTAAAAACCCGGGTAGAATCAAAAGATGATGATTTTCGTATCATGATATTAATCCTTATTCAACTTAATAGTTTCGTAAGTTTATAACCTGTATTATTTTAATCCCGGTGGTCCGTTGCCGTGGGCTATTTTTCCGTCGTCCACGCAGGCGAAACCACGGACAAAAGCTAGTCCGATATAATTAACAAATAATATCCCCATTAATAACGTGACCATCCAATCACAAGCCATACCGGGCGCTAAAACAACGCACCTTCACAAACGAAATATGTTCAGAAGGTTAACTACATACAACGAACGGATATAGGCGCATGAACATATAGAAGAAGCGTACGTGTGGCGATCTCAATGGCTCCTCGCCCACGGGGACTTTTTATAGCGATGCTGTCGCCCGTTTTGTAAACGCGCTTTTGCATCGCTACTATCGCGCGTTAGTTGCGTTTGTAACGTGCGACAGAAACAATACAAACGCGGCTGTATCGCGCGACCGTTTCTGACGACATCGGGGTAACGAAGGGTGGAGAACGGAGGGGAAACGCTTTTGCACCGCGACAGCATCGTGATAGTAGCGATACAGAATTTGGGCGAAGGTACATAGCCAGCGACAGCATCGCGGCTGTATCGATAGACATGCGCGACAGCATCGCTACAAAAAGTCACCTTGGGCGAGGCCTCAAACAAAAATGCCTGTCGCGAGTGCGCTTGCACTCGCTGCACGTGATACATATCTATGTGTGTGTGCGTGTTCGCTCGACGTAAGGAGCCGACCTTCTGTACCTATCTATTCTGTGGCACCGTTACTCATTTACTTCCCTAATAAGAAGAGATGTCATTATCCTTACAATTTCCTTTAAGGGTTAGTGCACACAACCCTCGGTAAGGGCCGATATAATCTGCTCAGTTTATCTTTATTGCAGGAACATGTAACGTGTGGATACGGCCTTAGTTTTGGGATGTAGGGGAGTAATGTATTGTGTAGATACTCTGATTTAGAGATTAAGGGAAACTTGGAGGTTTGTTGTAAGATGGTTTGCTTTTAAAGTATTATTATTAAAAAAAACACAGTAGAGAAAATGTTACTTTGTTTTTGGTATACAAATTCGACGGGGTCCGCTAGGGCCGATGTCTGCCGGGGTTGCGTTGGAAGTCCTAAGGGGAGACCGTGGCCCCTGGCAACGAACAGGCAAGGGAAGGAACATGGGTGGGTTTTAGTCAGTAAGAGTCTGACACGCCCTTCCGCTCCGCCCAGAGCGGGAGAAGTCACCTGATGATTTCCCACACAAAAAAAGGTGGTACAAATTCACAATCCTAGCTTTTATAAAAAAATCCTGATAACACTTTTCCCGACCCAGGTATAGAGCCTAGAACCCCACCCTTAGAATTCGCGACTGCAATCACTACACTAATTATTTAATCTCAATCAATTACTTACCCACTTTCAGGCCTACTTGCTCCACAAACCACTATTATAATTATGCATTTAACGCTAAACGTGTTTAAAACATTGTTTCTGTCTCTATCATCTTCAAACGACTGTCAGAAACAGAACGATGTTTTTATTTTAAAGTAATAGTGTACTCATTTTTGAAGAGTCTAATAATATATAAATAAATAAATATGTTTAATAGTAAACGCATTTACGCATTTTTTTTTGTTTTTGTAAATATATTTGATTAGCAGTTTATTTATTTATTTACCACTTGTCCTTAGAGGTCATTATAAAACCAGCGTCAGACAGCATCTGTCTAGCATAAATGCTGAAATGAAGCTTTTTGGCGCAGCCGTGAGGCACACACTATTACATTATTTTCACTTTTTTTTTTATTTAGTTATTTGTTTTTTTGTGTTTCACGAACTTTGTCCAAATAAACGTTATCCTTTCTTTCTTTTCATGATTGATTTTTCAATTGTCAGATAACTTTTATCTGAGGAATAAATATTGTAACAGCGCTAGTTGCCAACGCGCCGTCAGCAAGGAGACCGCTCGCTGCCGGCACGCCACCGGCGAGGTAACAGATTATTGTTTATTCACAATCACAAGCAAGGCGTCACCGTGCGGCCGGCGAGGCGTCACCGCGCGGACGGCGAGGCGCCGGCGAGCCGGCTCCTCGCTTGAAGCGTGCTGTCGGCCCGACGTGTGACGGCTCGTGGGCCGCTCACTGCCTGCGAGCCGTCCACTATTCTGTGTAAAATAGACTTTAATATATTTGACTTAAAATCCTAACTTGAATGACAAAGTATTTGCCGTGTCGGAGCCGTGCTGCTATAATGAGCGATGACCTTTACACTGTTTAAACCCGTTCTTTGATACTATTGCATAAAGCATGAGATCCCACTAAACGACATTAGCTTACATACTTTATCAGGGCTAATGTTCCGTCTAGACATTTTTGTCGACTTTAAGCCTTTGATCAATTATTTGGGGACTTGTTCTGTCTGAAGTAGGCTTAGTTTAGTCGAGTTACTTAGTATCTCTGTAGCGAGAATTATTTAATTAGTAGGTAACTTTTGGAATTCTTTTCTTTTTGTTTTTGTATTTTATTTAACTTCAATATATTTATGTTCTTGTTTTTGTTTTCTGTAACAATAAATAAATGCAGTGAGTATTATTAAAAAAAATCTATTTCATCTGCCCTTAATCAAATTTTAATAAATTAATTCGCCTTAAAATAAAATATCATGTTTATTAAATTGCAAAGTAAGTCATACAGAAAATGAGCTACTTCCCCAATTTAACTCTGTCAGTTTCTTAAATAAATCCCCTACAGTCAACCCCATAGCAGTGAAACATTTAACAAAAATTCAATTACCATAAATTATCCATTCACCCCCTTGGATTACATTTCTTATCTATTATTTTGATACGGACGTCCGCTGAGCGTAGGTCGTTTATATCGGGACATTAGGCTCGATATAATCTGTGTAACTTCATTGTAACCGCAAATAAACACCCCCTTAAGATTGTGTACTACGGGGTGAAAGTCGCATGTTGAGTAAGCGGTTAAGGGTTGAAATTGAGAGACTTTTTTTTAAGGTGAATGACGCTGTATTTTAGGAATTGTTAAAATTAACAAACTTAGCTAAGATTGGCTCAGGGGGCTTACTCTTCAAACTAATTCCAATTCCAATCTTAAGCCAATACGATTCCAATGTTAATTTTGCAGTCACGTGATTCGGTACTCTTGAAAACAATATTGTCAACATTGGATTGGAATTGGGATCGCCCCGCGATTGTTTTGATACACTTGAAGTTAGCTATGTTATGCCCCGCAATAGAGTTGTTCAGCTCATTACGATAAACCTATAATAGGGCTTTAAAATGCTTTATCCTATAAATAACAAGGTTAATAAATAAATATGATATACATAGTTGTTTAATTGATTAATTGTTACGTATTAAATTCATTTGGGCGTAAGAACAAGATTAAAATCATAAAATTAACCATGTCTTTGGCTGTATGCGGTAGGGTCGTTGCCTATACTACAAAAACGAAAAAAAGACAGCGTAAAGGTTCTCCAATTTCAATAATAAAGTCAAGACAAGTAAAGTGGTTTTAGAAATTAGAAGTGAATTCGAAATGCAAGTTTGTTTAGCAAATTAAAGATATTGTTCGCGTGTGGTTCCTTTTCAGCAATAATAATTGATTGTCCGTTAAGTTACGTTATTGGTAAGTAAATATACAATCATACTTACTTTACTAAGTAATGTTTTACTTGATTTAATTTTGAATTTGTGTAAATATATTTTAATATTTTAAATTTTATTATAAGTACCAAGTTAGTAGTAGTATTAGTAGAATATTTATTTTATTTTTAATAATAACAATTTCATTGTTTCAGACTAGACCTAGCTACCGAGTCACCAGTTGTACTCATGTTGTACTTGTAACAGAGGATTCATACGTAGTACCAGTACCTACAAGACACAGAAATGCATTCTTTGCATACCATCCAAATATCCCCTATTCCTAGCACGTCAAACAATGACGCAATACAGCATCATCTACAAGTAAGTCTTTATTCGATTGTTTAGGAATGTTTAAACATTTTGATAAGCTGTCCATCAGTTACACAAGTCACAACCCAACGTAAGTGTGTAACATTGAAGTGTTTTGGGACTAATCACATTTCGAGCCATAGCAAAAAAAAGACTATGTGCGTGTCGGACCACGCGCTATGAAGGGTTCCGTAGTAGGGATGGATTTATCCCAAAAACAAAAACATTGTAGTTGAAAAACAGTCTTTTCTCCCATACATCGATATACGTCACACTCAATTCTTCAACTGAGTTTGTAATCACATATTTTTTTAGGTGATAATGCCATGTCAACGGGAAGTACCCTTTAGGTTTTGATTTATTTATGAGTATCACAATATGTCGCATAAATGGTAAATGGCGGTATATTTTTATTGCGTTGACTTTCAAAGCTTAATTTTTTTAGAGCACCAAGGGATCGTAGACCTAGTCTACGCGTTTTTGAGGAAAAGGGTCTTGACAGAATGAAAAACAGACAGACAGACGGACAACGAAATGATCCTATAAGGGTTCCGTTTTTTTCCTTTTAAGGTATGGAACCCTAAAAATACTTTTGTATTATTTATTGACTTGTTTTACGTAAAAACTCAGAAGTTTGAAACTTGTTTGGTTTCAAATGTCGATTTTACATTGTTATATTATTTATTTCAGTACCTGCGCCTACACGCCACTTCAGAGTACCACATACCGCCATGACCCCGCCGACCGTGCTGCTCTTTTTCTACTTTTATAATTATGTAAATAAAAGTACATTTAAGTAAAAAAATAAACTATTTATTCAGTTCCCAATTTTTCAAGAATTAATATGTCAGTACTTAGGTATTTAATCCAATTTTTCTGCCTAGTTTGAATAAATGACTTTTGTGAGTTTTGAGTAATTTGTTCAAACTAGGCTGAGAATCAGCACTTTTGGAATGTCAAAATTACATAAGAGAGTCCCCCAAAAACGCCCGCTCTTCACCACTTCCTAGTGATTAAGCTGGGAAGAAGAAGTGGCGCAACAAACTCCCCAACAGCACAGCTGTCTGTTTAGTTCTCCTCCAAACGAATCATCTAGGTACTGACAGAATTCTTAAGTCTGCATCACTTATCTGGAAATATAAAAAACAAGGACTTTAAATAATGTGTTTCAAGTGAATTACTAATAAACTCATTATATCACTGATAAAAGTCATGTATTAAAGACAACATAGGTACCTTATATTTTGGTGATATATCACTTCTTCTCGCAGGAGTTGGCATAAAAAGGGCTTAATGTTTTCGTAAATTTCCTCAAACAAATCCTTGCTAACTCTATAATTTGCTTTAAATTCGTCTTCATTCATAGAAAACGCTTTGTCCGTATAACGCATCATCCGACGCTCATCTCGTCTTATTTTCAATCGTTTTTTATGGGAATTATGCAAAATACTGTATATAACTGCTAATCGTGCCATATTATACACTTATTACTTACTAAAAATCACTTAAAACACAAAACAATATCTAAAAAGTTACACTTTTGCTATTGGAAAAATCCCAATCAACAAACAATCCGAACTCAATTCCGGCGCAATACACAGCTGTCAAAATAAAGTCAAGAGTAGCGTTTAGAGCACGCCAAGCCCGATCCCAATCCCACTTAGTTCCCAAAATGGACACGCAATTTGAAACCAATGTGGCGCTAGTGTCGAATTCAAGAGTACGAAACGTCATAATTCCAATGTCGATAGATCGGTATTGAATTCAAGAGTAAGCCCCCAGGACTGTCTGATTGATTCAAGAAAATAATTTCACCCCTGTCACAATTAATGTAAGAAAATGTTTTCATAGAAATCGTTTTGATTCTACGTTGTTTTTGGTTTATGTAGGACATTTAGTACAGAACACTCGATCCTACAGAACGTTGAATTCAATTTCAATTTAAACCTAACCAGAAGTACACTTAGGTACTACGTAACACATTTATCTGATCAAATTCCGGAACTAATGACGCTACCAGTCACATCTACCAAAACTAAATCACTTGCACCAAACTTAATCAAAGTAATTCCCTATTTAATTAATGGAATGCAAGTCCCATTAATAAAGGACAATTTATTTCACAATGGAGTGACATCGGGTGCTGATCGAGTTCCCCTAGTACCAGGCTGTAAGGGAGATTAGGAGATTAGACATAACGTGTCGAGATGAATCATTGTGATGATCAATAGAGATTTTTTTGTACGAGAATTATAGTGGATGTGTAGAAAAATAATTATATAGCCTTCGTTAAAAATGGTAGAAAAAAATTACGGCCTGCTTTATTTTTTTTGGCATGGTATGGTAATTAAATTTTTGTTAAATTCTTCGCTGTTGGATGAAATTACATGAAAAGCCTGCATAAAATGAAATGTTGATTATTTTTACTTTTTAATCTTCTGAAGTATTTCGTGAGTTCATAATTATATAAATATAAGAAACGTTGTACAGTGTTGCACACACAGCATGTACTCGTATATGAATGCCATATAAAATACAAACTTCAGTAATTTTAGAACCGAATGTTGAAGGGTTTTTTGGATGGAAGAATTTATCTTTCTTTTTAAGTTAAACGATATAAAATGCACACTGACGAAAAAAAAAATTTATATAAACAACGGCAGTAGATATTATTATTATATAAACACGATGCAGATACATACTTGCCAGTAAAGACCACATAATATGAACGCTTTACCTTTAAAGGCTTTTGCAGACCAGCGCGACAAGAACAATACAATTTTTAAGAAACTTCACGGTATAATAATACCCAGTGTCGCGTCGCGCGACAAGTCACGCTGGTCTGCACAAAGCTTAATTTTTATCCTTTCCCCCACGAAACATCGCAGGATGAAACCGCTAAAACATTATTATCCTCGAGTTTCATTCCTGTCTATAGGATGATGTACCTATCTCACTTTGAAACACAAACAAATCCCCGTCGCGTCGTCAGCGACAAGCCTGAAACGTAATTCTGGAGAAAACGAATCAATGTGAAACTATAATGTATTACATTAGTTCAAAGACTGGATGCAGCCGTGCCTTCGCCCGAACGTGACCTAATTTAGAAGAAACAAAGCGATCCCAAACGACAATATTAATCTTAGTTCTAAACAAACAAAAACAAACCCTAATCCTTTAAGAATAACGTTTGTTTCAACCGAAAATTGAGATTTGTTCCTCCATTTTGCAAAACAACCTCTAAATACTGATGATATAAACAAAAACAACCCTTAGGTCTAGGTAATAATAGAGTACTTCGAGTGTTAGCGAAAAAATCGTCGGTACATTTCGGGATAGCTGTACAATGTCCCGGTTTTAAATGAAATTGGTATTTATGTCATGGGAATAAGGTTTACGTTGGACGCAAATCCAAATTGGCGCTGACGCCATGGATTCGATAAGGCCCTTGGTTTCAATCATTGGCAGAATAAAATTCGGTATCTTCTATTTCGTTTGTGTTTACTCGATTTTGAGTTGAGACGTAATTTTGAATATTTTCTAACAATAAATAAATATAACGGATCAAATGCCGATAAAATAACAAATTATTTTATTCCTAATATGATGTATGTAAACATAAAGGAAAGAAAATGGCGAATTAATAAAAACCATTTTCCTTTTCCCGTGCATTCCTGAATAATTTCACTATAAATGAAACTACGTAACCAAGACTTCAGGAACGGTACCGATCGTATCGATGAGATAGGCAAAAAGATTCAAGTTTTCCACTTACCTGAAAGCACCACCATTTTAATAATAAAAATCTAATTCGCCCACAAAATGGCCAGTAAAATCTAGCTACCTGAATACTAAAGCTTCCTTATAACATCTGAGGAAGAAACGCCGTGTCAGCACATAATACATCTTAGTGCGAGCGCAGTCGGTCCGGTCGTGTCGTCTCTTCGCTGACTTGCACTTCTAAATACATCTCTTAGAGGGTATGGAAGCCTGGTACCTCGATGTTGTAGGAGGAGTGTTTGGGCTGCGTACATATTGGTTCAAGCTATATACATTTTGGAATCCTTTGCTGGGTTTTAGACTGTTTATTCAGACGTAGTAATGTTTATCATGGTCTGTTTTGAGCAGTTAACATTCACATTTACACGATAAATATTTACTTTGGTATTCAGCTCCTATTAAACCTTTACTTAATTAAATCTATTTAAAATAAGGCATCCAACCCTGGTAGCGTCTGCAATGAAAACTATTTATTTTTATTTTCACGGGTGAAAAGTGCTCTATACTCCTTTAATTAAAATACTACGGACGCTGTTCAATACTCGGACTGGCTAGTATGCTTAATTGTTACGGATTTTAGATGGCAGACCCGCCATAAAATGAAAGGTATTGGGCCATGTCAAGGAAAAACAAATGGCGTTCGGTAAATCTATCGGGGTCACTCCAAAAATGGCTTCGAAAAACCTTGTGACGTTGCTCAAGAATAATTCAAGAGACCTTTAAAAGTGAATAGCTGTGAAGAGTCTCTGATGAGCTAGTACCACCGCAGTGCTATGTCAGAACATAATCCGTCTTATTGCAAGCTCGCCGAGCTGACTTGCAGTTTCAACCAAATAACTCTTTAGATGACATGCATGCTTGGTAAATTTAGTTTGCAGTTTGCTGAGTTTAATATAAGCAAAATACTTGGAATATAAATATTGGAGCACCAATATTTTCTAAGTTGACAGAAGCCAATGCTGTAGAGTAAAAAATCTAGAAAGGACCACGAATTCTATGAAAAAAAGACTAATCTAGCAATGTATTTTATTCAATGCATCATTGTTCTCTGAAACATTTTCAAACTAGAATTTTGAGTAGTACTCACGACAAAAAAATACATTCGTGCTTTCACACATTTTTATTGAACCAATAGGTCACTCTATCGTAACTACCTATATAAAATATACATTTATATGGCGTATTTTGATAGCGTATGCTGCACAGCGCCTATTGGGGATCACGTACGAACTATTATGTCTAAATTTTATCCAATAACTGAAATATTGGCAGAACGTGACGTCTTTTTTAGGGAGCCATTATTTTTTGCTTTTACGCGAAAAGTGGACTTTTATTGTGTAGTTGCGTTTTGGCAGGAGTAGGTCAAGTAGGATTGTGAATTTGTGATTTGGAATTCATTTGTAGTCGGTTGAAGTGCGGCTGTAAAGCGTTAAGCCCTGGGTTTAAATTTCATGTCACTGGTTTTTGTTGCTGTTAGAGTTTTTTTTTTTTAAACTAGTCTATGGGCCACCTAATTTTAAAATTTTACGTCCATTAGTGACTAGGCTTGAAAAAATAATATCATTTATCGCATACCTACTAAAAGACCATGACGAAATCGAACCTATAATAATGCTTATTGGCTGGAAAAGCATTAAATCACTAAACAGCTACGGTAATCAATCACCCCATATCAGTAAACGGTAAACATTTACATTTATTAGAAAAGTTAAACAACAATCAATTTTACCCCTTAACACGCTATTTCACCCCTTAACCCACTAAAAGAGGAATTAAATTTACTTTCCGATGTGTGTTGGCACAAGCTTTATGTATTCATCCCTTGATAAACTGCGTCCATTATAAAGAAAAATATACTCTCGCTTCTTTTTTTAATTTAATCAAAATTATATGAAAATGGTCTACCAAAATAATTTTACAATTCAAAAAAGTTATTTGAACCTTATTTTTGTTGTGAGAAGGTCGTGTTTTTGTTTTGTTGAGTGCAAATGTGGGTTGGCTGTTAGAAGGGCGATCGCGAATCAGTCTGCAGTGCGAACCTCTGAAAAATAACAAAGATTGTACTGAAAAAATTGAACAGACGCGCTGCTTGTTGTGGAGTGGGCTGTTGTTTTAGTAAATTAAATTCTAACACAGATTCTGTACATTGTGTTTTTAAAGATAACACAAAAAATTAAAATGATTCAGGTCAGTCAGCATCCAAAATAATTGATTCCATATCATCCGCGGAAGAAAAAGGTTGCACTCCTCCGGGAAAAATACTAAAATGAACAGTAGAAATCTTATTTTAGGTATCAACCAAGTAAAAACCGTTAACGACAGGTTATTATAGGAAAACGGTATTAAAAGTCGCATTTCACAACACATCCGGGCCTTAACAAGGCCATACGCAACGTATGAAAACATAATTTACCCAAACCTGCGGTTACACACGACCCAAAAAAAAACAAAAAACAAAATTGAAACATTAAAAAAATCTCTCTCCATTTAAAACAGCAAGGGTGTAGGCGTTATCAGACGGAGTAAATAATGAAAAACATCCCTTATAAATGAAATCGGACCGGTTCGGTACTGTTGTTTCGACGGATATACATACCCATACCTATAGATAGGTATAAAGCTGCGCTTACACGAGCAGTTGCTGAAAAAACTGCCCAGTAATTAAAAAAAAAAAAAATGGTATTCGACGACGAACGATACATTTCTGAATGGAGTGGAGAATATTATGTAGTTTAATTCCCAAAAATTGTTTTTATTTTGTTTGTTTGTTTTTTTGTTTTGTACCTCTCTTTTAGTCCGTATATTAATTATGTTCTGTATAGCTAATTATTTACATTTTAAAAGCTATTAGTATTTAAAATAAAATAGTAATATGTACAAGTATTTATATAAAAGAGGCAGGAAAAGAATCATAGTTCATCAAAAAATTCGGCTTATGTGACTCGCCCGAATTAACTCGTCCGAATCCGGACGAATCGACCATTTTAATAAATATTAGTTTTTCTTGAGGCGATTCGTACGAAATCAATAAACGCCTGCTACACGGTCGCCAATCGCGTCCCGACAGTGGTGACCTTGGACCCAGAAACGGTCAACAGCAAAAGTTCACAAAAGACTGGCAGCATCGCCACGTTGTATGTCAATGCTACTTCTTATATTGCCTAGTGAGTTTAATTAGATGCTCTATATCGCTCAGTATGGTGTGATGGTCTCTAGTTACAACAATTCTAAGCATCTTAGAAAATTGCATCATATGGGCCTGACGCCATAACTTTATAGAATTTTATTTTATTTTTTCTAAAAAGAAAAAAGAAAATAAAAAGGGTTCGAATTGTACCTTTATAACCTTGTAACATTTTTTTACATTAAGGAATGCAAATAACGATAATATGACAAATATTCCCCAGAATTAAGCAATTTAAATTGCTCTTGTAAGCCCACCTTTATGCAGACAGAACAATTAAATTTTCAAGCCTCGAACGGATACTGGTACAGTATGGGCATCATTTGTGTATTGAGAACATGTTCGGTAATTCTGTGTTCCTGGTAGCAGCATCCTTTAATAATAGTGTTAAGCTGTTTTCAGACCAGCACGATTTGTCGCGCGACGCGACAACGGTTATTGTTATACCATGTAATTTTGTATTGTTCGTGTCGCGTCGCGCGGCAAATCGCGCTGGTCTGAAAACAGCTTTATACTCGGGAAATATTCTTGGAAGGACGGCCATATTCATTAGTATGAGTAGGATATGTAAATAATTTACCTATCAGAAAGTTAGGAGCAGCGAAATACCGGTCTTTGTGGCGACTTGGGGGAGCTCTATGTACAGCAGTGAACTTTTGTGACTTGAGAGGATAATGAATCCTAGTAACAGTATTTTTGTATTTTAAAGGTTCTTTTTACATAAAATTAAATATTTATCGTAAGTATAACAAACAACTAACCTAATACCTTCTTCCAAAACTAAAAATAACTAACCTAACCTAACTAAAATTGAATAATGAGTATAGTTTCAACATAATATTCGCTTTTGATGACCCGACTCCGGAGTCGGGTGGCTTTAAGAAAGGTCAAGTTCACCCACTTTGTTGCCGTTGTTGACATTTTTTTATGATCAACCTCAATTTTATTAGGTAGCTACTCGCATTTAATGCCTTTCTAATATTTTGTCTTTCTTTTTCCAGGTAATGTCTTCGTATCCACTTACTTCATATTGGCATAACAATCAGCAACCTGTGATAATAAAAAGGTAAGTGATTTAATAATAATAGGTCACCCTGTGGAAATGCATTGTCCACTGTACCTGAATACTTTATGAACGCCTAGTACTCCAGCAGCGATCGAGTCAAAACTTTGTACTGCATAAATCGCCATTCTGTTCTTTGAGCGCAGTCAGCAATATTATATCCTTGCTTGAAGACCACCTACCTATTTATGATACCCTGGTCCTTCCTACTTTCCATAATATAACGCTGTGCCCGAATCTTTATCGCCTCGACCAGCTTTCGATGTAGTCTGATGTAGTGCGTAATTCGGAACGTTTCACCCACGCTGCTGCCCCGTTTTAGCCGCCATTAATGTACAATAACATCTTTTTTGTGCGGTGTAATGAATAACAGTGAGCGGAGGCGGAATTAATTTGCTGTTACATTTTGGCTCAAAATATGGTCATTTTACACGGTCAGTGCAAATTAGTCTAGTGGTCGCAAGCGCTACTGCGGAGCATGAGGTTCTGGGTTCGATTCCCAGGTCGGTCATTGGGCTTTTCTTTCAGGATTTTCTCAGTAGCAGCCATATGTCCAATTTCTCAGTTGGATTTGTGCCCGGTTGATGGCAATAGACTCGCCCCCTATTACATGGGACTTAAACGTAACTGGCGAAAAGTGGGTGTACTAAAGGTTCATGTACTAAAGGTTCACCTCTGCCGAACCTTTTGAGGAATACAGGCGTGATGTTATGTTGTGTTACAAACACAAATATGCAGTCAGTGCAAATTGCGTGTTGGCAACCTGGTGGAATAATCGACCTTACAAAAATTCACCTTTCCTAAAACGTTTTTATTTTCTTTCCTTCTTTATTCAAAAGATCAACATTATCCGCTATCGCCTCCTCCTCTGCCTCGCACTACGGCCACTCGTTGAGTTTGCACAGTGAATGTAAGTGACGCCCTGTGCAAACTCGCCGCGCTACAGATCTACCATCAGACCTGTCTCGACATGTTACCTCATGTGTGCACGTCAGTGTTACCCCTATGTTGTTCATGTGCACTTTATGGTGCACTGTTTCTTAGTAGCCTTTGGTTACTTGCAACGTGTTCTGTTTATTTCCAAGACTGTATGCTCCAATGAATTCAACATCAAGTTTCTATTAAATCAATCGAAAGTTTCACATTCTAAGATAGTTAAGTAATTGACTCAGGCGTGACTTTGCGGAAATCCATTGTAAAATACATCGAGGCATCCTCAAGATGACGATTGATTTGTTGCAAACCCGGACACGACGTGTTGCCACGTCAAGCGCCGAATGCAGTGTACACTGTATTCGGCGCAGTGCCTCGTTGAGAGGTGAAACACGTGTCGATTTCTTACAGAGTTCTTTATAACTCTTTAAGAATTGTTAAGCGGATTAGGTTACTAAATATACGTCGTTTATTGTGTCTCACCTTCTAAAAATTTCCCCACCATAATGTGGCTAACTTAGTTATCTTTAAACGAACTTCGAACTGAGGTTGGCCAAAGCATTTTTGGTGAAATTTCTACAACCTGGAATTTAAATGAGAAGCTGTTCAAGATGATGGCACATTAAAAATTGCACACTAGAGGACCTTATCTAAAAAAACATGAAATACCTATAGGTTATGAGCTATCTAATGGATGTCACTAGTAAACTACTCACAGTAAACTCTTGGCTAATCATTTATTTACATCGCTATTATATTTATAAGAAGAACAATATCCAAGAGCTGAGATAGTACTTCAGGGTTAAAAACGAAACATAAGTACAGTTTCAGTTTTCTCCGAAATAAAGCTCGAGAATTCTTTGACCAATTTGTTCTATTTCTCATAGTTTCAGATTTTGCCCTGAAGTACCATCTCAAATATTCAAATTGTGTGATAATAATTATTATTTCTCTGACATTTTGTAACTTGGCTAATTGAGGACCTAGACAGACTGAGTCCCCATTAACCACAGTCAAAATATTACGATAAGTATATCGTATGCCTAAGTCCCAACACAAACGATGTCTGTAAAGTTTCTCTAAGCACATTTTTTACCTCGTCTTTTCAACGAGACAACTTTTTAACAATCTAGCATTTAATTCTTATGAGAACGCGGTAACCTGCTTGTCTTACACCCAACTTTCAAACGAAAATACTCTATATTCTTTACAGCAAACGGCCCATAATTGCCTAAACAGATTATTGAGACACTGATAAAGAAATATGAACTGTATGGTTCGGATATTGAGACTGAAAATTGATTGGGAGTAGATGTGTGTGCTTTAAAACAATCGTGGGAATTTTTCTTGCTATTGTTTTTAAACTCTCTACATAACCTTAGGTTCATTTTGGTTCACTGAACCTAGACCAGTCGACTGTGACACAAAACGCGCCGTTTTTGCTAAACGATCGCTCTGTTGTATGGAAAGATGAAAACCTTATTAGTTATTTTAATGTGCATGGGAAAGCTGAGTTGATCATAAAAGAAATAAATTAGTATCATGTTATAATAAATTGTCTTGTTAAATGTAAGAAAAACTGTGTGAGAATAATATTTAGCGTGACTAAGTTAATTCATGTTGTAGATTTTTCCCTTGTCATTGTCATATTTACTATAATGAAAATGTGTGTAAAAATTAATTTTCAAAAACTGTAACCCGACTACGGGAAAATAAAAGTGATCTAAAAAGAAACGAAACAAGAAAATCTTTCAGACAGAAATCAAGACATAGGTACAAAACTGGTCAAGACAAAGCCGTTGTCGCATGCCATCATAATTTTGATGGTGTTCCTGGCACCCACATGTTATACAGGCTTGCGACCACGGCTTTATCTTGACCATTTTTGTACCTATGTCTTGATTTCTGTCTGAAAGATTTTCTTGTTTCGTTTCTTTTTAGATCACTTTTATTTTCCCGTAGTCAGTTTTTGAAACTTAATTTTTTATTTACAACTATGGATATCTCTGTAAGTAGAAAAAAATATCAAGATGGAACTCAGTTTATGTACTGTAATTGACAACACCCAGTGTATAACCTTTTTCAACGTAAGCAGAGACAACATATTCCTCTGCATAAAATCGAATATTGCTCTGTAAGTTAATATTGATTACTACGAATGTAACTAATTAAATTAAATTCGAGAGACGCTTCTTTAATTACTAATTGGTTCAAATGTTCTTCTCACGTGTCACTATAAGAGAATAGTTCAAAATCATCATCTGCCTACCTTTTCATCTGGATATCAGTATTTTATATGTAGAGACTGCCTATAATATCTGACCTCCGTAAATAGTGGTTTGGTTGTGGGCTGTGGCCGCAACCCTCGAAAGTTTGACAACCAGTCTACCTTACGGGCTTCTGACGACCAGTAACGACTGTCAAAGATCTAGAGTCTGGCTAACGAAAGTTGGCCCCAGAATATTGGCGGCAAATTTAAAAAATACATGCATGACAACACTAAATACACCAGAGATACCGCACGACAACCTTGTCAAATTGACGTTCACGTTCATACAGAGTTGCTATATAAAAAGTTCGCAAATAATTCCAGGGCCAACTTTCGTTAGCCAGACTCTATGAATGACAGCCGGGATCAATACCTATCATATATCCGGGCTTGACATGAGAATACCTCATGAATCGCCACTTCTTGAAGTTTCTCAAAAACAACCCCAGGTTTAATCGTAAAATCAGATGAAAACCTTTATCAACAAAGTCAAAAAATATATTATATGAATAAATTGGAATATCGTATACTTCTACATTGTTTGTAAATATGTGAGTACCATATCACATAATTAGTTCATCTGTCATTGCTTAATTTTTAATTATTTTTACCTATTGCGGTATAGTAATTTTATTCTAGGTACATCGTCTTCACATATACTTAATAGTAAATATAGGTACCTTATTAATGTATACAAAATATTGTACTTAAAACATTTTAAAAGAGTAACGGTGGAGTTACTTGCCCATTCTTCTCCATACGAAAACTACCTTTTGGAAGGGGCGGACTAGAAAATTTTTTTTTGTTGTAAATTTTGACATTCAAAAGTGCCTTTCATGTCAAGTGCCTAATTGAAATATAATGGTGCCGATTCCCTTGTACACCGAACTAAACTATCACTAAAATTCCTTACTTTTGGCTATGAGAATTTTAAAGCTATTCTGACAAAACAATTCTTTAAAATAAAAAGTAATTTTGACACATCTAAAATCGAATTTGACAATCGCGTGACAACTCCACGTGGTACTTGTTTACTCTACCCCGTGTTTTTTCTTAGAGCCGGAGGCGCGCAGGGGGTGCAGCTTCAACGTGTTTTATGGAATCATTTAATTTTTTTATGGAAAATATGAAAAATTATTACCAACATGTTGGGATATAGGGGTTTAAGGGTTACATACAGGGGGTCGAAATTTTCGTTATTTTTGCGATAGGACGCACCATTTTCGAGATAAAAGCAAAAAAAAAATCTGTACTGTTTTTGCACTGAAGTCAGTGTTGGTATGAATTTTAGTTCGTGCCAACTAATTTTTAACCGACTTCCAAAAGGAGGAGGTTCTCAATTCGTCTGTATGTTTTTTTTTTTTTTTTTTTTTTTTTTTTTTTTTTTGTATGTTTGTTACGCGATTTCTCCGTCAATTATGGACCGATTTTGAAAATTGTTTTTTTGTTTGAAAGGGTATGCTCCCGAGGTGGTCCCATATTAATTTTATTAACTTTACTTGGATAGTTCTTGAGTTAGCTTCAATAATACGTATTTTTCCCACTTAGTTTATATGGATGATATAATAATAACTTCCAATCACTGTTATTTTAGCAGGTTAGTGGTATTCGAATTTGTATGGGGTAGGTACCACAACTAAAAAGTGCAAAATAAAAACTTTTTACAAAAAAAGAACAACCGACTTCCAAAGAAGACACTACAAAGTCAAAAATAACTTTAATTTCGGAAGTCGGTGGCAAAAAACGAAAGTTCAAAACCAAATACACCGACTTCCGAAATTAAAGTTATTTTTGACTTTGTAGTGTCTTCTTTGGAAGTCGGTTGTTCTTTTTTTGTAAAAAGTTTTATTCCACTCGTTTTTAATCGCGTTTAAAAATAGTCAGATTTAGTTGGATACACTAAATTTTTAGATGGAAAACGTCAAATTCAGAATAGCAAAATTGCCATTTCCACGAAACTAATAACTCAGTGCAATCTTAGTGCTGTCAAACTAAATATAGTTTTCTGTCACTTTAGTCTATTTCAGAATGGGAAATGCTCGTTTGACAGGACTAAACTAAATTTTGGTGGTTTTAAGTCTAGTTTAGAGGTATTTGTGACGAGAGAATCGGCACCATTATTTGACTTTGACTTTGAAAGTCTATTTGCTGCTTGCTGCGATACTGTCTAAATATAAAGCTTGTAAAAACATCAAAATCGAACTCATAATAATTTAACATCCAACATTGACATAACTGGCGAAATGTGAATGTACTATGTACACCTGTCCTTTGCAGTATACTTGTTGTTATAACAGTATTTCGACTTTTTATTTTGTTAGGTATTTGTATTTTGTGTTTCAAGGACTGGGTCAAAATAAACGTTATGTTTTCGGGGAAAACAGACGTGATATTGTTTTTGTTTTATTGTTTTTTTTTTTTTAAACGTCGCACACTAGGAATGTCTCCTGTGGGTGCGTTTAAAAACATTGAAACTCACAAAACTCACGGCACAACTACTTGTAGGTCATACAAATATTGGTTCCGTGCGGGAATCGAACCCGCGACAAACACCGCAGCAGTCAATCGCTTAACCACTGCGTCAACCGTGCCGTCATATTTTGTTACGTTAGTTAAAATATCGATATTGAAACGCCTACCCCATTGCGAATGGGACATTCTGCGTCAAGACCCAACAACAAATGAACTCGCGGAACTATTATGTTGTTTTATTTTCAGTTTTCATCTGAAATTGGAGCGTGTTGGGAAAATATTGATAGGCGGTTTTCCCATCACGCTGGCCTACATTACTTTTTAGGGTTCCGTATGTCCGAATGAAAAAACGAAGAAACCCTTATAGGATCACTCGTGTGTCTGTCTGTCACAGCAAATTCGCTCCGAATCTCGAATCAATAGACCGATAAAGTTGAAATTCACACGTATCAATTTCTGTGACATAAATTTTAAAGGGAGGTCACTTTTGGGAGACAAATACGTTTAAAAAAAAAGTGTTGCACGCTGTACCGTGTGACGACATTCTCGTTTTTTAGAGTCGATTGTTTTTTTTCTTGTAAAATGTTTTATAATTTCAATTCAGTCCCGGCGGCGGCGGTGGTATGCAGTGGACACGCGGCCATAGTAATATCAACATTTCGCCAGTTATGTATAAGTCCCATGTAATAGGGGGCAAACGTATTGCCATCAACCGGGTACAAATTCAGACTCCAGGCTGCTACTGAGAAATTAGAGTTCTTTTCAGACAAGCTTTTTGAGGGCCGTGCGTCGGAAAACACGTCATCCTTTGGGCCCAGCAGTCATTCGTAGGTCTTTGACATTCTATTCTATAATAATATTCTAGCGTAGGTACTCCTTGTCAGTAACAGCGAGGCTATTGTGTGTATAAACTTGTGCAGAAAAAAGAGAAAAAATAATAATTCTTGTTCATAGAAAATAGTTACTAATAAACGATATTATGCTCATAAAACTATGTAAGTATAATATTATAAGAAAGCCTTAGGCTGCCTGTCCACTAGAGCGGAGACGAGAGGAGCGGAGATGTGCCAATATTAACCAATAGAATCAAAACTCCGCTCCAGAGGTGCTATTCTATTGGTTAATATTGACACATCTCCGCTCCTCTCCTCTCCTCTCCTCTCCGCTCCAGCGGATAGGCAGCCTTACGGAACAACTTAGTCTTGTTGACTCCTTTTATAAAGAAAATAAGTAGCAGACTTGAAATCGATGCTACTAATTCTCCTTACGTAACTGTAAGCATTGTACGACACCCACGGGTTGCAAAACATTCCTACTTTTAGAAGCAAAACATGTTGAAGCGAAAAACTTAAAGAAAAACAAAATATTGGTTTCTTTGATGTAACTTGGACTCACCGGTCGGAATGTAGGTACTTGTTGGAACTTCTCTATAACTTAGTTCCAGAAAGTCAATATTAACTTGAACCTAACTTTTCCTTTGCTGTTCAGCGATGCATTCGTCTGTAAAGTACACGAATTGATAATGCGAATGTGGGAGAAAGACTTGATTGACTAATTATGCCCGTCACAGGCAACGTGGGCTAAAGCACAGAGACACGATACGACGTCGCATCGTGGCACATTGCGACGTCGTGTCAAGACAAGTGTGTCGTGACAAGTTTCTGCGACTAACTTTGAGAAAAGGCCAGAAAAATCAAAAGAGGCTCAATTATTTAACAAAATGTGTGTTCAATACAATGTGAACATATATATTTGACATTCTAAATTATTATAGATTAATGCAATTAATTGCATTGATCTGTAATAATTTAGAATCAAATTTAATATTTTTGTTTTTAATTATAAAATTATAAGTGTGCAACATTAATGTGCCTTAAAAATGTTTATCACGTGTGGCAACACACGTTTTTTGTACTTGTGAAAAGTTCGTTGAGCGTAGCTCGCCATTGTATTTTTCCTTTTTATCAAATATAAGTGAAATCCATAATTTTACTTTCTCTCTTTGTTTTATTTCCAACAAAGAAGTGGTCCTTCGAGTGTCAGTTTAAATAGTTCTTCAAATAAAGTGATTTTCGGTGATTTCGTCGTCGATTGTGTGGACGCGCTAAATAGCGCGCAGGGTGGGACCGTGTCTCACGCCCCGGCGCAACCTCACCCATATAATATTTTGGGTGATCACATCGAATCACGAAGATTTTATTCCAGTTTCACGTCAATAATCGTGAAACATCGCAAAATTGGTGCGATTTTGGAATTGGAATTTGGATCAACAAGTTCAAGTTCATCAACATTATAGTGGATGTGGGTAGATTTCTCCTATCCTCTCTGGTATGTACGCCCGCCAATTTATTCTAGCAATTTCAATAATTGCGTCATCATTGTTCTTCATTCATTTGTCGTGAAGTTGGTACTTGGTCGACGTTTCCTGTCAAGGCAGACAGACCATCAAGTGTCACTGTCATACTCCAACGTCATTCGAGTTTGACAATTGTGACGTATTGTCGAATGTCATTTGACTTTGACAGTTAATCGAAGTAAACAAATACAATGAAAGTTTTCTAACATTAAACCGACAAGTTGAGTGATTATAATAAATAAAGAAAAACAAGTGATAAATAAAAGTGTTTGTGCGGCATATTCATACTAATTACGAGTGGATATTATATTAGTACAATAAAATGACTGATGTAAAGAAGCTGAAATTGTCGCGAGCGTCATGCAAAGCAACATTGACGCGAATTCAAAACTTTGTAGAGGATCCGATAAACCTCGCCTCGGCTACAATAGACCTTCTAGAGGCAAGGAAAGATAAACTTATCACTTCATTAAAACAGTTTGAAGCTCTCCAGTTAGATATATTAAGTTTGGATGAAAATGACTCTGAGGATGTAGGCATGTTTGAGGAACGGTTTTTTAAAACCCTTGCTAAAATTAATGAAACTATACGCATGCTTACCCAATCAGAGTCCTCTCAATCCACATGTACTTCTACTTCTAAATTACCCACTGTAGAAATTCCTACTTTTGATGGCAAGGATTTTACAAAATTCAAACCCTTTTATGAACTGTTTATAGCGGTAATAGACAATAACCGTACATTGACTGATGTACAAAAGCTATTTTACCTGAGAAAGTACCTCATTGATGAGGCTTTGTCAATAATAGTTAACCTACCATTAGTTAGTCAATCTTATAAAGAAGCTTTAGAATTATTGAGAAAGCGCTATGATAATAAGACACGTTTAATTTGTAACCACATTAATTTAATTTTGGATATACCAACAATGCAAAAGGGAACGGCGGTTTCTATAAGAACCTTTGTTTCTGATGTTAAACAACAATTATATGCGTTAAAAAATCTCGATGAACCAGTGGATAGCTGGGATCGGCTTCTATTGTGTCTACTTACTAAAAAGCTTGATTTATATACACACAGAGCATTTCATTTAGAAAGAGATGCTAGAATTTTACCAACTATGTCAGAGTTTTTAGACTTTTTAGATAAGCGTGCTATGGCGCTGGAGGATACTATCCCCCTTAAAGGTCATACTACTGAAAATAAATCCAAAACTACAGTGCGAGTCTCAAATATCGCTGCACAATCCAATGTATTGTGTTGTGCCTATTGTAATAAAACTGATCATGCAATTTTTGCCTGTCCTAAATTCAAGATGGTTCCCATAGAAACACGTCTGACCTTTGTAAAAGATCACAAATTGTGCTCTATATGTTTGAGATTACATACTGACAATGTCTGTAAGTACAAATTTAAATGTAAAGTTTGTAAGGAATCTCACAATACACTTCTGCATGAAGGTAAGAAAGAGACTTCAGTCTCATTATGTTCACATAGCAACATTTCAAATTGTAATGTATTATTACCTACAGTTAAGGTTAAAGTCACTGACAAATATGGTCGTGATATTTTTGTACGGGCCTTGCTCGACAGTGGGAGCCAGGCTTCCTTTATTACGAATTCTTTAGTAAAGAGGTTGTCAATTGTTCCTACTTTGCAATCTACCAATATTATTGGTATTGGTAATAAAACCACAAATATAAATCAGGTTGTTAGATTACCTGTAAATTCAACTGCATATGATAATATTACATTTAATGTCAATTGCTATATAGTTGATACGATTACAGCACCACAGCCGCTGCAAATATTAGATATTTCTAATTTGTCCATTCCAGAAAATATTAATTTATCAGATAAAGAGTTTAACATCCCTACTGAAATTTCTATATTAATAGGGGCTGATGTTTATTTTGATTCTTTGCTAAGTGGTTGTTTCAAAATTTTGGATGGTCTTGTATTACAAAATACTCTTTTTGGTTATGTGGTTGCTGGTAAATCCTGCACAAGCAGTAAAAATGTATGTTCAAATGTAGTTTCAAATTTTGCAATCTTTGATGAAAGAAAATTAGAAAATGTGATGGAAAATTTTTGGTTGACTGAGAAAGTGTCTGAACTCCCATTGAAAAAGGTTAGAGATGAATTTCAAAAATCTGAAAATATTTTTAAAGAGTCCCTTCAAATTGTTAACAGCACATTCCATGTAGATATGCCGCTTATTTTTCCTAAAAATGAGCTACAGTTGGGAGACTCTTTCTCAGTCGCCCTGCAAAGATTTATAAGTTTAGAAAAAAAACTTAAACAAAATCCAATATTATTGGAAGAATATAAAAAATTCATAGAACAATATGTAGCATTAGGGCATGCCAAGGAAGTTGATATAAATTCTTATGATCTTAATAATGGTTCTGTTTACTTTTTAGCACATCATGCCGTCTTTAACCAAGATAGTAAGACTACAAAGTTGCGAGTGGTTTTCGATGGAAGTATGAAATCGAAAAACAAAACTTCGCTGAATGACGTCATGCTGAATGGGCCTGTGGTACAAAGTGAGCTCTTTGATATTCTTCTTTTATTTCGAACATATTTATTTGTTTTAATTTGTGATATACAAAAAATGTTCCGTGGTGTTTATATTAATGAACATCACACTAGCTTACAGAACATACTTTGGAGGGATGATCCTAATACACCCATAAGTTGTTTGCAGTTGCAGACAGTAACATATGGGTTGAAAGCCTCTACCTTTTTGGCCACTCGATGCTTAATAGAACTTGCAAATAGGCATAAGAATGACTTACCTCTTGCTGCACAAGCCATGCTCTCAAACACATACGTCGATGACGTGCTTTCAGGTTGCGAAGATATAGAGCAACTTAATTTATTAAAGAATCAGCTAATTGAGTTACTTAAATTTGGTAATTTTAAATTACATAAATGGTGCTCAAATCATCCTATTGTTTTAGATGATATCCCTAGTGAATATAAATATTTTGATGAAATTGACTTGAATAAGGATAATATTATAAAAACTCTAGGGTTGAAATATGATGTCGTGCTTGATAATTTCTATTTTCAGGCTCCTTTAATACAACCTAATGAACAAATGAACACTAAAAGAAAAATCTTTAGTTACATAGGGAAATTTTTTGACCCGTTGGGTCTTATTAGCCCAATTATAATTGTTGCAAAAATGATCATGCAGGAATTGTGGAGTATTAAGATAGGTTGGGATGATATTCTTCCAACAAAACATTCCCAGCAGTGGGTAAAATTTCTAAATAACTTAAATTTAATGAATAGAATTATTGTACCTCGGTATGTCCAATGTAACAATTTTTTATCTGTTGAGTTAGTGGGGTTTGCTGACGCATCATCAAGAGCTTATGGTGCCTGCCTTTACATAAGGATTTTAAAATCCAATGGGAGTGTTGAAGTAAATCTTCTTTGCTCAAAGTCACGTGTAGCACCTCTAGCTAAAGTACTTACTATACCTCAATTAGAGTTAAATGGTGCGTTATTGCTTGCCCAACTCACAAAAAGAGTCAGTGATATAATTGGCTCTAGATTTCCCCATTACACACGTTTGTACAGTGATTCTCAAGTAGTACTAGCGTGGATACAGTCAGGTAGAGTCAGAGCTAATACTTATGTGAATAATAGAGTTCAACAAATTGTTTCTTATACAGATAGGTCGTCTTGGTACTATGTTCGCTCTTCTCAAAACCCTGCTGATATTATCTCCCGCGGGGTAGAGCCGCAAAAGTTGCAAGAAAATAAATTATGGTGGCATGGTCCACAATACTTATTAAACCCAGATTTAGCTCATAAGCAAGAAAATTTTAGTGTACCAGAAACAGTACAAGACAAATCTTGTCTTATAATTAATGTAGAGCCTTCTCTACCAACCTATTTATTAGAAAAATATTCAAACATAAATAAACTACAAAGCGTTGTCGCATATATGTATAGGTTTATAAACAATTCTCTACGAAAAAACATTATAAAAGATAAAAATTTAACTCCTAAAGAGTTACAACTAGCTCTGGAATTTATAATTCGTTCCATACAAAAAATATCATTTTCGGAAGAAATTAGTTCAATTATCAATAATAAAAAAATCAAGTCAGGGCTGGCCAATCTTCATCCATTTATTGATGCACACGGCTTGCTCCGTGTGGGTGGCAGGCTGCAAAATGCAGGAGTTCCCCAAGATAAAATGCACCCTATCATTTTGCCAAAAAATTCTAACATAACTTCCTTAATTATAGTTAAAGAGCATTTACGGTTATTGCATGCAGGTCCTAGGTTAGTCCTCAGTTCATTGTCACAGAAATTTTGGATAATCAATGGCATACGAGAGGTAAAAAAGGTAGTGCATAAATGCTTGAAATGTTTTCGTTTGAAAGCTGACACTGCTAAGCAGCTCATGGGTTCACTTCCAAAAGAACGAGTCACAGCAACTAGGCCCTTTCAGCATGTCGGCATCGATTTTTGTGGTCCCTTTAGTTTAAAGGTATCAAGGATAAGGAAACCACTCGTTACAAAAGGGTATGTAGCTCTATTTGTATGTTTTTCTACCAAAGCTATACATGCAGAAGTTGTGTCTGATCTGACAACCCCAACTTTCTTGGCATGCTTTGATCGCTTTATTTCTAGGCGTGGTATACCGTCTAAAGTGTATTGTGATAATGCAAAAACCTTTAAGGGAGCTGAAAATCAATTAAAGGAATTGTATAACATACAGGCTTCCAGAGCTCATAGAGACTCTGTGTATAATTATTGTAAACTTAAATACATAAAATTTATGTTCATTCCCAGTTACTCCCCTGAATTTGGTGGTCTTTGGGAAGCCGGGGTAAAGAGCGTAAAGCATCATCTCAAACGTGTTGTCGGCACTTTGTGCTTGACTTATGAAGAATTTAACACGGTGATAGTACAAATAGAGGGTGTTTTGAACTCTAGACCTCTGCTTTCCAACCCCAATGAAGGAGGATATTTAACTCCAGGTCATTTTCTAATTGGTACGGCTTTGTCTAGTTATCCTGAAGTCGATTTATTGGAAATACCAATACATAGATTGAAATTTTGGAAAATTGTGTCTAAACTCAAGCAACATTTTTGGAAGGCATGGTCAGCAGACTATCTCACACAACTTCAGAGCCGTCCCAAGTGGAAGCATAGCTCTACTAACCTAAAGGTAGGTGATCTTGTTCTCGTTAAGGATGTAAATGCCTCTCCTTTACAATGGCCTATGGCAATGATTGTCAAAGTGTTTCCTGGGCCAGACAACAATGTAAGAGTGGCTGAAATAAAATTTAAAAATAAAATTTATTTAAGATCCATTGCCAAGTTATGTCCTCTGCCAGTGGAATAATGTTCTAGTTTTAATTCATTTTTACATAATTGTTTCTCTTTGTATCTTTGATAGCTTGTCAGCCTCCCCCCCCAACTATGTTCAATACAATGTGAACATATATATTTGACATTCTAAATTATTATAGATTAATGCAATTAATTGCATTGATCTGTAATAATTTAGAATCAAATTTAATATTTTTGTTTTTAATTATAAAATTATAAGTGTGCAACATTAATGTGCCTTAAAAATGTTTATCACGTGTGGCAACACACGTTTTTTGTACTTGTGAAAAGTTCGTTGAGCGTAGCTCGCCATTGTATTTTTCCTTTTTATCAAATATAAGTGAAATCCATAATTTTACTTTCTCTCTTTGTTTTATTTCCAACAATGTGCATCATTAAGCGCAAAAAGTGTTAGTGGGTTTTTTGATATCCATCATTATCAGGTTTAAAGGATAAGTTAAATATTTCCCATAAATAAACAAACGTCAAAGGAATCCATTCAGTAATTGCAAACTCAAATCAGCAATGAGTAACCAGAATGTCACAGCTTATTTTTTCAATGGTGGTCCAAACACGAAGCGACATCTGTGTGTCTTCAACCTATTTTTAGAAAAACGTTTTCGTCCAAACACGACTAAACTAGATATTATTGACTCTAAGCAGAACCAAAGAGTTTCAGCATTATCGACGAAGGAACTCTCAATATATAAAATTTAAATTATTTATTTGTTGGTTTTACATTCTAATAAAAGGTCACCTTGAAAACATTACCAGAAACTGTCAAATATTTTGACCAAAATAAGGATAAATTAAAATAAATACTCTGATGTCCTTCAGACATCATTTATTTGATTAGTTACTTGCATTAAAACATATGTGGAATTGTAGATACAAGAAATAAAAATAAGCATAAATAATTCAATTAATGATGTTGAGAATTTGTGTTATTGGATAATTTATGTTACATTTTTAAAATAACGAATTCACATCATTTTTCCTTTGATCAAGGGTTCAATTTCTGCTCAAATTACCTATCCTATAATGGTACTCTCTAGGTCTAGGACTATGACGGACTATGAGAGTAAGGGACGAGAGAATGCATCTGTGTCACACTCAGACATTTGTGCACTATAATATCTCCCACGGCTAATCTCCGTTGAGATTGGTCGCCGTGGCCGAAATACGGTCTGGAGAACTATATTATTATATACCCACTAGGTACTTTAGAGCAGTGGTGGCCCAGTGGTAACGGCCCCGACTTACGAGTTGTAGGTCGTGGGTTCGAACCCAAGCAGGCGCTTTACTTTGTGTAAATAATTTCATCACCACTGCTCTTAAAACGGTGAAGGAAAACATCGTGAGGAAACCGGCGTGTCTTAGAACCAAAAATTCGAAGACATGTGACATCTACCAACCCGCACTGGGCCCGCGTGGTAGATTACGGCCCCCTCCCTTTCACAGAGACGAGGCCTGTGTCCCAGCAGTGGGAACATTAATAGGCTGATGATGATGAAGATGAGGTACCATTGTCTTCCACCAGTCCTGCCTCTGCCTAACCCTTTTAGGATTACAAGCAATACTGATTGTGATTCAAGAATTGTCGAAAGCAAGTTTTGTTTCGGGATATGTTTATCTTTTTTGTATTTTTTTCTTTTCTCTTTAAATATTGGCAGTGTATAGAGTGCCACCATTGGCACTCTATCCCTATCGGATAAAGTGCCACTACAGGCACCCTAGTAACACCGCCTCGGCCCGGCTAAAGTGCCGCAAGCATTGGATTGTCATTGTCACTGTCACTAAGTCACGTCATTTGGTATTTTGTTTGATTGTCGAGGTTAGATCGCTGTAAAACACCACATTCCCAAAACATTACATTCTCTTGTGCCTAAACGGACCCTGGCACTTCGCCGGCCGCTACCGCGGCACCGCTCGCTACGCTCGCTCGGCTCGTGCGTTGTGTGGTCACAGTTCTAACCTAACCTAACCTAAATAACAAGTGACAGTGACAATGCAACGCTCACGGCACCCTAGCCGGGCCGAGGCAGTGACACTAGAGTGCCACAAGAAACTCGCGGCACTCTATACACTTCGTTAAATATTTCACTGTGGCATGTCTGTTGGTAGATAAGGCTTTCATTGCTTTTATTGATATATTTGTACATTAACTGTTGTTTACTCGGCTTACTATTTATTTTTAACGAATTTCCATTCAATAAAGATTTTTGTTTTCGAATATAACTTGAAAAATAATCTGTAGTGATTAATTTGAAAATATCTGGTAAAATAATAAACGAAGATGAAAATAGTTGGATTTGACCATCGATCACCATTGTGCACATATATATAAGAAAAGTTATATTTCTATGACTGTGCATTATTGAAAATTATAATAAAATTATAGTATAACATCACGCCTTGATGCCCCGAAGCGATGGGCAGAGGTGTTTGTGTATAGCACACCCAAATTTCGCCAGTAAGTCTCATGTAATAGGGGGCGAGCCAATTACATGGAAATTACTTGACCCTATTTTAATTATTCAGGGTCAAATTACATTAGCTAGCGAAAATGGATATACATATTATAATATATCCAAACACGAGTCTCAAATCTGAAGAACGAGTTAAAAAAATCAGTTCTTTTTAGTTTTATTGTGTTTACTTATCCATACTCATTACGTCTGCGGAGTTTCACTAGCTAAATTAAATTGACCCCGTACGTACACAAAGAAACAGAGGTGAAAGAACTCAAAGACAAGGTGAAAAGCAGTTCAATAGAAGTTAGGCGAACATTATCAACAGATCAAATCAGACAAAGCATAAAATGTAAATTATTCAACCTACACACAACAATAACAAACGTTGCTCCAACAAACAAACAGAACAAAATAACAAGCAATAGATATTCATACATCGTTCAAAGACTCCTATAGAATTAGTAATATGAAAATCAGGTCTTAATTCTAAGGACGAAGCCACACAGTAGGAGCTTCGCTTCGCTTGGCTTGTTGGGTGATCTGCTTTCGTATTTAATATCAAAACAAAAAAAAAATGGCGCATGCAGTACCTTACATGTGATACAAGTGAACATTCTTAAAAAATAAAGAATAAGAGAGATCTAGAGTGAGAGATAGGGAGAGAGTTATATCTTTTTCTTCTCTCTCATGTAGCGAAATGTGTCCTAAATGTGACGAATCCTTGTAATAATAACTCTCAATTCTTGTCCAATTATCGAATCGCCGCCGTCGCCTAAGAAGTTTTGTACTAGCGTAGCATAGCGTAGGAACTGAACGTGCAGTGTAGTCATGGCATTAGTAAAACCATGCTTTGAGCCGCTACAGCATGTCACCACAGCGAAGCTCCGAAGCACCAAGCGAAGCACTCACCTGTGTGTCTCCAGCCTTAGCCAATTTACATACTATCTCATAACTCAAGTTGTCTTTTTACATAAAGACCCAATGGTAATCACAAGGTACGCCTATTAAACGAATTGATGCTACAAATACGATAAAACGATTTATTTAAGTACCCAAAGGGCTTTTTGAATGATGTTCATTTGGTTTTCGCTGTCGATCTCGAGTGGCCCAAGTGTGGGTCTACTGGAGGGATGCAAAAGGTAATTAGGGGGAGGTATCATGTCATTGAAGATAATGATGTTATTGGTGATCGGTATTTTTTTGCTCTGCAACGTAAATAACGCAATTAATGTTGTTGAACCGTCAAAATTAAACAGGTTGTGATTGATCTTGTGTTACGCAATTAGAATGCTTGTACCCCGAACAAAATGATCGCGACGATCGCAAATAATAGAACATACCATATAGGACACGGGGTAACCAACCACCAACTTTCGGCCAATTACGTTTTAATTCCCTTTATAATAAGGGTGGTTTTAGATCAAAGCATTATGGAAAAATAAAATCGTCCTATCTCTTCCAACATATACCAAGTTAAGCGCAGGAAACAGAATGGTCTCGGATTCTGTAAAAAGTCATTGATTTTGTATTGAAAGTCATTTGGAAGAAGATGGCGGCCCATTTGCTATGCTACGGATTTCTGCCGAATAATTTATTGTAAGCTTTACCTGTAGTATCGAGAATTGCTTATTTTTTTCTTGTTTTCTTTATTGGTGATTAGACGAAGTGTTTTTGACTTGGGAGGTTGTAAATGGCTCTAAATGGAGATTACTACCTCCATTATTTTGAGGTTTAGATGTGTTTGAGGGAAAATAGGATTTTGTAATTATCTTATCCATAAATCCAAATCCTAGATTTCCTGTAGAAATAGACGTAAGAAGATAATTAGATTATTAGGTTCAAGAATAATCAGGCTATGATACTAAAGTAAATCGTTTATTGAAGTGAAGATCAATAAAATAAAACATACACACATACATAAACTCACGCCTTCTTCCGATGAGGGTAGGCAGAGACTACAGAATGCCAGCTGCTACGATAAAATACATTTACGTTGACAAAGTAAGCTGCAATGCAATACCAACTACGAAGTAAAATAAGCTTTTTTTAACTACAGTCTAATAAAAATAAAAATTTCTATGCTCTCTTACAAAGCTCTTAAGTAATTCTAAGCAATTTAAAGTCGAGGCTACATAAACCTCTGTTTATTAAGAAAGAAATAAAGACAGAAATATAAAAGAAATACCAAGCTTTAAGCGTACAGTTTAAGGACCCAACAGGTAGTGGAAAAATTATTCCTTTGAAATGAAAAGAGTTGAATTAACATTTAAATGAATAAAAAGTGCACAATTGTGTGTAACGAGCTTTAAAATTCAAGCCACGTAATTTTTTGAGGAGGTAGGAAGAATTACACAAATATGGCGGTCCTTAAGGGTTGTAAAAATAAGGAATTTGTGTTTGTCCCGTTACTCAATAGAATTGGAATTACATAACTTATCATCACGCCTTGTTTTCCCGATGGGTTAGGCAGAAGTGTACCTAGGTATAATAATAGTAACACACACATTTTGCCAGTTATGTTTAAGTTCCATGTAATAGGGGGCAAGCCTAGGGCTGCTACTGCGAAATTCCTGAGGAAAAACCCAATAACACTCAGCATTTTTTAAATAAAAATTTCTATAGGCGCGTTGAGCACTTTTTGGGTGAACAAAAAGCGTGAAACTCGCGTCATCGTCACTGCACGCTTCCCATGAGTTATAATTATATATACTGTGTATACGATACAAATCACAAGTTACTTAGTTTTCACTTTTATCGGCAGTCCCCAAAGACTGCCCCGCATGTTTTTTGCTGCCTGTTAGCTAGTGACAAATAAAGCAATAACGGTCATTGCCCTTTCCCCGATATTTCTTTATAGGAATCCGAATCACACACTACCTATGAGTATCGATATACATTCATGAAAAAATCAGGATATTGACAGACTTCCGTTTATGAAGTAAAGAATGCTAGAACCGGTAAATAATTGTAAGTGGATTAATAACTGGCGATTACCACCAACTTCAACTCAGCCTATCGCAGTCCACTGCTGGACATAGGCCTCTCCTAAGCTGCGCCACAACACCCTGTCCTCCGCCTTCCGCATCCAGTCTGTCCCGGACACTTTCGGGCTTAAGCTGGGGGGCGTCCCACGATACGCTTGCCGATACCACTAACTTTAGCACCAGCTTTAGGTTCTTTCTTTCTTGATAGACAAATGTGGTTTTGAGCAACTAGGCATTGTTTTGACTTTCTTGTTTAGTGTATTTGCTTTCTTATAAGTTGGCGATGTTTACATAGAACTCAATTCAATCTCGCAGTCCACTCTGGACATATTATAGGCCTTCCGCATCCTACTCCGGCCTACACATACATAGGCCTCCTAAGCTGCGCCAGAACACCCTGTCCTCTGCCTTCCTCATCCAGTCTGTCCCAGCCGCTTGAGGTTGTCGGTCCATCTAGGTGCATGGAGAGTGTCCCACGCTACTCTTACCGATACCACCAACTTTAGCACCAGCTTAGGTTCGTTCTTTCTTGATAGACAAATGTGTTTTTGAACAAAACTAGGCATTTTTTGACTTTCTTGTTTGGTGTATTTTGGCGATGTTTACATAGAACTCATTAACACCCTATTCAATTTCCTATCGTAGTCCACTCTGGACATAATGACTCCGTATCAAAGTTGCGACAAACAAAGGTGCGACAAATGCAAGGGCGACAGTACGATAGGTCGACCATCAGCGGTGCGACAGAACATCAGCTCGACGAACGTTAGTGCGACAGATTGTTTTCGCGACAAACGATGGCACGACGAAACTTTTGAACGACGAACGTTAGTGCGACTGATTATTGTCACGACCATCGATGGGGCGACGAAACTTTTGATCGACAAACGATAGCGCGACACAATGTTCGCTCGACAAACTAAAGCACGACAAACATTTCTATAATATTTTGTTGTAATAGCAGATAAGATTTTTTTTTTAATAAATGTTTTCATTCTTTATTGTCAATGTTAAATGACTGCAGTGCGCGAGTGCAGTTACGAGCAAGGTAGGCGAAAACCATGTATAAAGAACCTAAAACTTTACATTTTTTTTCTTATCTGCTATTAGCAACAAAATATTATAGAAATGTTTGTCGTGCTTTAGTTTGTCGAGCGAACATTGTGTCGCGCTATCGTTTGTCGATCAAAAGTTTCGTCGCCCCATCGATGGTCGTGACAATAATCAGTCGCACTAACGTTCGTCGATCAAAAGTTTCGTCGTGCCATCGTTTGTCGCGAAAACAATCTGTCGCACTAACGTTTGTCGAGCTGATGTTCTGTCGCACCGCTGATGGTCGACCTATCGTACTGTCGCCCTTGCATTTGTCGCACCTTTGTTTGTCGCAACTTTGATACGGAGTCGGACATAATAGCCCTTCCGCATCCAGTGTGTCCCAGCGACCTTCATAAGGTCGTCGGTCTATCTAGCTGGGGGGTGTCCCACACTACGCATGCGGCATATGTGGTCTCCACTCCAGGACTCGTCTGCTTCACTGGCCATCGGTCCTTCCACAAATATGGCAAGCCTACTGCCACTTCAGCTTTCTTTTTACTCTGCAAGCTATGTCGGACTCCGGATAATTTCTTTTGTGATTTTACCCTTCAAAATGTTATTAGGTAATCATTAATTATTACATTTCGCTCAGAAATCAACAACATAACAAAGCTGTTTATATCTCGTACATAATGTACTATGTAATATAATGACGTCACTGATAAGGCGTCTATTGTTCTGTTAATTACCGCTTCGTGTCTGACAGCACCGATTCCTGTTGGGAATTAATCTCCGGTTAGTTTAACTGAAGCTAAACGTAGGCGTTTTAGTTATTAAAGAGAGTACGTACTTGGTTATTCATAACAGAGGGCTATGACAAAGTGACATTCTGTCAGCGATTACGATGATGGAAAAGTCAAAAATACATCGGACTGACATAAGCTACCGAAAAGCTTATTACCTACAATTCTGTTGAAAGTCGTTGTAGAAACATGAAACGCCTTGAAAGCGATTGCCACTTGTCTAGGTCCCGGTTCTGTTCGTTAAGAAATTCTTAAAATTATACTTTGCAGGTTGTGAGAGACTGCTCTTGGTTATTTTTAATTACCCTATGACCTTTTGTAATTGGAAACTGTGAATTTGATTTTTTCATTTGTTATTTTCGACGAAAAGAATTAGAAATTTTAATTAAACACATTGTTGACATAAAAGTTCCAGTCAATATTTTCAGTTTTAAACCCCTGGCCAAGATCAACCAGCAATACCAACTCACTTAAACTCGGTTCCTATAAACAAAAACGAATCCTTTTCTTACCAATGTGGTAGCTTTTTTATTGAAAAACAACTTATTTTATAAATTGAATTGTAATTTAATTTTACCTGTGATAGCTACTTCCAAATGGCTGGGTCTACTATGCACATCTATGACGTCTTTGCTCCCTTATTGGTAAAGAAAGATACAAAGAGTCTTAATTTAAACCAATACCGTTTCGTAATTCATAGGAATAGGCCATTAATCAACTGATTACCGAGTCATCTCAGTTCCCTTTTGATGTTAACGTGCAATCAAACCATGGTGCAACCCACTGAATGTCGAGTTATCGTCTTTTGAGCATCGGCTCATTATTTTCACTTAATTAGAACTTATATGAATTACCGTCTTTGATTATTGCTTATTATATAATTAAACAGAAAGCTTTAGATGTTTTGCTTCAGGAATTCCCTTTATTAGCACTATTATTTATTTTTTAACAATTTGTAAAAGTACATAGATACCTCGTTTGTGACATCCACCACTGTGCCGGTGTGGCGTCGTGGTGCATTACGGCCCTCTTCTTCTCACAGAGAGGAGGTCTGTGTCCCAGCAGTGGGATCGTTAATAGGCTGAGTATGTTATGTTTTATTGAAATTAAAACTTGGTTATCAATGCTCTTTTTATTCTTTGTAACTCAAAATATGTTTTCCATTTAAATGCAGGACTTTAGCACAATGATCTTCGTGATAGCAATAAGTTGCTATATCATAAAACTTGATACGGTATAACAATTTTCATTTCTATGCAACCCTTCGGAGAAAATAGACATAACATTTTATTTTCTAAACAAAATAGGTATCTCTATTTTCATCTTCATAGCTATAATTTTTTACAGCATGCTGCTCTTAGTAGCAAGCACTAAGGCAATAAACTATTAGCAATTACTAAAGTGCTTTTACTAAACATTTTCTCGGAAAATATAAAGAGATAATTTTAAATATAGCTCATACGATTTTCTTAACAATTTTATAATAAGATTTTGCGCGTGGCTTAGTATTTTGGCCAATATAACTTGAACTGTGAAACTCTATTAAAGCCTGTCTAAGCAGGGTTCAAGTTATATTGGTTTTATTGGAAAATATAAGTGTTGTGTCCTTCAAAGGGTATATTATAGGAATTCAACGTGTTGAATGTCTGGCATTTGGTATCAACATTGCTTTGATATTTTAAGAAACGGTGATAAAATATGAAGCTGAAAATGTTGTTTATTATTTTACGATATCTAGGACAATTTTTGAGTTGTATGGGTAAAGTTTTTTGCTGATTGTGGCTTTTCTGGTACTCTAACGTCAGTTGGTCCAGAACAGTCTATTTATACAGATTGACATCAGAAGCCACCACCGAGGCCAGGGTTGATGGTTTTCATGCCATTATACGGAAACGGTGCGCTTCTATTCTCGGTAGAATACTTGCTAGCTCCCACAGCATCCTGAGTGTATTGTGTGATTGGTGGGACCCCATGCTGGCTCACTGGATACGGCTGCACACTTTATGTGTCAGTCGTGTCAATTTTGTACATAGTGTGTGGCTTTTTACTAACATTAGGTTAAGCCCTTTACTAACAAATTATGGATCCTGTAACTTGATCTGAAATAGTTATATTTATATATTATATAAAGATTGAAAGTGAGAATAGGCGTTTTTCGAGCTGACTGTACCATTTTTCCAAAATCTGTGATTGCAGTTATATAATATAGTTACGCAATATCTCAAAAAGTTAAGGACAGTCTCCTAAGAAAGTTTTCCTGTAGCTACAATGGTTAAGGTAAACTGCCTTTACTGCCCCATCACAAAAATCCAACCTGTATTTTTTTGTCTTTTATTACTAAGTATCTTAGCTTTGTTTTATTCTGTTTCTCCTTCTTAGTACTTCTGGGAATACAAGCTTTTTATTATGATAACACCTGCAAATTCCTCGAATTTCCTATTCATTTTCCATTCGCTGTAAAAGTCAGGTTTGAAAACAGCTGTGACCTGCCATTACAGTTTTACAACTTCTTTTTATTAGTACTTTACTTTGCTGATCTGGGATTAAAAGGATCAACTTGAAAAGTAGCTTGTTAGTTGGAACCTATAAAATATTGTCTCAACAAGATTAATTACTGACTTTTTCGGACACGTTTACAGGATGTGCTGATAGTCTAATTTAGGTACTTTTCAGGTTGGACCAAGAATAGAACCTTGTGGAATTCCAAAAAGGAGTTTAATTTTGACAAAGAAAAAACGATGGGTACTATTGCACAAGTAGCTCAGAAATCATACTAGAAGTTGCTTGTAAGACGAAGGAGACTAGACTAGTCTCCAAGACGCAGAGAATCCTACTGTGGAGGCTATTGAATTTTGAATCTGTCTCTTGAACATATATTTTTTAGGCTTATCCGGTATATTATGATGTTGATATCAAACGCGAAACTTGGCGTAGAAAATACAATAATTATTGACGATTTTCTCGGTATCATACAGTTTTATACGAGTTTTAAGACGTAGCGTTGGAAGGCCTCCCACAAGATGGACTGATGACCTAGTAAAGGCCGCAGGAATTCGCTGGATGCGGGAAGCACAGAATCGGTCGAAGTGGCGGTGCTTGGGGAAGGCCTATGTCCAGCAGTGGACGTCTTTCGGCTGATATGATGATGATGATGACAGTTTTATAACTTATAATATATCTGTAAATAATGCAAGTCATCAACTATTCACATTAAGCTATCATAAGTTTTCTTTTTTGTCTGGTGATTCTATGCCTAGACTTCACTTTTGGGGCTGTCCCAAACAAATGTAATTTATGTGAGTGTCTACTTAATCTCTTTAAGAGAAATAATCGTGGCGTTATGTTATATGCGTTTTGCACATAAAACTAACGCTTTCTTCATAAAGAGGAGCAGAAACTACAGAGCGCCACCTGCTACGATCCTTACATACTCCTTTTGCCTCGTTTACGTTCATACATCTGCTCATACACGCACGCCGGTTGCGAGGACTACGCACCTGACCTTTCTGAAGAACATCACCAGTAAGGTGATCACAATTTATGTGTTTCTAGGGCATCTCCCGGTGTTTCCACTCACTTCTGCTTTGTTATGCATATTTTTTTAATATAAATTGTATAATAATAATAATAACCCTTTTTTGTTTGTTACAGGTAATAAACTTCATCAAATTCAATAACAAATGGATAAACAACTTAAAGGTAAAACTCGTATGATCCAATTACAATTCAATCCGGTTATAATTCGTGAGTTATGACAGTTGTCGGTGATTCAACGAATTATATTGATTTATAGGTGTTGTTCTTTTGTTTTGATTGAGGTAGGGTTTATGAGGCGGCAGAATGGGAATTTAGATTTTTTTGGATGATTTTATTAACAGGAAACATCGTAGTATTAAAAAAGGGAACATAAAATCGCTAGAGGAAACTGGCAATCTTGATAATTAGTTAAATAACCGAATTGATCTAACTTGACTTGACTGAACTTTGACGTTGAAAAGTGTTTGTTAAAAAATATCATTGGTCGTAAAAGTATAATTTTAATAATCATTTGTCTTAACTAAATTAGCGAAATAGAACTTGATTTAACGTTGTAAAATTGGGAATAAAATAATATTTATAACCGGCGAAATGTGGGAGTAAGTCACACTAAGTAGTCAAGAGTACACACCTCTGTAACCCTTCGAGGGAAACAGGCGTGATGTTATGATGTAAAATTGTGTCTACAAATAGAAAGAAAGAAAGAAAACGTATTTATTAGGACAAGCACAGGAGATCTCAAACTAAACTAAGACACACTCATTGAAAAATCAATTAAAAAAAGTAAAAAACAATAAAAAAACAAACAAAGTAAAAAGCCCTGTGCGAGGCCTAAATACTCCTATCTCAGCACGATTTACGAGTGTCATTTAATAATAAATGTCGCAGCACTGGTATTCTGATAGGGCCCGATATATCACTAGATTTTCTTTATTTAGTAACAAGTCTAAAGAGAAGCAATAAACATTACCTGCATAACTTCAACTGTACGATTTTTTTTTCCAAATATTATTTCACCAAAACATATTCCATGATCCTCCCATTATTTCCTCCCACCTGAAGCTCTACCTACCTAACGACACTTGTAACATCACAGCGCCGATTTGCATGTCATAGGCCCATAATTTATGCGTCGTTTCAGCCCCACACCTTGAAGACATATTAACAACGAGAAACATCCCTAAAGATAAAAGAAAAAATGTTGGGGGTGGAAACATGCTTTAATTTGAATATCGATTTGAGTGTTGTCATTCGACATATATGGAATATATTGTAGGACTGAGTCTTTGGTAGGTGGTCGGCGACTATTAAAAATAATAATTAGAATAGTAATACAATAAATGTATTCTAGTTCTTTTTCGTGTGGTTAGTGACTAACCTGGTGTCAGAGTTTTTATGTCGCCCATGGGCCTCTGACTTGGCTTCACATGCCGTTGACAAATATCTCCCAAGCATGCCGGTTTCATCATGATATTTTCCTTCACCGTTTTTGAAGCAAGTTCTAGCTGGCAAATGCCAAGATTTTGCGAGAATTATGTGACGTATCTACTTACCATCGATACCACTATACCAAGTCATTACCATCGGGCACCAAGTACTTATATAGATTTAGAGGTGAAACTTCTCTGAACCACATATTCTTAGTACCTATTAAAAACACAAATTACATTTATTCTCTCTTCCGTTTTCTGGTTACCTTAGGAATTAACATTGGCTAATACTATATTCCACCATTGTAAAAGACGTGCCCGATGTAGGTTTTTGAGAAAAAAACTGTACAGGTCACCACCGCGGTTAAAATTCATTTTTATCTATTATCGACCATAAGTTAGCAATGAGACGGACAATTAAAAGCATTGGAATCCATAAAGTTAGCATACCTAACTTAACACTAAGCTCATATAACTACTTCACTTATCAACCCTCCTAAAGACACCGCACAATATCTAAGGCACGTATGTACACAATTACTCCAAAAAATGACATAAACACGACATAACATCTAATCTGGTTCCGTTATAGCTCAATCTAATCAACCCAAAACCGCCACTTAAAGACGAACAATAATGGGACAGAGTACAGCCACATAATAAATAGGTACAGAAGACGCACACATAGAAGCATACGTACGGCGATCTCAACCAAATGCCGGTCGCAAGTGCGCTTGTGTTCGCTGTTCGTGAAGCGTGTCTATTCAATATTCAAATACTTCTTCCCAATTGAAGTTATTTTCACTCAAAGAATTACGAGTATGTAATTATGTTGTTTTGGCGTGTTTTTGACGTTCAAAAGTGCCTTACAAGGGCCTATTTAAAATAAATGATTTGACTTTTTCTTTGAATAACTAGTACATATATACTATTGTAAAAGTTATAAAAATGCTTGCATTTGTAGAGCAATTATTTTCACTGTTCGGCCCCATTTGACACAATAATTATCACTTGCTTCAAAAATGGTAAAGGAAAATATCGTGAGGAAACTGTCACATGCTTGAGAAATATTTCTCGACGGCTTGTGAAGCCAAGTCAGGTGTTTTACGATACGTACGATTTTTACAACTTGACAAAACACAATTAAATATTAATGTGTTCTAAATTCATATTCATCAATAAATTCTCTAAAATATAGTGAAAGCCGCATCAAATCCCGTTTTAGAAGAACAACCCAGTCACACAGACAGACACGAAAAGCAATTTTAATTTATAATATGTATGGAGTATAGATAACCAAGCCTAGTTATCTTCAAAAACATATTTGTTTAATGTTTACATGTTTGGTAACGAAATTATAAACTTGGGATAAAGGTGCGTGCGTGTTCGCTCTTTGTATGAAGCCAACCTTCTGCACCTATCTATTCTATGGCACAACAGACCTAGCACGTGAGGGTTAAAATTTAAAGCTCGTAAAAGTTTATTTAAGGGTTATGGTGTTATGAGCCTGCTGGAATTTTCTAGAACAATGTTTCTATGGCGTTTTAATGTTATGACTTTTACAAGTTTCCGGACGATTTGGTAGGAATTAATGTTGGTGCTGTTGCATAAATATGTTATGTAATGTTTTGAGAATCTCGTTAGACCAGCCGGACAGCACAAGAGGAAAGATATATTTTAGTAACAAATGTCTGTTACACGGATATACACTCTTAATGATTTACCTTACACTTCTACAACCAAGACTAACAGTGGAGTTTCTTGCTCATTCTTCTCCCTACAAAAACAACCTTTTGGAAAGGGCGACTAGAATCAATTCTATTTTTTTTTTGTAAATTTTGACGTTCAAAAGTGCCTTACAAGGACCTATTTGAAATAAATGATTTGACTTTAAGAGAACAGTTATGTTAAACTCTGTCCTTTTTCAGGTAAAAGCTGTCTACTTGACTTTCTTAAAAATTGGTTTTCTTTGGAAATACTGCATTTATCATAGCTATTTTAGAGTATTTCTCACATATTATAAAACCCAAAAAAATTAATCGACCACTCGAATCAATCTCCCTAGCCTTTTCCCAACTATGTTGGGCTTCGTGCTTTCCGAGGCACGGAGGAGTCTCCATGTAAAGTTTTCTCTTGTATTGTCAACGGTTTTATTGATAGTGTCTCCTGGCCATTGCAAAACGATATCAATTGTCAACTCAAGATATAAAACGCCGGTCTATACATTTTACATTCAGATATTTCATCCTTAATTAAATTTATATAACACAGGTGAGCAGCGAGCACAGCTCCCCTCCACTCAATCGTAAATAGAAGGGAGAGGTACTTATTCATCCCTTATTATTCCCTATCGACTCGAGTGCTGAACAAATTCCCGATACATTTGTCTTTTGGCTAATTATTCAGAAACCCTTCAAATGGCTACCAAGCTTAGTCATGAAAAAATCTTTTTACCAACCCATTCAACACTAATTCAAGCAAAAATCTGCTTTATTTTGTACACGATAAAGCTTTAGACGAAGGAATTTTTAATTTTGCTAAGAGTTCTACTGAAGATTTTGCAAAAATGTGTTTGCTGTAAAAAAATACGCAAATCACTTTTACCGCTGTCATAATAAGGTGCAAAATGGATTTCGTGAAATGCTAGGGGAAGTTGGTTGAAAGTATTTTGGAGGCAATTAAGTAGAGTACCAGGAAAAAATGTCGGTATCTTTGTAATAATTATGTAAAATATGATGTCAGTGTTTTCAGGGAAACTGCTGAAATAGAAAGAGTACGTTTCATAGAATACCACTTCATTAGTGTTGAGTGAACAAGGTTTGTTCATTAGAACTAATGCAAACTCTAGGGATTAGATAAGAGAGCAAAAGAAGTGAAGATAATAGCAAAAATGTAGAAAAAGTTGTTTGAAGATACTAAAGATAATTGCTTAAAAGTAGACAAAAAAAATCTTATCCGTATAAAGCCCGACTCCCACCGTGCGCCATATCGCGCACGCGCACCAGCCCGCACGAGGACGCACCGCCACGCACGCGTCTTGCGCTACCACGCACGTTAGGTTTCCCACGGTGCGTCGTGCGGGCTGGTGCGCGTGCGTCCGCGATATGGCGCACGGTGGGAGTCGGGCTTAATATGTAATCTTCTTCTTTTCGTGTAGTTAGTGACTAACTTAGGGCCAGAGTTTTAGCACCACCCATGGGCCTCTGACTTGGCTTTACATGCCATATCATACTGCCACTAACGAACTAATCCAATTCTTGACCTATTAGGCGCAAATAAACAGATTTTCTTTCTTCTTTCTTACAAGTAATTGAATCTAATTCATTGTTTAATGAGACCAATGAACTGTAGTTACACCGCCACATACGAACTACGCATCAAAGACATGTCGTCACACAAATCCTGCATCGCGCAGTTAGACACATATAAGATATAAGACTATCCGAAATCAACTTATGGGCAGTTGCCCGCCAGACACAACAACCGTCTGGCCGGACGATCCTCCCTTTTCTAAAGAGGATGAGTGAACTTTACACCCTGTTCCTCATACCTCTAAAGAACCATAATAATTATCATAGAAGAATGCCCGCCGTTATTATGGCCCATAAACTATTTATAATTAAAGCTTTGAAGACCGTCGTCTCTGCCACTCATACCGATTTGACAGTCTCATTCTTTAGCTCAATGTACCACATCACTGTACCTAGTTTTCCAAACACTGACCAGTTACTCAACGTTGTTGGATTATTTGAACAGACTGACAGCTATAACACTCGTAGTAGATGGGCTGGCAACCTGTCAGTGTTGCATGCTTTAATAATTACTACAGATATAACAAAGGCTAGTGCATTATGCTAGAGAGATTATTTAATGAAACTAGACCTAATAGTGATATACACATGTCATATCCTATATATACACATGTCATATTAAATGAGCAATTTTTGTATTATTTTTAATCACATTCTCGAAAACGGCTCTAACGATTTCGATGAAGGTTGCAATATAGGGGTTTACGGGGGCGGAAAATCGAACCAGGTAGGTCACATATCTGGGAAAATTGGTTTTCTGCGTATTTTCACTAGAGCAGAGCTCGTCACCTAAAGTTTAGAACAAGACCTTACCTTAGAATAACGATAATTATGGCAGCATGAAATTAGTAAGTACCTACTATCATGGCAGCATGAAATTAGTAAGTACCTACTATCATGGCAGCATGGAATTAGTGTGTACCTACTATCATGGCAGCATCAGCATGGAATTAGGATGTACCTACTATCATGACAGCATGGAATTAATATGTCCTATTCATGGAATTATGTAGTATGAACTATCCTATTAAGCTGTTTTCAGACCAGCGCGATTTGTCGCGCGACGACACGAACAATACAAAACTTCACGGTATAACAATAGCCGTTGTCGCGTCGCGCGACAAATCGCGTTGGTCTGAAAACAGCTTTAAATGGTGAATCGCTATTTTCACTCGAGCAGAGCTCCAGGCCACTTATGTATTCAACAGTGACACTAAAGAAACAGACGTATCATTTTGAAAGAAAATCAAGACAGCTTAAGACAACAAGACTCATCATGTCCAGTTTTAGCAGTGGACATCTTTTAAATCTGTCAATAAATATTATTATAAATGTTTTATTTTGGTATTTTTGCCTTTGAATAAATAATTCAAATACCAACCTTACCTACGTTCAGTAGGTACGTACCTACCTTAAAAGTAGTAAACATATTGCGTAATTCAAATTGTAATTACTTGACGAAGGAAAAACCCTGTAATTATGAAATTACAGGAAAATGCATACTCTTCAGGAACATAAGGATTTGGTTAGCCAAGTCATATTTTTCTCTTCCCCTTTCCCACTAACTCATACAAAATTTAATCACTTTAACACTCTATATTTTTCCCCAGATTCAGTCAAAAACAGACATAAAAAACCGTATACTAAAATGTGTAATATCGCAAACATTCCCGCAGAATAAACCTAACATCAGTAAAAAACACATTTTTAGAAACGTTACCTCTCCTGGGAGCAATTCTTGACATGAAACAATGTTTTGACACCATCCATTTTATGAAGACCTACCTCACCTCCCAACTTATGAACTAGACAAACCAAAATCGGGAGCAGAAACCGCTACTCATGGGTCAACATTAACTGGGCATAATGTATAAGAACCATTTAATAAAGAGCTCGGGTTTGAAGTAAATGTTTCGGGCACAGAGGTCATGTTATAATGGATTTGAAAGTCTGAGCTTGTATGGTTCACAAAAGATTTGGTTTTATAGTTAATATTGCAGTTATATTTCTTAGAGAATGCGCAGTTTTGTGTGGATTTTTCTGGTTCTTTTATGGTGCGGGGCGTTAATCTTTTTAGTAATTCACTGTACATAAGTCTGCTGGGGAAGACAATATCGCCGTTGTAAAGATACATTAATTTTGTGGAGAAATAATAAAAGTTGCGAACTTAAACATTTGGAGCATTTTTGTGTTGTTATGAAGTGGTAAATAAGGATTTAAAAGTGGGTTATTATAGCTGTATATTCTGCTCAATAACTTGCTATAATAAGACAGTTTTATTACGTGAAAATTATGGAAGTGTGAACCCAAGAGGTTATTTCGTTCCTCTACTTCCATGCTTCAATGACATTGACTTCGTTAATGATGTTGCTTCGTCATAGATTTCCACTTTTGGAAATACAATTTTATTATTATTATATATTTCGTATTTATTCAGATGGATATTATTAAGTATATAAATATAGCAACAGACGATCATTATTATTTTTTTGCTGTGAGAGTTCTAAATGCCACCTGACAAAAATAATCATACATTATATTATTTTAGCAGTTTTTTCACAGTTGGTGACATGTTACAGGTAAACTAAATAAAGGTGGTCGTGATTTAGTTTAGCATATGCTAACACGGATGAGGAAAAATAAAAGGAACGTTACAATTTATTAGGGCACATTCGGCACATTGTGTCCCTCAAGGTTCTATCTTTGGTCCGGTCATGAGTAAGCCAAAATACCCTACCAAAGCACTTTAGCTGGTTTATTAAAATTATTTATCATAGTCAAAGTATATTTCCTAAATTGAGATTGTAAACTATAGTTGTGTTTTAAATATCAATTCTTTAGGCACTAAAAATTTCCAAGAATAATCATACTTAATTAACCTCAATCATAACCAAATTTCCTGGTTATGAAGTTAATTGAACTTTCTCGGCCATTGCTAATAATAGAAAGAATGTATTTTAGAAACTAAACTCAACCTCAAAATATACGTTCTTCGTAAGTAAGGAGCTAGTTATGACTCCCTCACAATTGGGTTTATCCGAACAAAAAACGGATAAAACATTATTCCGGGTGTGGGTCAGCAAAAAGGAGTTCAATTTAATACATTTTATTACAGTGAAGACCTTTCTTCTACCGAAATAGACCTCACATTTATTCTGGAAGATAAGAGTATCACGATTCGATTCCCACTTCAATCTCCATTGCTTTATTTCAATAGTCTATCAAGGGGTAATATCGTAGAGACCCTGCAATAGACAGTGAACACGCACAAAGTTTGGGAGTTTTAGAGGTGAGATAAAATAGTTTTATTACAGGAACACATAAAGCATTTGTGAAGAGGTTTATGAAGATTTTATGTTGGTGCGAAGGTATAAAATATTATCAGGCTGCTGTCGACTCAGTGATTTTAAGGGCTGAGGGACTGCCAGTGGTCGTTAAAGGAGAAGATATAACGTCAGTCGTGGTAAATTGAATTACCCGTAATATTATATTCTTGGTGGCGTCTTTGGACTAATATTGTCGGTAGGAAAATATTACGGAAAACGTCTGGAACTGCTGACATTATAAGATAAAATACTGCATCAGGAAGCAGTGTTACAGAAGTGCAAGATAAAACATGCCATTTTGTACAAAATAAAACAGAATACTGCTCCCTTTTCGATACTTTAAGAGGTCGTTAAAGTTGAATTTGTAGTTTATTCCCTTATATTTGAAACACATGGGAGGATTGTAGCAAATTGTAATGATAACAGACATAAGAGTTAATAACACACAGCGGTAGCAGTGGGCTAAGTAGATAGTGATGATTTAAAACATAATAATCAACAACCTAGTCTAAATAACATAAAACACGAAGCCCCAACACAGCCTTAAAAAAAGGTAAGAACTATAACTCAATCTACCAAAGACGCTGCCCATTGGAACATTATACAACTCTGACAGAATATTTTTCCTACAAGATTAATGTTTTGTAAAACTTGGCTAATTTTCTTAAGTTTGAATGAATTCTCTTTGGCGTGACATTGGTGACCTTTTTAAGTTATTTTCTGGGATATCTCCTTGAATTTATTGTAGGTCTTCGATCAGTTGTTCTTTCAGCTGGTATTAAGTTTTGGAACTAAAGAATTTGAATATTATCCGAAGAACATTAACTTTTTTTTGGTGTAATTTCTATAAATTGACTTTCGTTTCTAGAAAGTTAGGTTATTGATCTTGAATTATTAGATTTGTAAAGTATCAGCTAGAGATAACTTTATTATTGGTTTTATAAGATTTTTATTAAACTTCATTGAGTGTTGTATAAACGTAAACGAAGCAAAATGAGTATTTAAAGATCGTAGCAGGTGGTGTTTTGTAGTTTCTGCCTACCCCTAAGAGAAAGAGGCGTCAGTTTATGTATGTGTATGTGTTCATTGTGTAGGTAAATCCTAAGTATTTAAGTATATATATATTATAATTATATCCTAACTTATATTATAAATAAGACTGGAATGCGAATGCGACTGTGAATGGATAAAATCTGTGTGGTTCTTTCCTCAAAAGACCATTTCAGACAAGTGTCTGAAATGGTCTTTTCTTAATCTTGGTCACGCCACATGAGGACCATGTAGATACTTATCTACCTACCTACCTTATCTATCTACCATGATTATGTCTGGACTTTAAAAGAGACTGTCACTTCTGAGTTTGTTTCGGCCTTTCTTCTCAGAGTAGTCAGTTAGGAAACGCCGACCTCATCTAGCTTATTTTTTTTATTTTTATATAACGTGTAGAAGTGATCAATTACAGAATAAACAATTTCATTTCATTTCATTTCATTTGGCAAATGGGTAGACCATGATCTGGATTGGGACATAGGATTATAACAATAACCGGTGTCGAGTTGCGCCACAAATCGCGCTGGTCTGATAACAGCTTTATTCCGATATTGCTGGGATCAAGACTTATGCTGGTGAAACCGCGGGGCGCAGCTAGTCCTAATCATAATCAATAAATAACCTAATAATATTATATCCTAATAATATTATATCCTAATAATATTATATCCTAATAATAATAATAAAAGTGAAATTGCGTTTATTTGTTACCTACGCTTTCACGCTAAAACGGCTGAACTAATTTGGGTGAATTTTGACCATGACCTGGATTAGGAAAAGGATAATTTTTATCCCGATATTCTCACGTAATCGAGACTTATGCCCACGGGGCCCAGCTAGGGGCCCAGCTAGTGTATCATAATTTGCAATTCGATATTTTATTCGATACGACAAACATTTATTATTTTTGGATACGCTTACTTTTATGCAAATATTAGATAAAGCTTCAATATTGTATTATCATTCCTCAATAATATTACCTAAAGCTATTTTTGATTTATACATCTGGTATCATTATCTCATCACACTTGTTAGTCAAATATCATTCACACACTCAGCTTGTACATCAAAAATAACTCCAAAACTGTAAAATTACATCTACTTCTAGTATTACAAAACCCGACAAAACACCGAACACAGCCCACGAAGTCACGAAACATTCATCACTAACAACAACACTGAAAACACAATAAATTCCAAAACAACTTCACGGAAAAACATGAAATTACATAAAAACTAAGAAAAACTACGGTCGGGGATCGAACCTGTGTCCCAGTAACCCTCAAGGCCGACGGTTTTATTCCGAGACGTTTTACGACCCACCAAGAGTTACGACTTTTTGGCTAAGACGGGGTTGCCAAATTCGTCTGTTAAAAAGTCCCTTGAATTTAGCTAAAAATATACCCGGAAAGGAATGCGTGAGATGAATACTTGAATTCTTCTGTTGTGATGTGTCAATCTTGGTGAATTAAAATATAAATAAAGTATATTCGTTTAAATCTCGTTGGTCTAGTGGTCGCAAGCGCTACTGCTGAGCTGCTGGTTCTGGGTACGACTCCCAGGTCGGGCAAACTGTTATTGGGTTCCTTTATTAGAAATTTCTCAATAACAGCCCGGAGTCTGAATTTGTGCCCGGTTGATGGCAATAGGCTCGTCCCTAATAAATGGGACTTAAACATAACTGGCGAAATGTGGGTGTAGTGTGGGTCTTCATTAAACATGAACGATGTTCGAATTGGAATTGCTTTTGGCTTGTGAATTACTTTCAAGATTTTTTTAGCTAGAACAATGCTCAAGCATGAAACTTCATTTGAAACTAGATTTAAGAATAGATTAGTATGAAATCTTTTAGCTTTGAATCGACCAATATGTTCTAAAATACAGGCCTTAGTAACTCTTGTGTGAATAAAATACCAAAAGACTCGTTAAATGCATGACCACCGCCTTTTATTTTGAAGTCGCTTAATAAAGTTCATAATCATAATAATTTATTTGCTATAGGCATTGGTACAATCTAGGTCTCTTAGGTAATAGAGTAATTAAACATTCTGATATTAATTGAGTATTAGCAATGTTCGATAAGCCAACCAATTTGATCCCATAATGTTAATGCAAAACCTGACATTTAGAAATGGTTGTCAAAGCAACAGTTGATGAAAAGGTAGCTAGGCGACAAATTGGCATGCAGGCCCTTGATACGAACTGAAGTTTGACAGCGGTTGAAGCTTATATGACTATGATCAGACTTCACGGCATTTATAATCCTTTTTCTTGTAGTCGGAGGCAGTTAAGTATTTTTTAGTTGACCAAGAAGTTACTTGATTTTTATAAGCTGAAATTGTTTGTATAAAAACTGAGTGCAAAATACAAAATAAGCTTGGTATGAAGCTTTAAATTTTTTATTAAGTGCGCAATTTGCAGAGTTATAGCTGAAACTGAAATATGAGTCATAAGTTACTACTACGCACACACGTTAAGCCGTTGGTCCTACGCCTGATCTCTCTCTGGTCGTGTCGGATTGCCGTCCCATCGGACTATGAGGGAAGAGAGAGTGCACCTGTGTCTGCGCACACACGCCTGCACTATAATATCTTCCGCGTAGTTGGCTACCATGGCTGGAGGACTAATTTATATTTCGAACTATTCACGATTAGCAGTGGTAATTTACCGTCATTCATGTTACTAGATACGCCTTCAAAATTACATTTCTGTTCTTGGCTATACATCAGAACTTGCATAAATTACCAAACGACGTAAATCAACTCCAGACAAAACCTTCCACATTAAGTATTGTGGAAGGTTTTCCCAAACATCACAAATAGACCCAATTTCTGCCACAAGTCAAGCACATTTTTATTTACTAGCAACACCAAAACGCTTGCCCGACCTCTCGCCCCCTGTAAATTTAAATTAAGACATTCCCTTTGTAAAATTTAAGTAACGTTTGCTTGCTCCAAATTATTTTGTTTCTGACCAGCCACGGGTTAAGATGTTGCCAAAGTCTTTAAATTTAAAACCGTGAATAAATTCGGGAGTCCAAAATTGTGAATTTATTTTAACCAAATCCGGAATGTGGAGAGATTAAATTGTTTTGTCTTTGTACGTACGGAATTTACGGTCAATGAAGAAGGAGATTTTGTGGAAGAGGGCTTTAACATTGTATTTTGGTGTTACTGCAAGTATAGTGCTAGATTCTTCATCCATGATAAAGCTGTGTATGAATTTATTTATAACAATTCTACAGACTTCTGCAATTTTAATAAAAAATAAATGTCCTTTATTTGGCGCACTGAAGAAGTGTTTTCTCTAGCCTTAAAAGCAAGAATAAATACAGAACAGGCGTCTTCTGGGTATGCTCGTTCCATCGTAAACCTCATACTTCGCTTTTCATCAGATGAGGTCGAGGTCAAAACTGATATCATTGAAATTAAGTTTACCTTGTGCGTTTCTGCAGGCTGCTAACCTTATACAGAAAGAGATTCTGCTTAATCAATGCCATTCTATAGAATATATACTATTTATCCCTAACTGCTGCAAAAAATCCTCCTCTCTTTCAACAAGGTGAATATTTTAATCCCCAACACAAATAGAAAAGTAAGTGCTTCAGAGAAACAAAAAAGAAAAAAGAAAATAAGCAGCTCAGTTATTTTTGCCGACAAAGTCAATAAAAGGATCAATCGGGGCCCGTCGTGCAATTATAGTAGACGTTGGAACGAAACATTTAGAGCTAACAATCTGAAGGCAAACGCCGAGTTTGATCGCTGTTGACTAGAGGGGGTTGAGTTATGAGAGAGGAGCGATTTTGGAGATGGGGGATATTGAAGTTGCTGTTGGAGAGATGCAGCTTTTACAATTTATTCATGGACATAAATTGATAGAGGTATTTTGGAGTAAATATTGCTGAAAATCAGCGCTGTTGACGATAGATTCGCTCTAAGTCACAGATTGACGGCGAAAATATTCGCGTCAATCTTTTTGTTAATATTTTAAAACTAGATTGGCACCGGCATTTCGTAAATATATATCCCATATTAACAAAAAGATTGACGCGAATATTTTAAAACTAGATTGGCACCGGCATTTCCTAGCTGACTAAGGCATATTTGCACTTATGTACAATGGTGGTACAAATATCAGTCTTAATGCCCCAAAACCTTTTTAGTAGACCATCTTTAGGGTAAAAGGAAATGTTAATGCATAAATGATATAGAGTCGAGTGGGTAGGTAATTGGAATTAAATAAAGATTTATTTAGCACCAATTACAAAACACCATGAAGGTCTCGGTTCTAATTTAAAGTAACCTGTGTGTTAAAAGCTAGCAATTGATTATGACTTGAAGTAAGAAAATTCTAGAGCCAAAAACCTGGACCAACCAAAAGAGTTGTAGAAATCAACGACACTTCCTTATCAAAAGAAATAGAATTAGTTCTGATTCAGATGGTGAGTTCTAATCATATTCTGTGAGTAATAGTATTCATGATACAAATATCTTCATTATGACAGTGAAAATAGGCTTGGAAAAGTAAAAATTACTTAGACGAGCACCGTCTAGTGATAATCCTTAATAAGGCTAAAAGCCTCAACGTTCCAGTCTAATCTTTCGGTCAAATTTAAAATAAGAACTGAATGATTCGTTCTTTGTAAAATGATAGAGGTCTCATTTCTACAGACTTGGATTCATACACGTGTTTTAGGTTTGCATATTTTAACGTAAAAGTTAATTATTCAAAGTTTCTTAGTACAAAGGTTGTTCAAATCCCTAACTTGAGCCAATCACAGAATCTTTGAGGTGTCAGTTAAGTAAGATGTTAGCACTAACTGCTTGTTTAACCCTTTGATGTTAGTTTTATCTCCGAACTTTGACGTGTTGAGACCTAGAGGATTTAGTGCTTAAGCTGTAACTTTAACAAGGCCGTCTGTTTAGTTTGCATGTTTTTAAGGGATTTTGTTTGTTAGCAGGGCAAGAGATTTTGTTAGATTTTTCTGTAAATTGTGTCAGAAGGTTATAGTTAAAAATGAAAGGAAATTACATTCTGTATTATTTCTTTTACGGTAAAAATAGATTTGATTTATTTGGCAAAAAAAAAATGATAAGTATAACGAAAATTTTAATTATTTTAATCTATCTGTCCTTGGCTTAATAGTAAACCAAACCAAACAACAAACGTGTCTAAACCAAACAAGATTCTCATAAAATAATCGCCTTTTCTATTTTTCTTTCGTAGTATTACGAGCTATATGAAAATAGCGTGTTGAAAACTTATAAACAAAACGGGCCAATGAGAGCGCTATGCGAATTACAAATATTAAAAAAAAAATGTAATTAGTCGGGATAATAAATAGTTTTAAACTTACATAAGAGTAGGCATGGGACCCTTACTAGACATAGCGACCGCAAGTGGACCGAGAGTGGGCCGAGCTTTCACGATCAGAGTGTGGGAAGGCATGATAGATCCATTACATAAATTAAATTGGAAATTGTCAACACCAAGACCAGAGTGGCACAACATGAAAAACGGGAAAAGAACTATACCCAGAAGACTGTGTCACTTGCTGAGGCTCCATCAAATTTTGTACGGTTGAGTTTAATAAAAGTTTGATTTTGTATAGCTTTGTCTCTGATTCGACGCACTGTAACATTCTCTTTTTTAAACTCAAAGTGTCATGTTTTTCTTAGCGTTTCCATGATAAACTTAATTGAGTCTGTCCAGAAATTTGACACTATGCAATCAGCAAGTTTTAAAAAAAAATCGCCTTATGGACACACTTATTTGTGTGGCCCTGGCTCTTGTTCTAGGAGTTCCTGTACCACAAGAGCCAGATTAGAAGCGTCAGTTCCTGTATCGTGCAGACAGCAGGACACCATAAATAAAATTATAAATTAAGTGTCCCATTAACCCATGATAACGCCCGGGTATTATAACTTGTACCACACAAGAAACCTTGAGGTGTGTTTCAGTTAGCACACTGTTAACTGAGTCGGTACCGCCTTGTTTCACCCTTTGATGTAACTTACATCTTTAACCTTTGACTTTGCTTAACTTTCCATACCTAAGCGGATTTGACTTATTTTTGTAAATCAAGGGAACTGTTACCTACTTTAATATAAATGTAATTTCACGCCTGTATTCCTCTTATGGATAAGCAGAGGTGTTAAGTAACAAGCTACATTTCGCTTCTTAGGCATGTTTTAAGTCTCGTCGAGATATTTATTGCCATTAACCAGTTGTAAATCTAAAGTTCAGGGGAATACCAAAGAAACGATGGATGGACTGTGTGAAAGATGATATGGCTAGAAAGAGGGTGACTACCGAGATGACGATTAATAGAGAAGTATGGAAGGAGTCTTCCATTAGGAATTTCTTAGTAGCAGCCCGGAGTCAGGATTTGTGCCCGGTTAATGGCAATAGGGTCACCCCCTATTACATCAAATGACATGGGACTTAAATATAACTGGCGAAATGTGGGTGTACCTCATATACAAACCTCTGCTAACCCTTCGGGGAAACAAGGCGTGATGTTATGTTATGTTGAAGGAGAATACATGTTGCGCAGACCCAAAATAAATTATAAGGGCAAGAGAACGATGAAATCCAGACTTCTGGCTGCCTGTGAAAATTGTTTTTGATAAAACTGGACAGAAATCCAGTCTTTATATTGTTCCTACTTACTCCAACGCGGCTGTCCTATTTTTTATTTAATTTAATATCGGTTTAGAGTTTAGACTTTTAGACCATATGAGTGACATGCACATTCTATTCCTACTCTACCAAATGATTTTTGTGTAAACAGGGACAGAGTATTCTTTCGCTTGACTATCCATACTAGAATGTCACGAATATCAAGATAAGAGTGGTCTTGTTTTTGTTCTGGTTCTGGTTATATATTATAGGCAGTGTATAGAGTGCACTCTATCCCTATCGGATAAAGTGCCACTACAGGCACCCTAGTAACACCGCCTCGGCCCGGCCAAAGTGCCGCAAGCATTGGATTGTCATTGTCACTGTCACTAATTCACGTCACTTGGTATTTTGTTTGATTGTCGAGGTTAAATCGCTGTTAAACACCACATTCCCAAAAAATTACATTCTCTTGTGCCTAAACGGCACTTCGCCGGCCGCTACCGCGGCACCGCTCGCAACGGCAACGCTCGCTCGGCTCGTGCGTTGTGTGGTCACAGTTCTAACCTAACCTAACCTAACCTAAATAACAAGTGACAGTGACAATGCAACGCTCACGGCACCCTAGCCGGGCCGAGGCAGTGACACTAGAGTGCCACAAGAAACTCGCGGCACTCTATACACTTCGTATATTATAATGCGATTGGTCTAAATCCACCTTTATGGGGGTCTTTTATAGGGACTTGTAGGGTGTAACAAGCATCTTTTGGCGCTCGAATGGCGGTGGCTCTGATTGGCGCTGTCGGTAAATATTTGTGAAATGTATTGAAAATAAACCCGACGACAAAACATGTAACTAAAAAGAGAATAAAAAACATTATTATCTATTAAACTTTATTTTTTGTAAGGTATCGCAGCATGTATACCAATAACCTGAAATATTGGTAACCTGGTATTGGTTTGTCCTGCTGCGATATAGCAGTCGGGAATTTCATTATTTAATTTAATTATGTTCTTTCTTTAGGTATTATTAAGCCTTTTTTTTGTTTTTGCAGATGCAATAAATAAATATTATTATTATAGCCTATGTCACCCCCACAAATTAAAACGAATCTAACAACACCTCTTAAGATAAAATCCATCAAGCCGTTTAGGCTACAGAGCGTGCCAAAGAAATAGACATGCATACATACATACTCTCAAAAAACATTACCCTACTTCTGGGGCTGTCGGGTAAAAACAAAATGGCGGTATTCCATCCATGCGCCCAAAGATCGTTGTACAGCTGTATTTATGTCTGTGTACTTAGATTACTGTCTAAAGTTAAAGTCAAAGCATTTATTTCAATTAAAACATTTACAAGTACTTTGGAACTGTCAAGATGTTCAGTGGGAAGTGAGTGAGTTGCTCGTACCAAAGCGTAGATTGTTCAAGGAAGAACTGTCCAAGAAAATAATTATAATGGCTTGTTATACTCATCAGGGAAAGGCTTGAACATGTCATGAAGATGACAACCAGTTTATTTTGTGGATCTTAAATGAATCTTAAAACTTCATGCAGACTAACGCGACGCGACACCGGCTATTGTTATACCGTCAAGTTTTCTTAGAAATTGTATTGTTTGTGTCGCGTCGCACTTTTCTGCACGAGCCTTAATTTAAAAGTAGTTTTACTTAGTAGTGCCAAAGTATAAAAAGATGATTGTGTGACTGACACAACGTTTTTTATGTTTTCAATTATAATAATAACTCAATTGATATAACATACATACGTATGTAAATATATATAAACTCATACCTTCTTCTCATGGGGGTAGGCAGAAACTACAGAACGCCACCTGGTTACGATCCTTACATACTCCTTTTGCCTCGTTTACGTTCATACATCTGGTCATACACGCTCGCCGGTTGCGAGTACTACGAACCTGTCCATTCTGAAGAACATCACCAATAAGGTCAGTATTATGTCCTCCTAGGGCGTCCCCTCCTGGCGTTTCCAGTCACATCTGCCTTGTAAATACATTTTATTAGTCGCCAGTGTTGGTGTTAGTTTAGTTAGTAACACACATTAATAAAATAAAAATATAATATCCTATCCTAACTAAAACTATTAACAAACTAAAATATGGCGTCGCAAAATTCCTCCGCATCGCTGTCGACTGGTAATGTACCCAAGAGTCTTCACGTTGTATGGTAATGCTAGCCTTCGGCCAAGGTAAAAGCTAGGCCCTTGGTCACGGGAAGTGTCCGACTGGTTGACACTTCTTTGGAGATTTCGTTGAACAAACTATGAGCACTCAGACCTCGGTCCTAGGGTTTACTTAGTTTGTGTAATATATGTCAGTTTTTAACCAATCGAAAGGCAAAAGTTTAAATTATATAATTATTTCTTTTTTTTACAGTTTTACACTACTTACATAATAATATATGAAAAATATTACTAATGTCCATAAGTAATCGTCTGTAATTTCTAAGATGGTTGACAGATGTGTATGATTTCGCCTATAGTTTGACCGAACTCGCTATACCGCGCATTAGGTATGAACGTGGAAAAGGGGGATGGCTTGCCGCCGCTCATTCGTTAACATTAACGGCGTCTCGCCGCTTATTCGAAAAACATTACCTTCCCCCTCCTCGCCGCGCATTCCTAAGGCGCTGGCGCTGGATAATTATGATTAACATTTAGGTAGTGTTTTTTTTTGGAGGAGCTTGTGGCTAAGTAATAACACCCGTACGGGTCGATACATCAGGTTAAGCTACGCTTGCCGGGGTTTTACCGTGGAAGGGTGACCGTCTTTACATACCGAGACTCTTTCGTGCCTCGGAAAGCACATAGGCCATTGGTCCTGGTTGTCATTCGTGGATCTTTGACAGTCGTTACGGGTCGTCAGATGCCCGAAAGTCTGACAACCAGTATTACCAAGGGGTATTGTGTTACCCGGTTACCCAGTAACCTCCACAACCCAGTTACTGGGTCAGATAGGCAGTCGCTCCATTCGGTATTCAGCTGCATCCGGTTAGACTGGAAGCCGACCCTAACATAGTTGGGAAAATGTTAGGCAGATGGATTGATTGATCATTTATTGTTTTTGCCCCACCTACGAATCTAACCGAACATACTTTTCAGTCATACTTGCAATTACTAAACCAACGAGGCAAAAGTACCTAATATGTCACTATCATATGAGAAAAACTACACTATGCCATATTCGGCGACCTATATCTACAAATGAAGACCATAGCAAACTCGGGACAGTGACTCTTTATTTTATTAGGAGATTGGGTCTGTATTCCCTCTCTGTGTTTTCCCTCACAAAGAAAGGTCGCCCTCTTTGTACGCCTACGACAATGAGATTATGAATACATACTGCGATAAAAAAATCTCTTTCTCATTGCTTTGGCAGGATTCTTTTATGATGTTTCGATGACCATAATTCTGGTTGGATAGTTTAAAAGTGTTACGCAAATAAGTCGCAAATGAGACCAAAGGTACCCGCCTATTACTGTCCCCACTCAATTTAATTAAGTCCAGGTTTTCTCATGATGTTTTCTGTCATGAATGTCAGTTATATACATTATCACATGAAAGAAAAATACGATAAACTCAGAAAGTACATAAATATGAATTTTATTGGTATTTGCTTGGATTGAACCCACAAGTTTGTCATAAGATACGACCACCCGAAATTATACGATTTACCGTTATCAATCAAAAAGTTTCAGCAAATAAAAAGATCTCCAAATGGTGTTTTCTTTGAAAAAATGATATGCCCGAAATGCATTTAGCAAAAATTAAAAATCTAATACACACCTAACATCACTACGCTCCATCTCCATCAACAAAATAAAGAATAAGAAAGAAAATACATTTATTTAGCACAGACTAAAGAAACATCCAAGCAGCATTTTATCTGCCCCTTCCCTGTGACGTCACACCAGCCGTCTCACACTCGAATGTGATTGGCCAAATGTAATAAGTGAATGATACAATGTACTGGACGTCGTTGATTTCATTCTGTTCGATTTTCAAACTTTTATCTCATTCACGTGTTTCTTAGTTTGTGTTTTGTTTTTGTGGAGTTTGTTCGGGTTTAGATGTAAACTTCTTGGTTTTCTGTGCAACTCAGAACCTTCAGGATAACTCATTTGGCGTTCTATTCTCTTATACCAGTTAGGTACCTATTTTTCTGGCCTTACTTTCCTAGTTAACATCATCACGGTCACATTATCAGTTTTCTTTGAAAGGGTAGGCAGAAGTGTATTGTACAGTCGTGTAATAGCTAATTATTAAAGCAAAAGAAGGTTTAGATAATTATGTAAACGTCTTTCGACTAAAATGAATATGATGATGATGATGATTAAAACACAAGCCGTGTGTGCCAGATGGGATTCCTAGATTGCAAAAAATTACTAACATCCATACAAAGTTTCATCCTCTGTTCAACCCCTGTAGGAAATTGATTTTCTAAAATCCTTTCTTATAAAGGGAATTCTTGTGCAAAATTTCATGCTTCTAGACCCAGCGGTTGAGTCTGGACATTGCTAAGATTTTTATTTTTGTAAAATATGTTATGCATTGCAACGATTTTTTTGTAGTGTCAAAATGAAAGTTCATGGTGATGATGATGGTTATAACGAGTGAAATTTGCGATAGGGTTCTTGTTCATTTCTAATAACTCTTGTTATTTTACCAAACGAATAATCTTTCGATCCCCCATCATTATCATTTAAAATGCTTACCTACTCTCAACACATGTAGCTGTATTTACCTATATATAGCACCACCGTAGTCTAAATCTGCGTAAGCCGGCAAGCGGGACTTTACACGTCATATACTTTGCATTCGTTCTTGTTTTTGAAAGGAAAAACTTGGAGATAGGCGGCCGGTTACACCGTTACGATTTGTATGTAACTTTTTTCGTACAGACATTTATGACGTTTCTATGTAAATATGCAGCATTGAAAAAACTTCAACTGCATTTGACGGAGAGTGGTGTAAAGCGGATAGAAGTGGAATGATAGTAAGTTTTTAACAGAATAGTCTAACTGTCTAGCAGGTTGCTGTAATCATCATCATCATCAGCCTATTAATGTTCCCACTGCTGGGACACAGGCCTCCTCTCTGTGAGAGGGAGAGGGAGGTTGCTGTAAGGTACATATTAATAGTCAATTTAATGAGTTTATTTCGTAAAGAGAACATTATTTTATCTGTCAAAATTCATACACAGAATTTAACAAAAATATCTTTAGACAACAGAAATCGTTTACCTTATGTGAAACTTCATAATTGTATATATTTTTTTAACTTAAGTCTTGTAAATTTTGACTCAACCCTAATCCACAGGCAAAAACATTACCCCCATTTTGGACTCCGCCACAATCAGGTAAAAAGGTGAATAATGTTCATCAAGACATACTTATCACCATTGCCACCATTTCGTTACACCATTACAGTACGGTGTAACACACAGCTAACCCTCCGACCTCCCACTTAAAATAATACTTTCATTTGCGACATTGCATACGTTCGCTTACGTCGACGTTCAGCAGAGAGTGTGCGACAATACACCCACGGTGTTACGGTTCACGGTGCGACAATACCCGTACGATATAATATACTGTGCTATATTATACCATTGTTTTAATTATAGAATAGCCAGCTAGTGTATAGGGTTGATACGGACTGGCCATAGAGGATGTTAAAGACCAGTTAAAGTTACTGAGATAAAGTAAGAAGACAAACCTAAAAAATAAGGCCGGAATTAATAAGGCTTGGCCGATGAAGATGTAGATAGTCAAGGGTAGAGGGTGTAAATGGCTACTATAAATAAAGCGCTTATATATTTACGTTGTTAAATAAAGCTTGCTACAGTCATGTCTCTGTACCTACTTAGGAGAACATTAATTTTTATCTCGGTCATCGTTAGAAGAACTTAGACAAATTACGATACTTATCATTACGTAACCAAACGAAAGGAGTTGGATGAAAATCGTAGCAGGAGGCGTTCTGTAGTTTCTACCTATCCCCATGGGTAGAAGGCGTGAGTTTATGTATGTGAGTACGTGTTACTATTACGACTGGAGAGGTCAGTCAGCTGTGAGACTGAGTAAGCTGACCAAAAGTAGGTACAGTACAACTATTTTGTTAATTTCCCTCGGCAAAGTTTGTGGTTCGTCAGTTGTCGGATTTCTATCAGTTGCCCTTTGCACTTGGTGCTTGTACGAATGTACGTATTGACTCCTACGTTGCCATCAACCATAATTACCAAGTGCAATCGGCGTGTTTGTACGTATTCTCTCTTACCGCTGCGCCGCATTGCCATCAACCATAATTACCAAGTGCAAAGGGCAACTTATAGAAATCCGACGACTTACGAAACACGAAGTTTCCCAAGGGACATTAAGAAAATAGTTGTACTGTACTGAGTGAATTATTTTAGCCCCATCAGAAAATAAATAAATAAAAGAAGGCCTGCTCTCTGAAAATAAATAGCAGGCAGGCAGAAGCTCTGAAAATAAGACTGTTAATCCTATTTAAGGCTTTCGTTACGCTAGTAATTGACACGCTGAAAACAGTTGGCATTTATGCCACGTACAATTATACCTTTCAGACTTGCTCTGTAGGATAAATTTTATTGTGATAATTTATTTTTGTTTTTTTAATTTATAACTTTAAATGAAATCGAGTTTATTTTAGCTGGAAATTGTCAAAATATCTAGAATACGATCACAAATAATTACCTTTATACATCAATCAAAAACACGAAAGCCCGTTCAAGGAACTTCCTGGAATTAAACGACAATTTCCTTTTACTGACAGTCAACTGATGTACACGAATAAAGCATCTAATACGCACCTATATTATCCCTTACATGTTTCCACCTGGCACTGCCCGCGAATTTCCCATACATTTGAAACAAAAGAAGTAACACTGTATTCTGCACACAAGAGAGGGGGCTAAAATGACGCTGGTTTGCTTTGCGATTGTACTAGAACACGCTCTGCAATAAAAAAAGGAATTATATGAGTGTTTTTTTTATAGTCATTACATTAATAATCAAGGTTGTAAATCATTATTATGAATTAAGAATTGGAACATCACTTGCGTAAAATTAAACCCTAAAGCAACATTGAGACTTAAAGTTTACCGAAAAATTGTAATGAACGGTAAAATATAGAAAAAAAAAGATGTAAAGAAAGTTACACAACACATTCAAGCAAGTCATAATCTAAGACAAAATAAAATGTCTCCTTTTAGTCAATTTTTTTTTCCCTATAGTACCAACACGAATTCAAGAAAAAAATAACTTTAATTCGAAAGAAAATTCTATCCTCACCTTTACGCACTTGCATTCCCACAGCAGCATCTTACCGCCCCAAAATTGTTACATTAATATACCAACTTAATATCATTACACTCATGTTTGACAAAGACGGCTAAAAGCCTCGCCTATGATATGTAAAGCGCGAGTTTTCATCCCTTGTTATTGTTTCATACTTTTGTCTTCGATGTGGGGACGAGTTGGGACAAATGCGAATGGGGTGAGTTGGGGCGAGTTGGGTTGAATATTCTGTGGTCGATAATTTTCATGTTACAATTTGTTAGGATGTGTTTAGCGGAGATATTTTAGAAGTTACGATGGTTTTTGGTATGTAAATTCGAATGTTCAGGCAAATAATAGGGAAACTTTTTTCTTCTAGGACTTGTAAAAAGTACAAACAGACGTTATAATTATTACCTACACCCCCATTTTCAATAAGCTCACCCCCTATTAAATGGGACTTAAAGTTGTCTGGCGAAATGTGGGTGTACTATAGGTAGGTACAAATCTGTCTAAACATTGGGGGAAAGAGGATTTTATGTTATGTTAGGTACCAATTTTTAAGACGTCATTGGCCTTATTCGTTAATGTTACTAAACCGGGATAAAAAGTATCATCATCATCATCATCATCATCAGCCTATTAATGTTCCCACTGCTGGGACACAGGCCTCCTCTCGGTGAGAGGGAGTGGGCCGTAATCCACCACGCGGGCCCAGTGCGGGTTGGTAGATGTCACAAATGTCTTCGAATTTTTGGTTCTAAGACATGCCGGTTTCCTCACGATGTTTTCCTTCACCGTTTTTGAGAGCAGATAAAAAGTATCCTATGTGTTAATCCAGGTTGTAAGCTAAATCTTTGTAAAACACAATAGACGACGTATATTTAGTAACTTAATCCGCTTAACTGTTCTTAAAGAGTCATAAACAACGTTATAAGAAATCGACACGTGCTTCACCTCTCAACAAGGCATCATTGACTTGTTGCGAGGCGACACGAAGTGTTGCCACGTCAAGCGCCGAACGCAGTGTGAACACACGCATCGTCGTGTGTTGCACTGCGTTCGGCGCTTTACCTATCTCTCTAGTATGAGCTTAGTTTAGAGTAATGAGTCAGAAATTCTAATCCACACCAAAAATCCAGTAATATTAAACCTAATCTCACGAAAAAATGTTTTCACAAAGACTAATAGCTCAAAAGCTTTAAAAAATCCCTAAAGGACTAAAAATACCCGCAGTGTACGCAATGTAGCAAAAAATGTTTCGTCCACAATGACGAATAACGTGCTATTTAATTTAATCATTCACTCACTTGGTCACCGTTCACTCATTCGGTCTGACGGGCCTCGCGGCGCGTCTAATTTCATTCACTTTTTTGTCACTCTTAAATCATTCGATGTGAATATTTTTTTAATGTTTTAACATTTACTTTTGGCATTACGTGTTCACTTTTGATGTGTATATATTTTATCTGTATAATAATAAATGCCCTTTTACCACATTAAACGAATGTTAATGTTTCGATATAGTATATTGTGCGTATCACGCATGCTATCTTCATGAAGATATCATTAAAGAGTTTAGCATACATTTTTGTTGTTCGGATAAAATGTTATTAGGCAAGAGAAGAGGTAGGTATTATGCTATACATATAGCGGTAGCCGGTAGGTGGTGTGGTTTCTACTTAGCTGGAATTACAAGACAAAATCTAGCTAAAATATTCTCTTAACATCTCTTTGTGTCTAAAAAGGTAGAATTAGTATACGAGCTTTTATAATTCTAACAAAACAACATTTCTGGCGTCTTTTACATTAATTTGTGATGTAGGTAAATGTTTGCTAAAAAGATTTTTCGACATGCTTTTCAAACATGAGTTTTTGGGAGCCAGTTATCCTCCACATTGTTATCCCAACACGACAAACAGGTATTGCAATTATGAATTCCTACAGACAATGAATTTAAATTATACCATACAATCGTTTTTCCTGCGACAGCCGTCATTTATACGACACCCCGCGCCTGGGGTGATTCAACCCCTTCATTTAATATGCACCCCTAATAACTGGACACCATAATTAATATTGACAGATTTACTAAATGGTATTCATGATTTTAGAAACTGGTATTTTGTAAATCTCCTTCTTTTACAGTTATTCACGGAGTTTCACAAGACTGTTCCATTTTATAAACTTGAAGAATGTTATAGAAATAAAGACACCCTGAAAACAATTGCCGATCGTTTAATGTACTTACTTATAAGCTTTCTTCAATGGATCGTGGCGAAATAATAACAGCCGCACGTGTTGATCGAAAGTAAAGCTACGCTTGCCCAGGTCGGTCTGTGGATGGGTGATCATTGAAAACCTTGAAACCGTCCGTACTTCGGAAAGAAATTTCAGCCGTTGGTGGCGGCTTTCATTCGTAGGTCTTCGACAGTCGTTAGGGCTATTCAGAAGCCCGAAAGCCCGACAATCAGTCTTGCCAAGGGGTATCCGTGTTACCCAGTAACTGGGTTGTGGAGTCGCTCCATGTAAAATACTGGTATTCAGCTTAATTCGGTTAGACTGGAAGCCGACCCTAATATAGTAGTGAAAAGGCCAGGCAAATATCTATAGCCTCTGAATGATGAATGTCACTATGTTTGATAAACACTTTGGCGATAACAGTAGTGGCGACAGACAAGAAGAACGCAACTAGTTATCCTTCTTACAAAATCCTTTTATCAACCTTTACCACAACGGTTGCAAAAGGGGTTTATTCTAATGTGACGAATATACAAAAACTTTGCAGAGTCACCCATCTAGTAAATAGCTTGCGTGTTCTTATTTTTAATTACATGTTCCTATTTGAGCCGAATTAACACAAACTTTACATCAGCCCGCTATTCGCCTCCGCCACAACTTTTCACATTTGGCAAACATTTTTGAACAATTAACCTTTTAAAATTGCACTGTTTCGCCTCCAAAATAGGTTAGTAGCGAGTTGCCAAGATACCACTTACGTTTTAACCAAGCAAATATAAACTCTACTCACTTGTGAAAGAGGTTCAAGTGAGTGTAAACTTATAGTTGTCTTAGTAAATGCCGTTTCCTTGCCCGGAGCAATTTGTCGGTTAATTTCTTATTATTTCAACTTTGGAACTGCTTAATTCTGTTGTCGGTTATGCTTGTGCAATTTTTCGGGCTTGTACGTTTGGGGTCGAAACAGGACAAATAAGGGATGAATTCGGGGCGAACAGGGAATATATTAGGTTGTTATGATGTGTGGTGGGAATTAAGGAAAATGCGAGAAGATTTTTGCACGCAAAAGGTTAAGGAAATTAGGTTAACGTACACACATTCTAACATAATATTGTGACTGACATACAGTGACTTATTTATTTAGTTTTTTTGGTGACATTTTTGTGAGATAGAGTGATCTTTTGTACTAAGGAAGAAATCAAATCAGAATTTACTTATGAAACTGTAGTCAAGGAACATTCCTCATGACTTTTATTATCTTTTCACCTTAGGAAAAACGAAGGCTGATGTCAGCCTTCAACCAGACCAAAATCCCGGTCCAGTGTACACCTCGGTACAGCTCCAAGAAGAGCAATCGTTTCGAAATTAGGATCAACAAAATCAGTTTAGATAACGCAAAACAACACAGCAACATAATTCATATGTAATTATTCCATGTTATAGGGGGCGAGCCTATTGCCATCAACCGGGTACAAATCCAGATACCGGGCTGCTACTGAGAAACTTCAGAGAGAAAAACCCAATAAAACTTTGCCCGGGAATCGAACCCAGGACCTGTTGATGCTCAGCAGTAGCGTTTGCGACCACTAGACCAACAAGGCAGAAATCTATTTAGTTAACTTTGTTACAATTTATGTTCTGATAAATACAATAGTAGGTTATTTAGGTGTTATTCGAATCCCTGTTATCGGAGGCACAACTACTACCAAAAACATTGAAACCATTCCCAGCAATGTGTCGTCATTAAAATTCCAACTTACACCATAAAAATGTATCTCATAACATATTCACGCGTTAATTGTAGAGGAAATTACGGCATAATACCAATAAATTAAATGAAATCCGGCCGTTCACCGCGACACACTGTAGTTATAGGTGATTGAAAGTAAGGCTGGTGTTAGAGTGGCGATATCATTTTATATGAAAATAATCGTAAAGTTAATGATAACTTGTAATAAGCTAGCAGGGAAGAATGGAAGAAGAGCTCGTGGCTATATAACAGCCGCATGCACGGGTCGATCCATCAGGTTAAGCTCAATTCTCAATTCTTTATTGAATTCCATAATGTTGATAAAACAGTTGGTAGGCTTAAACCTACGCTTGTCGCGGTTGGTCCGAAGATGCGTGACCATCTTTACATACCGAGACTACTCCGTGCCTCGAAAAACATGTTAAGTCGTTGGTCTCAGCTGTCATTCGTGGATCTTTGACAGTCGTTACAAGTCGTCAGAAGCTCGAAAGTCTGGCAACCAATGCTACCAAGGGGTTTGGTATTACCCAGTTACCTACTGGGTTGTAGAGTTCAGACAGGCACATCAGTCTGGTCTCACCCTTAACCAACATTACTGATTGCAATGCGGCGAATACATCACAGTTTGATAGGAATTTTGTGGCCGCTTTGGAGCGCAGTTATTAATATTGTGTGTGCAACGTAATGTTTAACTATAGCAATGTGATTTAGGATTGTAAACTAGAGTATTGATTTAGCATCGCCCTCGTAATCGATGTTTATGTATGAGTGTTAAAATTAACTGCTGTACAGTCCAATTGGATAACACACTTCATCATCATTCAATCTTCCTAGCGTTTTTCCCAACTATCTTGGGGTCGGCTTCCAGTCTTACCGGTTGCAGCTGAATACCAGTATTTTACATGGAGCGACTGCCTATCTGACCTCCGCAACCCAGTTACTGGGTAATACGATACCCCTTGGTAACACTGGTGTCAGACTTTGGGGCTTCTGACGACTGGTAACGACTGTCAAAGATCCACAAATGACAGCCGGGACCAACGGCTGAACGTGCTTTCTGAGGCACGGAGGAGTCTCGGTGTGTGAAGATGGTCACCCATCCACTGACCAACCCTGGCAAGCGTAGCTTAACCTGATGAATCGATCCGTGCGGCTTGTTATTACTTAGCCACGAGCTCCTCTTCATCATCATTAGCCTACAGCAGCCCACTGGTGGACAAAGTCCTCTCCAATCGCACGCCATTCAACTCAATTCTCAGCAACTCTCATCCACCTGCTACCAGCCACCCTGCGAAGATTGTCGCTCCACATAGCCTGACGGCGTCCTACCTTACATTCACCGATTTATGGCATACTTACAATCACATCATCATTATCATCATCATCATCAGCCTATTAATGTACCCACTGCTGGGACACAGGCCTCCTCTCTGTGAGAGGGAGTGGGCTGTAAGATTTTTTTAAGGGAGAGGCGGAAGTTAGGAAACTTCCATAGAAGTTTACTTCTATAATTCTGTGGTAAAACCAAGCATAGCAGCAGGTATTTTAGTTTTTTTTAGTTTTCACTGGCAAGGTGGAGGTGAAATTATAGGTGCCCAAAAATAATCCATTTTGTTCTAAGGGTGGTAACACTTAAGTAAAACGTGTCTATAATAGGCAGCCGCCTAAACCACTTTCGGCTCGTCTACAAACAAATCAAATTAAAATTGAAGGAACCGACACTTATATCTAACGTCTCCCCCAAATTATGACTTAATTTCAGAACCTAATACTATTATCCAGTCCTTTAAACTCAGTAAAACTTAATCTACCCTCAATAGTCCTAAATAATGAAGTAATGTCAATAATCATAACCGTTACTTCATCATTTATTGAAGAAAGATCCTGTGCCCTGAAACCTTGGGAATATCTTAATAAACTTAATCCAATTATCCCATAAAACCTTCCGCTTTGGAGGCTTAATAGAAAATGGCCGAAAAAGGTATCCCCATCAGAATTTCAGCCAATTCTTATATTTAACGAACAGAAAAAACTCGATGTACCCTCTAATATAAATTATCTGGTGTCAACTGCGTTCTATTTTATCCCAATAATCTTCATCATACACGAAAATCTACCCTATTGTCTTACGCCCTAAGTTTCCTTTTCCCTAAAACAATCTGAAAAGATCACCGTCATTCAAAATTGAGATTTACTTTTAAAGACATAGAATCCAAATTAGGGTACTTCATACAAGTTTACCTTCTCAAGCAATTTGTAGATCTATTCTTAGCGCGATAAGGTCAGTATTTGATTGGCAGGTGCTTGTTAGGAGTCATTTATCAGCTCGGATAGAAGATGTCAGAGGTTGATAGGGCCTCGTATTAAAAAGGTGGTGTTTTTGCATGATGCGAGCTAAAACGTAATGTAGGACAAGGATTATGTAAGATTATAAAACGATTTATAAATGTGTTAAGTAGGTACGTAAATAATTATGTCATACACCTGTTGGAGAGACTGTAGTAACTGCCACCTTTAAACACTAATTGCAACTCTAATGTGGGTGTACTATAGGTACACCTGGGTACACCACTGCCTCACCCTTCGGGTATTACAGGCGTGATGTTTTGTAACTCCGAGAGGTTGAAATGTCTCATGTGCTTGTACATCACCGGCACTGCAGGTAAAATATCTTTCAACCCGGAAACCACAAATATTTTTTTCCCCTTTTTTACAAGGAGCTCTCCGTACATTACATCTTTAGAGGAGCGCCAAACTTTTAGGTTTGCTAGGTAAAAGGATTATTTGGTATCCAAGAAATTTGGGCGTCTCCGTGCTCTTGGGAATCTGGTGAAATGCCAACAAACCACTGGCCAGACATCTCAGTAGAAGCTTGAGATCCTTACAATTTAGTCAGCAAAAGAATATCATTATTTCTTAATTATTAAATACTATCTCCTCCCCACGACTTCGTTCGTGAGCCTAAGACCTTCCTCAAGAACTGGGCTATCCAATGCAAAAAGATTTTTTCTAATCCGACTGGTAGTTCCGGAGATTACTGCCTACATACAAACTTACAAAGAACAAATTTTACCTTTATAATATTATTATAAACTAGTATAGATTTGAATCAGGTGAAATTCTGGCGTATTAGAGCTTAACCATAAAATTCGAGTAAGTTTTTCAAAATTATTTTTCTTGGAAAACAGAAATCCATTTTTTTATCCGGAGTTTTCCGGAACAGAACATTGTGTTTTTCATAGTTCTTTATAGAAGGTCATTGTAAGCTGCCAATCAAGTTTCCTTTCCCTCCATTTAATTACATTTTTCTTCACAAAATCGTGGCAAAACCATAATATTATTCCCCAAACAAACCAAATTATTGCCACAAAAAATGAAAACTATTACTCTCCAAAAAATCTATTTTAAATCTTATGTGCAGGTGATAAGGTATCAATTCCTATGACGAGCGCGACTCGAATAGGCATAAAAGAGGTTTTAATTGAATATTAGCGTGTCAAGAACCATTAGTAACAGTTAATTGGCCCTCCCTGATAATGATTTACTGAGTATAGTTTATGACAAAGTAAATCCAACTATTACTTCTAAAGAATAGAGTATATTTTGGTTTGTCACAACTAATACGTGTGTTTGCCATTCGGCTCTACTGCTTAAGAATTAAATCCGAAATTCGAATGACAACTCTTCACCTAGTTTTTACAGCCAGTTGTGTACACACGAATTTGAACCTTCAATTTAAGATTCTAAAGTAGAAATTAAACTGTATCTTTATCGTTTCAGGTACTAATTCCATTGTTTTGAAGTGAACTGAAAAACGTTCAACCGATCAAGTTTTCATATTAACGAGGTGAGTTTTGAAATGGTATTTCGTAAAAGTATTGTTAAACTTAACTTAAAAAAAGAACAATTTATGCTGGGCTTTTTTCTTTTTAAAAACAAAACTTTATGAGAAACTACCTTCATGTTAAACATTTGAAAAGAACTGACTGATTTAAAATTTTAATGAAAAGAAAATCTTAGTTCATTTTTTTAAAGGTCGAGTTGTAAGTTAGTTTCACATTTCTTGACCTTTTAATGTTAATAAAACCGGTACAACCGTATTTTAAATGAAAAATCTTGGAAACTGAAATGTCAAACTAAACTACTACTTATGTCCTTGTAAGAGCGTTATCACACTGACGATTTGCAAGCACATTTCCAGCAAAGCGATTTCTGAACGTACTATCCGCGGGTGCGAAGCGACCTAACCGCGACCACGCGACGTGTTCGCCGCGTTTTCACAATACACTCACTTGTCTACACTCTGATCATTGCTCTCGTTGCGCAAACGCGTTGGACCCGTTGCGCATACGTGGCGTGCTCGCTACGTACACTCAGCAAGCTCATTAAACAATCGCCTCTCTGGAAGCAGCTTGCAAATCGCTAGTATGATATTGCCCTAAGTGGGACATTATGGCCGAGCAATAAGTAGAGTACAGCTTTCATCATCAGGAGAGCTTCTCGTGAAGGAGCTCGTCGTAGCAAGTATACATACTTACTTAAAACAGTCTTATTATTCGTATACTCCGGCCTTCTTCCTATTGGGGTAGGCAGAAAATACAGAACACCTGCTACGATCCTTACGAGTGTTTTGAAGGATATTGATAATCCATTTCTTCATAGGCTTGAAAAATTCGTCTGCTCAACAACGTAATGAACGACATTGTTCACCCAGAACTGTCAAAATGAAACATGGACTAACCATTTCGATTTAATTCCCTGTGGCCTACTATTCGTTGAAGCAACATTAAAAACTGAACCATCTAAACAGTGTGATGACGCAAATCATTTGTTGCTTGAGTTTCATTGTATATGCCACAGACAAGGAACAGCAACGTGTAAATGGGGCTTTATTATTTCTAGTGATTTTAGGTGACGGTTACCACTTTCCATCACATGTGTGGTCGGCTGTTTGCTAGGGTTGGTCCTGACCAACCAAGTCTCTGTATGTAAAAATGGTCACCCATCCCCTGGAGACTCCTCCGTGTCTCGGAAAACACGTTAAGCCGTTGGTCCCTGCCGTCATTCGTGGATCTTTGACAATCGTTTCGGGTCGTCAGAAGCCTGAAAGTCTGACAACCAATCTTACCAAGGGGTATCGTATTACCCAGTTACTGGGTTGTGGAGGTCAGATTGGCTGTCGCTCCATGTAAAATATTGGTATTCAGCTGCATCTGGTTAGACTGGAAGCCAACCCCAACATAGTTGGAAAAAGGCAAGGCAGATTGATTGTGAGGTCAGCTGTTTGTCAACGCCAAAACTTAAATGTCTTACAAAGAAAATAATATACGTAAATTTTTGTTGCAAAAATATCTTGCAATCAGCACACAATTAAAATGTCTGTCTACCTCATGACCCAAAACGCTTTTAATAACCTGACCCACATCTAAAGGTGAACCTCTACCCACCCTGACATGGGAAAAGCTCAAAGCTACTAAATCGTGACTTTCCCAATACGATACAACACAAAATAAAGTTGAAGCAAAACTTGTGTCGAACTTCGCGAGAGTTCTCCATCTTCCATTCATACTACCTACAAGTAATAACAAAGGTACTCAGTGGGGACGCATAAATCATACAAAAATCACCAATAACTTCACAAAATGAAGGTTTTTCTTCGTACATACAATGTTCGTGATAAATTAGTTTAGTTTTGGCCATTTTTGGCCAACGGATCGGCCGTGAAATTTGACCAGGATTTGTAAAGATTATTTTTAAATTGTGTTGGAAATAGGCTATTGAAGAGAAAGTTGGGATCATAAAATGGAAATAACCTCTGTGTAGAAATATGTAGGTAGATCACCCATATTATAAATATCTTATATTACCTACTTCGACACTTATGTAGGTATAATATTCTTGTTAAAATATTAGCACTTTCAAATCAGCACAAAATCAAAGTCAAAGATTTATTTGCAGATCTAAGTGAAATCTTCATGACTTATCATAGGATTGCAAAGTTTATTTATTTTTGGCAGATATTAGTAATCGGTTTTTGAAATTAGGAGTTTATATTATGCTGTCAAAGTGACGTGGGCGCAGTAAATGTCGCCGCCTAGTTTTGACGAAGTTATTGGATTAATAAACTCAACTCAAACTCAAACTCAAAGCATTTATTTCAATTAAACCATTTACAGGCACTTTTGAATTGTCAAAGAGTCGGTCAGTTAGTCAGAAAGTTGAAGCTAGTCGCCCATTCCAAAAAGTAGATCTCTGTGGAGAAGAACCGAAGAGGTCGCATAATTAAGAGTGACAGTGGCTGATTACTGTCACTCTGGCAGAGCGTCGCATCGATGGTTGCGTGTCGATTGTCTCCTGATGACAGAAGATGATGTCAATGACCACCATAGAAAATGGTTTTGGGTTTTGTCAACGGAAGAATAGACAAAATGACGGATAAACAATCACAATCTGTCATTGTCTATTCTTCCGTTGACAAAGCCCGTAAAAAACCCGTTTCTGTGGTTGTCATATTACGCGTGCAGGGGAGCTACTGTGGCGACGAATTGCTATATTCTGGCACTTGAAGCTGCTGAACCACATATGGAAATGAAATGGTTTATTCTGTAAATAGGATATCGAAATCACTTTTACACGTCATATTAAAAATAAGCTAGATGAGGTCGGCGTTTCCTAACTGACTACTCTGAGAAGAAAGGCCGAAACAAACTCAGAGGTCGCAGTGTTTTTTAAAGTCCAGACATAATCTTGGTCAAGCCATATGAGAACCATGTAGATTAGTGTCTGAAATGGTCTATTGAGGAAAGAACCACAAAGATTTGAGTGGACCTGTCCAGTCAGTGCAAGCATTTGTCAGTAATCATGGAGCTCAACTCAGAATTTATGAAGCTCAACTCGACGAACAATACCAAAGAAAGGATATGGTAAAGGCTGCGCCGTTAAACCTATTTTACTGACGACTGAAAAATCCTGTAATTTCACCAACATCTGCTGCAATGCTGCTTAATTCCCCGTTCGCAAAGAGCGTATAATTATAATGCCTATCACTAATCCTACAAATTGTACTAAGTCAAACTTAATTAATAATAGTCGAATGTAATTACAACTATGTCACTTGCCTACAGAGCGGTATAGATTATAGCCTTAGGCCGTATGCTACGCAGTACGAATAACTTTGATTAGAAACTACCTACGTACCTACAAATCATTCACGTGAATAGATGTAATATAGGTAGGCGTTCCTTAATTATGGGGTTGGTTTCGAGTTAATTATCTACAGCTGAATGATTTGACTGTATGCGTCAGTCAAGGCACTGTACTGGTATGACTCTTGACCCAGTAATTTATATGAATATAAATTTCAATAGTAATAATATAATAATGTAAATACAACTAGCTATGCCCCCATATACACAATTGCTATAATTTTTCATTGAAACCTATCCGTAGAATTGTAGGTATCTGTCGCATTATGGATTGCTTAGCTAGCTGTTTAACATAACCGCTAGCTGTTTTACAAAACAGCTCCGTTATGCAGCTGAATTGATATTGCGATACGTTTAACAAAACTGCTACTCATGTTCAGACGTAATGCAAAATGGCGTATCTGCAGTCACAATAAACGTTTGATGTAGCTTCTAATGCAGAACAGTGGCAGTAAAAAATCTAGGGCATCGTGATCAATTGCTTTAGGTTAGGTTAGAACTGTGTCCAACTGCGTGAGCCGAGCGTACAGTCACAGTTACTTAGCTTTTTAGTGTTTTTACTTTAGGACTAACTTTCATAAAACTGTGATAACTTTACTAAAATATATTAATAATAACTTAAAATTGTCCTTAAAATCACTTTTATCACTTGAGTTATGGTCATTATAACTACTAGTTTTATTTATTTCTGTTTCAGACACCATTATTGTCGTTATTATACAGTTACACAGAGCCACAAGCGACAAAATGTAGAACATGCACAATCTGACGTTTCATGTCACGCGTGTTAAATACAAAACGTCGTCGTCGTCGTTCTGCATGTTAAAGTTCAGTAATTATGAAAGATCGATAAACGTTGTCCAGCTGTTTCACATAACGGGGCTGTTTTGTAAAACAGCTAGCAGTTATGTAAAACAGTGGTTTCGACAATCTATCTCCGACATAACTATACGAGTAAATGAGGTATAACAAACAATCAATATTGGATTATAACCTGCACCAACACAAGGGGAAGACAGACAGACAGACGTTGTATTTTACGATATGAAAGGAAGATGACCGTTATATTCTTAAGGGTAGACTTCCAAACCCGCTACCCTTGTCATTACATGTCAAACTGTTCATATTTGGTCTGGAGTTCAAAACACATTGATTTTAGCTTACTGTGCTCAGAAGTTTTGAAATTACTGTTGGGATTATGATGAATGTTTGTTTGCACATCTGTACCTACAGTCAGCATATCGACTATGCAAACCGCCCTAACTGTAAACGTCTATGTTCTGTTACAAAAGTAGTTGATGAAATGATAAACAAATGGATAAGGTAACGTACTTGTGGATGGTAATATTTTTTAAAGCAACTTACAAATGGAATGCTTCTACAGGGTGACAGGGAAATTCGACCTATTCCTTGAAAGGGGTTATACTAGAGGTCATTAGCAACAAATTAAGTCCAATGAACTAGGGGTCAAACCTGGATGGTTCTCGAGCTGTGACGGTTCTTCGCTATTGTAGAAATTTTCTGACTTGTTACCAAAAACAATTAATTATGAAAAAAATACTCCACTCTAAACATTTAATTGATACTTTTCTGAAAGCTGAGAAAGGCGTGATCATTGTAAAAAAAAAATCTCGCCCAAAACTTACATAATCTCAGAAATAGAAGGTCTTTAGTAGCTATAATTTTTAATGATTGTTTTATTCCCAAACATTGAAGTAAGCTATTGGAAAAAAATTGTATGACAGCTGGCGTACAAATGTATAAAATGACTAACTGGTTTCATAAGCTTTCCAAAAAGGTATAATTGTAATTAACTTTGCCAGCGGTTTTTCAAAAATCTGCAAAAGCGCGCTATAGACCAAATTTTTAATTTAGATTTGTTAAATTAATTCAGCTCGAAAAGTCAACGTGTAGAGTAGTGTTATATATTTATTGTACCTACTGCGCGTACGACACGCGTGTGTGTGTGTCGGGACGCGCGCGCCCTCGCTTCTACGAAATGACGAATAAATTAGTATGACACTGACTCGCGTTTGGTTTACACGTGTAGCTAGCTACCCCCGCTCCCGATAAATACGTAACAAGTAGTGAATAAAAAATTAATGTAATTTGATACAGTTTAATACAAAAAAAAAGCAGTTAACAAAAATTACACATCCTTTTCGAATTGCCTGCCATTGTTGCGTATGCAGCCTACGACATACTTCACTCACTGGCACTCGCGTTGAAAGTGAGCATGTGACCGCAAAGATAAAAGTCGCATAGCGTTAAATATGGACTTCTTGCCGGCCATGACGTTGGGCAACCTCGACCGATCCATCTCAGCGGATAATTGTCATCCAGCCATTGTCGCACACCTCGGTAAAAGTGAGCTGGGCTTCCATTGTGCTGGTACACCATATCTCTTCTCGTAGCTAGAGGCACATCTTCCAAAACCGTGTTCATTTCTTCTCTTACAAAGTTTTCGTAGTTACGTTATGCCACTCAAATTTCAGGGCAAGAAGAATGGCCTGAACTTATCATGGCCAATCCCCATCCAAACATTTAACGAAAATCTTCTCTGGTGGGCCCTTTGAAATCTTTGAAAGTCCAGATTTAACGCCATGCGACTTTTATCTTTAGGGTCACATGAAGGACTTAGTGTACCCTACACCAGTGACATACATTAAAGAGTTGAGGGAGAGGATTTTGGCAGCTGCCGAACACATGAAAACCTCACTTTCAACGCGAGTGCCAGTGAGTGAAGTATGTCGTAGGCTGCATACGAAACAATGGCAGGCAATTCGAAAAGGATGTGTAATTTTTGTTAACTGCTTTTTTTTTGTATTAAACTGTATCAAATTACATTAATTTTTTATTCACTACTCTACACGTTGACTTTTCGAGCTGAATTAATTTAACAAATCAAAATTAAAAATTTGGTCTATAGCGCGCTTTTGCAGATTTTTGAAAAACCGCTGGGAAAGTTAATGACAATTATACCTTTTTGGAAAGCTTATGAAACCAGTTAGTCATTTTACACATTTGTACGCCAACTGTCATACAATTTTTTTCCAATAGCTTACTTCAATGTTTGGGAATAAAACAATCATTAAAAATTATAGCTACTAAAGACCTTCTATTTCTGAGATTATGTAAGTTTTGGGCGAGATTTTTTTTTTACAATGATCACGCCTTTCTCAGCTTTCAGAAAAGTATCAATTAAATGTTTAGAGTGGAGTATTTTTTTCATAATTAATTGTTTTTGGTAACAAGTCAGAAAATTTCTACAATATCGAAGAACCGTCACAGCTCGAGAATCATCCAGGTTTGACCCCTAGTTCATTGGACTTAATTTGTTGCTAATGACCTCTAGTATAACCCCTTTCAAGGAATAGGTCGAATTTCCCTGTCACCCTGTATACTTAAATTCGAATCTCTAATTTTAAATCACCTTAACACTTTGAAGGACAGTAAACGCCCATAGGCGTCATAACAATAAAACCTCTATTGTGTCTCGTTTACAGCCCTTCAAGGTGGTAAAGATGTTTTTCATTTGACATTAAAGAGGTTAATTTTCTACGATGATTTTTAATTTATAAAATTAATAATCATCATAATCATAAATCTTTATTTATCTCATCATATTGTTACAGGCACTGGTTAATAAAATGCACTATATAGAGAAAGGTGTCTGAGGTAGGAAGATCCTGAGTTACAGATGGCTTACGGCTCTCTTATACAGGACATGTTAATTTACTAACATATATCAAAATTATGAAAAACCTAACAAAATCAAAGAAAGAAAAGAAAAGAAAATCAAAGAAAAGCAAGTTTTAAACATAAAATTTTAAGATTTATAGAAATTATGTAGGTACATTATGATTACAATTTATTAATGTTTTTCAAACAGTAATTGTTGTAAAGTAAGTGGTGAGATAGATTTGTAACCTTCTAAATACTACTAATTTCCTTTAAAGAGTAATTGCCAGGGTTTGTTTACACTTTCGTCCTGAATCTTTCTCTCAAGCCGGTTTCCATTTTTGTGATGGAAATCCGATGCGGACTTTAGAAGACCAACGCGATCACATAGGGAGTCACGAAAACCGACTTTAATTTATAATATGTATCGATATAGAATAGAATATAATATACTAGAACAAACTAGAATAGTGATAACTGAAGATTTTCCGAAATCTTACACTTTTACCTTCAGTATTGTACTTGGGCACTTAAAGATTCCTTTAGCAGTACCTACCAGAACCAATATTTTCGGGCCTCGTAGTCAAATATCTGTAGTTTGACGTACGTAACTGACGAGGGTTCAAGTTTGTACCCTTAGGATGGACGGCGATGTGCAGAATAATTAAATATAAGGATTTTGCACGAAAGAACTCGGAGTTCGGCCATTTGTTATTTATGATTTAACTTGTTTTTGTTATGCAAACTATGTAAACTGATTTGTTCAAGTTTAGGAATATTTTGAAAGGAATAACAAGGGTGTTGTACGTGTTTTTTATTGCGAAGGCTTTCATGTTAGTTTCGAAATAGAATTTGTATTATTTTTCTTTTTGTCTGATTTATTTTTAAACTAGCTTTTGCCCGCGGCTTCTCCCGCGTGTATGTCGGAAAATATCACACGGGAACGTATTACTGGGATTAAAAGTAGCCTATTAATTGCGTTATTTACGTTGTAACAGACAAAGTTTTGGAAAATTTATGACGCAATGGATTAGCAATGTCTTTCAGAATTATTTAGATTATGATTGATCGTGTGTTACGCAATTGGGGTGCTGGTTATAAACTATTTGTGAACCGAATTTCATCCCAATACGTTCCGCAGTTTTCAAAGACACGGATACAAAAATCAAAAAACTATATTTTTGATAGCTGACTCTTTCCCAACACCTTGTATCATTACTTTTATTTTTTTTTATATTCATCTTACAGTTTTGACTTCGTTATTATTTTATTTTATTTTTAAATGTCAACAAAGCTTTTTTTCTCTACAGAGCTGAAGTTTTTTTTTACCTCTGATTCAGTTTAGTGAGGTTTAGGTATACTACACTTTATTAAAACACTTCACTGAATAGAAGCATTCTGTAAATTTTGCTCAATAAATAATAGTTAAACATCAACAAAACGGGTAGTTAATAAAGAATCTGATGCACAGTATCTCATTCATTCAGCTAAATGAACAACAGAACAATTCAATCAAAATAAATCCGTCAGTACACTTTCAGCCATAATAACAGCACACGCACCTCCTCACTTATTTACAAATTACATCCTACGATACACATTAAAACACAATAGTTTCCAATTAAGCATTTTTGGTGCAACGTCGCGTTCCCAGTTTTTAATTAACAATTGAATTATATATCGTTTAATTCGAATACTTTGCTGTATACTTACGTTTGGCCGAATCTGTAATTTGTGACTTTTGTTCGAAATTAATAGTGTTGTATTTATGTTGCGCTCTCGATTCGATAAGCATTTTAATAAAATATTAAAACTAGTGATGTGGGTAATATCGATATGTGAGTGATGTTGTGTGATTATTGTGTTCTTTGTGTGAATAAATCATGTATTCACAGTTTATTAATGACAGTGTCCTTTAACATCGAACTTTTTAACTATTCTCGAATAGCTGCGGTCAACAATCTCTTTCAGGTCGTCTACGTGCCTGGCTATCTAATGAGAGTCATTATCTATACAAAACGACGATAAATTACAACCTTCGAGTCTATACTATTTTTGGATGTCTTCTAAAATGATTGGTATCGCTTAAGGTCTTGAAAAAGCAACTAATTTGTATTTCTAACTAAGGACAGAACATTTATTTATTTAAGTATCAACCTAATAACTATCATTAAGTATAGGTTCATTGCCTAGTGTGATAGTGCGGTCTCATATAATTATAATGTCTATAGAGGTTAAAATTATTAGGCATTTCAACTTATATAAAATAACTTTGAATAAGAAAGATACATTTTATCAACAATAGCATCCTTTCATTCAATAAGTATCAAATTAAAACTACAATAAACACAATAATAATTATAACGTATTTATTTAATACTTTCATTCTCATAATCTCAGTATAATTTTAAGCAAACGCACAGATGAGTAAAGAAATTTCCCTCCGCAAAATCATTCAAATAATAAAAAGCGACTCTTGCTACGACACAATAAAGTGCAATTCAGGTAGCACAGCGCTTTTTACCTACAGTTATATTCACCTAGAAGTAACCTCTATTGCGTCACTCATATTATCTTCTGAGTACAATACACTCACTGAATTGGCCCGACAAGACTGACCCACTGCGTACTTGTAGCTTCATACCTAAAATTCCTTCAAGTGAACTATCTGTATTCATCTGTGGCAAGAGTAACCTCGCTGTGTTTGACACTAACGAGTTAGTAATTCAACCGGCTCTAGATTATGGGCATCAATCTTTTACCGCTATACTTGTGAGAGAACTCAATTTGTGCTTACTTGTACCCTTTTATTCGGATATTTTATTTCGGGTATATTTTTATTAGGTGTGTACTTTTTTGTGGTTGGTTCTGTACTAAATTCGTCCGACGATTTGTTGAAATAGAATGGTTTTAATCTGTTCAACAGTTTTGCACCCCTATTGCATAACAAACTGTCTTTCATACTCCGATTACTACTCCTAGGATTTTTAAGGAAATTCTTAATTGCTTATATCGACGGGTTCCGGGCTATTTGTATTAACCGACATTTTTTAAACTTTACACCAGAGCAGTTTAAAGTTTCGATTTTTAGAAAAAAAATTATAACTTTAGCAAATCGCATTTTTTTTTTTTAAAGAAGGATATTATTGTTTTTATAACATATTCCCCATAATCAGATTTTTTTTTTTTCTAATATTCCTATTTTTAACGAAGATAAATGTCGCTTAATACAAAATGACCCATATTTTACTTTTTTTCGTTCCAGGCTAAATGACTTAACCCCCTATGATTATTGTTTCTTATTCCAGGCTAAATGACTAAACCGCCTAGGTTTATTATTTCTTGTTCCAAGCTAAATGACTTAACCGCCTAGGTTTATTATTTCTTGTTCCAAGCTAAATGACTTAACCGCCTAGGTTTATTATTTCTTGTTCCAAGCTAAATGACTTAACCACCTAGGCATGCAAATAATGGCTGTAAGCTAAGTGCTTTAATCAAAGAGTTGGTCATATTTCAAACCTAAGCTAATTGATTTAAATACCATATCTTAAACTTATTAATCTAAGGCTAATTAGTTTATGCGACTGATTTTTTTTTAAATAAATTGTTTGTAATCATACTTGAATAATGAAGTTTGAACATTGATAAATTAAAAGGTACATACATAGGGTGTACCTACCTATCTTGCCACGTGCTTTTAAAAACACAAGTAACTCGCTCTTTTCAGCATTATACCTGAGTCCTTGAGCCACCACATAACTCTCACAAATTCGCAGAAGGCACCTGAGAGCACTGATCGAAGGACTCAGCAACATCATATCGTCCGCGTAGCTGATATTATTAATACAAAGTCCATCAATGTGACACCCGACATTTGTGTTGCTGAGTTCAACGATCAGCTGCTTTATGTACAAATTAAAGAGGCGAGGTGAGGTTATTCCCCCCTGCCTCACCCCGCATTTCAATCGGTACTCCTCAGATAGTACCTCCGACCACTTTACATGGTTAGTCTGGTTTTGATACCAGTACCTGAGCAAAGATGTTACTGCACTGTCTACATCAGTTTCCCGGTACAGCTTATCCCATAGAATGTCATAAGACACCAGGTCAAATGTCTTCGATAAATCGAGGAAGCAAGCATTGACCGGTGTCTTCCTATCTGCATAGTACTGGACAGTCCGCTTGAGACACAAAATGGCAGTTTCTGTCGATAGACCGGGCCTAAAGCCAAATTGTGCGTCATGCAATTTTATGGGACTGGCCATATGTGTATCAAACAGACAGTCCAGCACCTTAGCTGTAATAGTAGCCAGGGAAATTGGCCTATAATTCGACAGATCTGCCACATTCCCCGTTTTATTCTTCACTATCGGGACAACTATGGTTTTCATAAGATCATTCGGTAGGTAGGAGTGTTTTAAGCACAACGAATTAAACATAGCCAACACCCTCGGCAAGTGAACACCCGCATACCGTAGGTGTTCAACGCTGAGGTGATCATGTCCCGGAGACTTACCCCTTATCATGTTTTTGATGACATTTGCAACTTCTCTGCTAGAGAACAGTAATGGGGAAGTCCTCTCAGCGCTGGACACACACGGTGACGCAGAAGAACTTAGGTTCCGTGGCGGATCAACTTGGTAGTGATTCATGAACATGTTCGCTATAGACAAGGGGTGGCAATTACCTGCCACGCTCACAGGGAGGCCCTGTTTGGGGTTCATATTATTAGTATTTTTCCAAAATTTGCTGAAATCCTTTTTCTTATGATGTTTGGCTATTATGTCCATCTTGATTTGCATTTGATTATTACGACACCATTTTATTTTAGATTTAAAAACTTTTCGAGTTTCCCGCATTTTATCAAAGACTTTCCCTGAAATCGGATTCCCACATAAACACCACATTTAAAACGCGAGCCTCGCCTCGCTGTGAGCGGATTTAACATGTTTATTCCACCCTGTCAAAGGTTTGTACTTATTTTTCTTAATAAATATACAACTACGTTTAGCAGACATTGTCAATATACTAATTATGTTCCTGTACATATCATCTAAAATAGATCTGTGATTTAGGTCCCCACAGGTTGATTCCGCACAGCTACATAATTCCGGGGGAAAATCTATTTTACGCAAAGCGGAGTGACATAACTCTTCATACAATTTTATTTGGTTTAAGTCCCTTTCCCCCCATAAAACATTGTTTACACTCGCATTCGGTAGTACAGTACAATATTAGGTTCAATTATTTTTAAATCACAGTCCATTTGTAAAGGCAAATGATCAGACCAAAAACTATCATGCAATATTGTGCAACGCGCGGCTTCAGTCACGAGTGTCACGACGTAATGGTCGAGCCACCGTTTGCACCAGTGCGCTTCACTCACAAAAGTAAACGAATCTAGCGGTAGGAGTTCAATATCCGCGCAAGTCCAATATTGTTCATTACAAAATTTTAACAACTCATGGCTAAACAATTCATTACTATGCGCATTGTAGTCTCCTAACATAAACACAGATTGGATATTCCTATCTTCTATAGGTAATTGCATTCATTTCACTTAAGCAGTCCGTAAATTCAATTAAGTTATCATTACAGTCAGTAGGCATATAAACCGAAAATACTAGTATTTCTTGTTCACACAATTGCACTGTTATAGCTGTAAGATGAACACTATTGCAAGGTACAACAGACACCGATGAAAATAAACTTTTCCTCCACAGCAGTGCTACTCCTCCGTAAGGTCTCCCTCGAAGTACACCAACCGATGTATCTACCGCAGAGGTCCCGGTGAAAGCAAAATCGTCATGTATACTGCCAAGAAATGCCAAGTCGTGAGGCATCAACCAAGTTTCTTGCAAAGCTATTATGTCACCCGATATACACAGCCGCCTTATTAGGCGGCTGTGTGTATCGGGTGACATAATAATGTTTAATTCGCTGTGCTTAAAAACTCCTACCTACCGAATGATCTTATGAAAACCATAGTTGTCCCGATAGTGAAGAATAAAACGGGGAATGTGGCAGATCTGTCGAATTATAGGCCAATTTCCCTGGCTACTATTACAGCTAAGGTGCTGGACTGTCAGTTTGATACACATATGGCCAGTCCCATAAAATTGCATGACGCACAATTTGGCTTTAGGCCCGGTCTATCGACAGAAACTGCCATTTTGTGTCTCAAGCGGACCGTCCAGTACTATGCAGATAGGAAGACACCGGTCAATGCTTGCTTCCTCGATTTATCGAAGACATTTGACCTGGTGTCTTATGACATTCTATGGGATAAGCTGTACCGGGAAACTGATGTAGACAGTGCAGTAACATCTTTGCTCAGGTACTGGTATCAAAACCAGACTAACCATGTAAAGTGGTCGGGGGTACTATCTGAGGAGTACCGATTGAAATGCGGGGTGAGGCAGGGGGGAATAACCTCACCTCGCCTCTTTAATTTGTACATAAATCAGCTGATCGTTGAACTCAGCAACACAAACGTCGGGTGTCACATTGATGGGCTTTGTATTAATAATATCAGCTACGCGGACGATATAAAATTTTGATTGTATGTGTATACTATTCTTAGTCCGTTTAAGATAAACTGTTTGAAGTACTAGAACTATACTTTTGTTATAACTGAAACGACACTGCAAATCAAATATTGAATTAAAAAAATAGGTTTAACTATAATCTTTAAATGTTTACTGTTGAAATCCTAAATAGTTCATGCGACCGACATATCATTATCTACTGCAAGCTAAATGGTTGAAGTGACAACATCTAACATTTCATGTACAGAGCTAAATGTATGGATCGACACTGAGTATGAATTTAACAAAGAGGCTAAATGTATTAAACGACATTCTTGTATATTTATAAGGTAAAGCTAATTGTATTAAACGACACTGGATAAGAATTTAACAAAGAGGCTAATTGTATGAAGCTACATTTCTATATATTTATAAAGCCAGGCTAAATGCTTTAACGTACGTTGCCTGTAAATTGTTGCTCCAGGAAAAAAAGTTTAAACGACTGCCTGATATTTGGTAGTTAGCTTAAGTACACAGTTCCTAAATTTGTCAATATTTTGTGTCGCTTCATACATTGCAGTCCAAAATGGGCCCAAAAATGCGGTTGTATTAAGCGACAAAAAAGTGCTCCGATCGTCACCAAACCCAGCTCAAATGACGCAGAAAAATTCGCTGATTCCAAATATGTATAAAAGTCTATATCGCTCAGAGTGTCGCTTAATACAATTAGCCCGGAACCCGTCGATATATGTTTTAAAATTCGTCTGCTCGACAGCATAAATAATGCAATGAATGTTGCCGAATTGTCAAAATTAAAGACATTGCAATTCTGAGTGTGTTACCCCGCTGCTTTGTTTTGGATTGGTCATAGCTGTTGATTTAGTAAATTGTGGGACCGTACAGAAAATTTTGAAAGTAATCAGCAACCATACCCATCAAACTGAAATACAGTAAGGGCTCGTGTAAAGCCGCCCTCCCACGGTGCGCCATATCGCGGACGCACGCGCACGACGCACCGTGGGAAACCTAGCGTGCGTGGTAGCGCAGACGCGCGTTGAACGCGTGCGTGGCGGTGCGTCCTCGTGCGGGCTGGTGCGCGTCCGCGATATGGCGCACCGTGGGAGTTGGCTTTAAGACGGCACCGCAGTCGCGCCGATACCGCTTCGCGTAACCATGTACAATGAACGCTGAAGCGCCGCCGCACCATCGCCGCACCGTCTCAGCGGGCGGCGTGGCAGCGGGCTGGCAAAGTTGCATATTAGCGGTAGCTTAGAAGCACGGCGGCGGCGTCGTCGCACTGAGCACTAATACAGTTTGATGACTGAAATAGTTATTATTGATAAGGAATTTCTATTACCTACTCTTCTTATCGTGACCGTTTCGAAAAATTTCCATTCACTACCAATTTGGTAACATGAGCTGGATATAGTATAGATCTGCCAGAAAAATTGCAGAAGACTAGATACGTTGTGATAACTTTGTAAATCTGCTCCCCCCTCACGTGCTAACTGAAAACGAAAGCTACGTATCGTCAGTAATGGCCGACGTAATTGTGTTAGTTCAGTCCCTCGTTGTTACCCCTCATGGACAGTTGTCTGCTCTGATGAGTACTACTACAACTCGAATTTAGTTTTTGTTATTGATGTCCACCTTAGCAGTAGTTAGATAGAAAGAAAAATAAGTTTATTTGTCAGAGAAACACGTTAGCATTAGTTTATGTGCATACTCCCTATCCTCCATACGTCGTCTCTCAAACCTGGTCTTTGACGGTTCAGCAGAGGTCCAGGCTTGAGATTTGCCAGGGAGCAATGGAGCGCAGCATTCTTGGAGTCAGATTAACAGACCGTGTTAGGAACACGGTGCTGCGCTCCAGAACACAAATCGCCAACGTTACCCAAAAAGCAGCCAAGTTTAAGTGGGACTGGGCCGGCGGCCGGACACGTCTGCCGCATGTCGAATGAGTCATTTGCCAAATCTACCACGATGTGTGTGAAAAAAACGTCCGTCGACATTGAGGCAGACCTAAGAGAAGATGGCAAGATGAGCTTGACGCCTACGGACAGGATTGGTCCACACTAGCTCAAGACAGAGGGGAATGGAAAGGAGAAATTGAAGCCTTTGCCCTGCAGTGGGACAACACAAGCTAAAAATAATAATTAGCAGTAGTTACGGGTAGTCTGAAGTCCGAAAGTCTGACAACCAGTCTTACCAAGGGATATCGTGTTAACCGGGTTCTGGAGGTCAGATAAAGTCGCTCCAAGTACAATACTGGTGTTCAGCTGCATCCGGTTAGACTAACATAGTTGGAAAACAACTAGGCAGATATTGATGTACTGCCCACCCTTCACACTTCACCAAGTATACAAGGAGGACCTTGTATACCTGGTGAAGTGTGAGGGGTGGATCTCCTCATGTTTTATTCGAACACTCAGGGAATCTCCAAGCAAGGATGCGTGGAGATTCCCTGAGTGTTCGAATAAAACTTGAGGAGATTTGCAGGACCGGCTTAAGCCACCACTTCAGAAATTGAGGTTCCACAAGGTGGACCAACCACCTGGTGAAGGTCGCAAGAATCAGCAAGATCCGGGTAGCACATGACCTGTTGTTGAGGCTATACGTAGTTTTATGCCCAGTTGTCGGCGACATCAAGCTATCTCGAATACCTCATGCCAATCTGAGGTGATTGGAAGATATTTTATATGGTTACATACCTTATAGCTCAGTTCACAAATGTGAAACCGAGTCGAAGTCGAGAACCACTGATAGCATCTGTTGAGGAAAAAGAGCAATAAAATTAGTCTAGAAATTAAATAATGCAATTAGGCGGAGGGAAGGGGGCGTCCTTTTTTATTTCAGTGCGAATTAGAGGTGGCTCCGAATTGGACGGCTGGATTTCAGACTGAGTGCAGATGACAGATGGGCGGGATGGTTATTACTGAGGGATCTTCTTGTGTTTATTTAGGCTTGAATTTTTTGTCAGTTGAAATGTTTTTTTTGTATCCATCGCGACTAATCTACAACTTCCATGTTCTTCCATCACTCTGCAAGATTAGTTGAGAAAACTAATATTTTCGAAGAAATAATCATTCTCGACTGTCAAATAAGTTTCAATTCATAAATTGATTTCCACATAAGTTTTCTGAAAGTGTCTCTTCCGTCCAAAAATCTTTTAGAAATTATCACGATGAGCAAGCACATGTAAATATGCTACGCAGTTGGCCAAGGTTTGAATAGTCCAATATCGCCAACATGCATTGAGCAAGCGTGGTGATCAATTCCCGTTTTGTCTCTGTACAGGAAGATTGGGGCATTTTCTCTGCAGTGCAAGCCCATTCTTTCCTACTATGTAATATTATAAACGCGCAAGTTTGTAAGGATGGATGGTTGGATGGATGTTTCTTACTCTTTCACGCAAAACCGACTGAACAGATTTGGACGAAATTTGGCACACAGACATTTTATAACCTAGATTAACACATAAGACTCTTTTTATCCCGATATTCCCACGGGATCGAGACTTATGCGGGTAAAACTACGGGGCGCTGCTAGTAATATTATGGAAACAAGTTTGTATGATGATAAAACGTAGAAATCAATACCAGTTCCTTTCCTGTATCTGCCATTCCTGCAGCAGGAAATTGCACGCTGATTATGAGAACCGACGTAGTAAAAATATAAAGTCTCTCCAACAGTCGTCAGATTCGCACAAAAGCGAACATTGGAACCACCCTGCGATAGTTTTTCAAAGAAACTGACATCATACTCGGAACTTTGGCAATAACCCGGCAGAATTTAGTGGCACCTCATCAATTTGGACGTCCGTACTAACGCCGCCTCATTCTACGTGGTCGGGTTATGTATTAGAGTTGAGAGTTTTGAGGTGTAGATGCTTTTTTGGGTCTTTAGTGAGTAAGACAATGCGTATAACAGTGTTAAAATAGTTTTGTCTGACGTAGTCAGAACTGCTTTGTTTTGTGTCATAATGGTTTATTACATAATTATGTTTAAGAATAATCAAAACATAATATATGTAGATTTATTTGCATTAGCAAAATGTATAATTTTAGCACTAGTTTTTTATTTACTGGTAACATTACTTGTAAGTAGTAGAATCTTCTCTCTGTGACATGTATTTTTGGTCTTGTGTAAAATATTAACGAAACTATTTGGAAATACAGTTCACTGCAGAAATCTACAAGCATTTTATTATTCTCCTTCAATTCAGTTTGACTGAGGCTTTTGTAAAGCTACAGGGTCAGAAATTACACTATACATTATGGTTATATAAAAATAGTACTGTAATAATTTATCCCCGTACTAATAATTAATTATTTATGTCTATTTATTGTTCAACATTATCTCTGAATTAAATAAGAGGTGGTTGGTTTTATTCTATTGATTTTCCAAGAATACTTTTTCAATTATTTTTAAGACCTTACTAATGTTTTTCCTGGTAAAAAAATTAAATTGTCTTTGTACTTTTCCTTGTTATTTCTATTTTTAACTGGTAGGGAGAGGTGTACCTATAGTATAACGTCATTTATCCAGTTATGTTTGCATCATGATAATACAGGGAAATAAAATGTATGAAAATAATATTTCCATACATTTTTTAAAGTTAACATGCAGTTAACATGAGCATGTTAAATTTAAAAAGCTTTAAGCTTTAAGAAATAATAAACATGATCCAAATCGAGCCAATAACATCGGAGATATGGCAAAAAATTGAAAGCAAGTTCAAAAACGCTACTCAAAAAATTAAAATTGAATAACATGAAACATTATTAACGATAGATAGGAGGCCTTTTAAAGTAAATTTTCGATAGATTTTCATGAATATTCAGAAAAATACGGGCGGCATTGTATGAAGACGCTTTTTTGCGTTCATGATAACGTTATATTATGCCGGGGTATACAATCATGATGCTATGTTAATTGGTAGTGTGTACATTGCGGTAGTCAACAATTTCAATTCACTGCTTCACTACACTTTTTAAAACTACCCACATTAATTTCACCACCTAAACCACCTACCCTACAATATAGTTAAAACTAATTTAGTATCGGATAACCCGTCGGTAGCGTCGGCAGCACTTGATTTATGCTGCCGGGGGCGTTCACCGAAACTACTGTCATTAGTCACTGAGGATCGGTTTTTATGCTAACCGTACCGTGAGTGATGACTGAGGGTGTGAGGAAGATGTATTGTATCTATTGATTATGTGGGAGGGAAATTAATTTTAGGTAAGGGTTAATTAAGTAATTGATTAAAGTTGCAGAAGCCTCGGTTTCCTGATTTTACGCATGTTATTATAATTATTATTCTCTCAAGTTAAAATGATTCATATCTATAAAATATTTAATAAATTACACACACAGAAAATAATACATTACATTACAATACAAAACAGAATGAAACAAAAATAATAATATAAACACAATCTTTTCACTCTAGAGCTGGCCAGTGACTGTCATTGTACATTATTTATTTGGTACACAAACAACTTCGCCAAATGATGTAAACTACAAAAAAATCTACTACCTACTAAGGACACACTATTTAAATCACCAGCCGGTCTATTATGTAATAAACTAACCATGAAAACTAAGGTGACGTCAGCGTGAAGTGAGCTGTCAGTCAAAAATGTCAATCACTAGAATGACACTTCAAACTCGTCTCACCTAAGTTTTCATAGTGATATTTTTACAGAACAGACCGGCAGGTTTCGGTTTGACATCCTGTTAAACATCAATGTAGCTTTTTTATGTAAGTCATTCTTACTAATAAGGGAACCAAGTCTTGAGAACTTAAATCCCCGAAACTTAATAAGCAAGAGTGATGAACAATGGTCATTCCATCCCGTTTACGAGAAAAGGCAGGACACTACACATAGCCGCACGGCACGTAGCCGACCGCAAGCGGCAATTATAGGCGACGACGTGTCGCCACGACACGATTGGTTTCTATAATGTATTTCTATTAAACCGTCGCGTCGTGTCGCTAGCTACGAAAATTCATAGAATCAGTCGTGTCACGGCGAAACGTCGTCTGCAGTTGCCGTCTGCGGTCAGCTACGAAATGGTGCTACAACAAATATTTTATTCCATTTTGCAAAATTTTATAGACGATGTATATTTAGTAACCTAATCCGCTTAACTGTTCTAGAGTTTTAGATAACCCTGTAAGAAATCGACACGTGTTTCACCTATCAACGAGGCATCCTCAGGATGACGATTGACTTATTGAGAACCGGACACAACATGTTGCCACAACAAGCGCCGAACGCAAAATAACAAAAAAAAAACAGCAATAAATAAAAAAAAAGGAAAATAGAGCATACATAGTAATGCAAGTCCATACTAATATTACAAATACAAAAGTAACTCTGCTGTCGGCTTTCAAACTACAGTGGGAAAATTACAATTTAAGCTACATCAATTAATTTATTCATACCCACTTCACCATTTTGCAAGCCCACCAATGATTTAAAAGCATCGGTGAAGCAGTGAGATAATGTGAATTAAACAGTGTCACGTGAACGCGGCCGGCCGAAGCCGGTGTAATAGGGGTGTCACGCGAGTGTCTGGTGGCTGAGTGACGTGTGTCTAGTTGGTCTGGGGCTGAAATGAGGTATGTTTTGGTTATAGGTAAAGTATTTTGGCGGAACCTACGTGCGAAATACGCATCAAACACCTGACGTCACACAAATCCTGCATCGCGCAAGCAGAGTTTACCACGCGATGAGTATATATAAGACCTCCTCACCAGACACAATATTATCGTCTGGTCGGAGGATCCTCCCTTTTCTATAGAGGATGAGTGAACTTTACACCCTGTTCCTCATACCTCTAAATAGAGACTGAGTTAGGCGTATTTAGAATAATCTAAGTAAAAAAAGAGAGGATCAAATAATGTGTAAGTAGGTAACTCTGTCCGTCTGTCTGTCTCTTTTCACGCCTTAATGGCGACCACCACCACCACCTGGCACCTGGTTGAGGACATAGTATGCTTTTTATCCTGGTAGTAAATAAATTCCCGTGCGATGTGGGATAATTTCCGACTTCCGAGCGGGTAAAGTCGCAGGCAAAGGTTAGTATGCAATAAACTGAATAAAGCTGTTTTCAGACCAGCGCGATTTGTCGCGCGAAGCGACACCGGTTATTGTTATACCGTGAAGTTTTGTATTGTTCGTGACGCGTCGCGCGACAAATCGCGCTGGTCTGAAAACAGCTTAAAACAGAACGTCGTAACTCGTAATCGACAACAAACTTTTTTCTTCATCAAATATTCTTCTGTCCTTGACATCTTCATACATCTCTATGACCCGTTATCGCAGTACCCACCCCCTTACTAGCAACGGCAACTAAAAAAGCACGACATTCTTATAAAAAATAAATACACTAACAATGAAGGAGTCTATTAATGCACTTCCAAATATAAAATATATCTTTAAAAAAAAAGCCAGTCCCCAACTTTCACCCCCTTAGTCCCCCAGAGCTGTCAGCCCTGAACTCGCGTCGCCTATAAAGGTCCACGTGATTTGTAGCCGCTCCGCGCTCTACATCAAAGTTCTCGAACATCGGAACACCTGGATTTGCGACTCCCATGGGGATGAAACTACAGTTTTGTTCGTTTTTGGGGTTGATCGATGGGGGGAGTTCGGGATGTATGGGTGACAGGTCAGGTTTTTAGTTTGGACTAACCTTGGCCTGGAGTTTTGATGATTTATAGCAGAGCTGCGTGTTGGCATGCAAAAGTGGGTTTGGAAACTGAATGCACTTTAATTATAGTGTCGATTTTGTAGAACTTTCATGATAGCTATTTGATAACTAATAATGTGTTATTATACAATAGGGCTTTACTTAAAAAAGCGATGTCATGTTTTAAATAAGATAAGTATTTCAGTAGCTACGAATTTGTAATATTTTTTTCATTTGTGGTAAAAACAGCCAAAAAACACCTCCATGAAAGATTATTTATAATAATTCGTTCTATAGTTTCATACCTATAAACTAGAATCTTTTAAAAGTGTATTTCACCCCCATTAATCCCCCATTTTTGTCCGCAAAACAACCTGCGTACATTACCATTACCAAACACTATTTAGTGTCATTGACTTTCAAAACAAACGTACTCAGGCACTAACACTAATTGCGTTGGCACATCTCAGGACGTTAAGTGCCAAGATAAAGACTAAGGCGTGAAACTATAGAGGTGCACCCATTCGTGGTACCGTGTAGTGCCGCGAGTCGCTGCACCTCGATAGGTTTGATTGGAGTGTGGGTAGTGGGAGAATTATTATAATAGTGGTCTATGTAGGTACTGTTGGTACCTACACACGTAAATGGTGCCCATAATTTAGTACCTATCCATACAACCGAATAGTGGCTGGATAAAAGTACTTAATTATGGGGATCGTTTGCTGCTAGCTTCTATTCTATCTTTTCCTATATTACGTACGGTCTTGCTCATAGTTTAGTTTTCTTCTAATCCCGAAGGGTGTCAAGCAGAACCCTAATACTAAAGCCTCCGCTGTCCGTCCATCTGTCTGCCAGCGGGCTGTATCTCATGAACCTTAATAGGTAGATAGTCGAAATTTTCACAGATTGTGTATTTCTGTTGTTGCTGTAACAAAAAATAATAAAACTTAAATCAAATTAAAAATTAAACGAGGTCTAATAGTGTGTGGTGTATGTATAGTAGTGTCGGGTATAATAGTGTGTTTATATAGTGGTGACCTGTGAACGCATACGCACTTTTCCTCTCTTCTTCTTTGTAAGAGGAGTCAGGTAATGTAAAGTAGTGACCGTACCGTGGTACGGAACCGTTCATGTGCGAGCCCGACTCGCAATTCGCTGTTTTTTTTTTCATATTATTGTGTGTACTCTAGAGGTGTGTTGTGGAGACACTTTTTTATAAATTAGGCGACCTTTATACAGGGTGTTTGGCAGAACGTTGAACATACGAAAATGGTGTATAGGTGGGGTCATCTGCTACTTACTCAGCCCTAATTTATTTGACCCTGGGCCCCGGATATTTAAAAAAAAAACATTTTTTGCTTTGTTCCTTTTTCACCACTTTAAAGTGTAATTTTTATTAAAAATGTTTTTTTTTTTAATCTTTAATGTTGGCAGATTCTTATAAAATTATTGCTTTATTCAGATGTTAGCTAGAAACTCTCTAAAACGCTCAAACTTACAGAAAGATGTAAAAAATACTTAAATTAATTTCAACTTATTTAAAAAAAAAACAAACCAGGGGCAGTTAAATTAGGGCTGAGTAAGTAGCAGATGATCCCACCTATCCACCATTTTCGTATGTTCAACGTTCTGCCAAACACCCTGTATAGTAACCACCTGCAGCAACAATAAATAAAATTTTTGAAGTGAAATCTTCTTTAGCGGCTTTGTGCACTTTTTTTTGGATGGGTAAAAATGCTAAACTCGCGTCAGGACGTGACCGTAAGATCCGTTGCTTAGCAACCGACACAGTAAGTATCAAAATAAATAGTCTTTGACATTACGTAACGATTGCGAGGTAAGAAATTTAACCCTTATTGATGGGTAAAAAAAGCAGTTAAAACATACTTCATGAAAAGTGTTTAAATAAATTTTAATTGTTTATTTTTGTTAGACTACTACTACTACTAATGAATATTGTGTTTAACCACATAAATGATAGTGCTTTTATACATTCCAAAATATTCAAAAATGCACAACGTTGATGTTCAAGTTTTCACTTCTGCCGGCACTTCCGGAGTGCAACCCGATGTTTTTTTTTTCTTTTCTTTACATAATTTTCGGCAATTACTCGTAGAATAACAATAGACGTTTTAGTCATACGCAAGATTTTTCTAAAAATAAATTTGATCCAACTTGGTCTTCATTGAAATAAAATTTAGTAACAAACTTTTTAAAATGAATTTTCCATATTATGGTTATGAAAAGGGAAGTGCTGTGTTTTAAAACAATTTTTGAACTTTAGAAACTTTAAAAAATGTCTGCACTAGAGAGTTTCAGCGTTTTAGTTTTTTTGTGTTTTAAGACACAATTTTCCTCTTAATACAAAGTTTTGAAAACTTATTCTTTGTCGAAGAGAACTTTGAAAGGCAAAAAAATAGAACTTTTTAAATTAATAGCTAGTTCAGTGCTTTGGTAGAATTAATAATAAAATATACAAAGTGTGGGTTCTAAAAACAGCCTCTTTGACAAAAAAACACTTATAATTAATAATTCTGTGTCTTTCTCTCTCTCATAATTTTTACCAATCGTGGCTAGTTATAACCAATAACGGTTAGTAACTTTTTTATTACTAACCGTTATTGGTTATACAGTTAATTTGAATCGGCAAGTAGATGATAATTTTAATTTTGAAATCCGGCTAATGATGTAACATACATAACACTTGTAGGTCAACATAATCTAGGTTACTCTACAACCTAAATAAATAATTTAAAAAGCGTAAAAAAGTGTCGGACACGATGGGTTCCGTGTGACTGGAAATTTGTTTTTAACTAACAGATTACTTACACAGTTAACCAGTACTTAATTAACAACTTTTTATATGGGAACAAAACTGAAATCGCGAAATAAAAAATCTGCTGTTCCCTACATTTATGTTCGCAAAACTACTATTATTTTTCTGGTCTAATGAAAAGTTGTTCATAATGATGAGTAAAGTCTCGTGTTTAAGTATCGGTCACTAATTACCAGTCACCCTGTATATTTCTTTGACACGTTTCTTGAGTAAAATATTTAAAATAAAATAATAGCAAATTTTTTTTATTTTTTTTTATTTGTTGTTAAGGCTCGTGCAGACCAGCACGACATCGGTAATTGTTATACCGTGAAGTTTTCTTAGAAATTGTTTTGCTCTAACAGTCACGTCGCGCTGTTGCGTCGCACAAGCCTGCACGAGGCTTATGCGGCCATAGTAGTACACACTGTGAAATGTTCATATGTCTATACCTATTACGGTTCAAAAGATACAGTCCTTTGACAGACGGACGGACGGACAGCGGACCCTTAGTAGTGGTTAGTTAGCGTCCCGTTATTGGCACCCGTTTTTGGTTATGTAACCCTAAAAAAACAAAACACAAAGCTTTACATAAACCCATAAAAACACAACATCGAAACAATAAACCTATACAAATACGTACAGAGAGCGACAAATGTGATTGTCCACAAAAAAGAATTGATGGCAACAGTACAATGAATAAAATACGGTGATAACACTTGCGTGTGCGACCGTACGTGAATGTCAAATGTTACGCGATTGGATTAAATAAATACTGCTTTGAATTTTGTCGATTTTGTGTATTTTTTTTTCGGGGTTTTCCGTTTGTGTGAATTGAAAAACGTCACGAGTGAATGAGTTGCTTCTAGGCAAACGTGTACCTACCATCGTCGACCATCAATCTGCCATCTGCCTATAGCCGGGTCAGCTTCCAGTCTAACCAGATACAGCTGAATACCAGTATTTCACATAAAGTCCGGACACAAATCCTGACTCCGGGTTGCTCTGAGATATACCTGATAGAAACGTAAGGTTATTGGTATTGGCTATTTACTATTTAGAGGTATGAGGAACAGGGTCACTCCGTTTTGAGAATAAAGAAATATTTATACAAAAACCATAAGTGACTGTCAGACTGCCAAGTCATAAGTCTCGAGTTCGAACCCAAGGCACGCACCTCTGACTTTTCGGATTTTTTCGGGTGCGTATTGTATAATTATCACTTGCTTCAAAAACTGTGGAGGAAAACATCGTGAGGAAACCGGCATGCCTGAGAGATAATTCTCGACGGCCTGTGAAGCCCAAGTCAGAGGCTTATCATGGCCGGCTTTAAAACCCTGACACCAGTTAGTCACTAACAATACGAAAAGAAGAAGACCATAATCATATACCACATATTTATACATCATCATCATTCTCCTGCCCTTATCCCAATTTTATTTGGGGTCGGCGCAACATGTCCCTTTTTTCCATACTTCTCTATTAGTCGTCATTTCAGTAGTTACCCCCTTTCTAGCCATATCATCTTTCACACAGTCCATCACATATTTATACATATTGTATGTAATACCCACTTTTCCAATGAGTTTTTTGCCCAGGAAGCTCTGCTTTTGATAAGATGATAAAAGTGCCCCCATTTTCACCCCTTGCAAATTATCCTCAATTTTTACCCCCATATCTGCTTTAAAACGTTGATGATACAATCCATCCTCTCTGCACAATTACATAGAACATGTTTATGTTAATGTGAAAATTCTCACTACTAGCGAGAACTAGTTAAAACCAGTTGGAACCAGTTATAACCGCTCTAGGGTTGGCAATGTTACGTTAAATAATATGAGATTTTTATTTAGTTAGTGTAATGAGCTCATTATGAGTTTGAAACTGTGAAGTGAAAAATAATAGTTCTGTGATTCTTTTAAATGAGGTTATAAAAAAAGTTTCCCGCTTTTTGAGAAGAATTCGGTTGCTTCATAAAATATTAATGTAATAACGAGAGTTAATCATTTTGTTTTTCTAGCTATTAATCGGTCGTCCTAGAATTTAACATTATATATTTTTTGCCATTATTGAGAAAAAAATGTAAACAACAACTTTTTTTTTTGTACTTATAGAAAATCTTTGCTATTTCAACATGCGAAATTGAAGGGACTTTAACAATAAAACAAAATAAGAATTTGAATACCTATTTATTTTGTGAAAAATTAGCCCCTTAGCCCTTGAAAGCTACACGATCTAAACAAATTTCCCAGTAGTCCTATTAATATTTCATTATAATAATTAATGAGCAACTAACAGCGATCCTTTGTTAAGCCTCAGCGTTATTTTAACATTCACTCATTGTTATCATGCAATGAACCAGATATCATGCAAGCGATTACGCAATCACTGAGTTTTAACTAAAATTAAATCGAAATAGTTTTGCCAACCCTATTGCGTTGGCAAATTCAGTTTTATCGATCGAAACTTTTAGTTATAATGGCGTAAAATTATGAAATATTTCGCTGGGTAATGGTGCAGTTATGAGGAATTTTGTTGAGAATAAATAAAGCTCTGTTTTACTCTTATGTTCCCGGAAAGAGTAAAATTTTATGAAAATGGGTTTTGTAATTGAAAAATTATAATTGCATTTTTCAGAGCTTTTTTGTTTTTTTAAGTACTTAAGTTTTATGATACAGTAATGTGCTTACTTTTTTATAATATTTTCGGTTCATGGAATTTGCTGTGTAATTTAAATTTTCTTGCGTTTTTTGTACAAATGTATTAGGATACACATAAAAATGTTGAACAAAATGTGATTAACGGCATTTTTGACAATGTTGGAATGATAAACATACTCTAGAATAATTTTTATCCAGGTACAATAAATAGTCTCCTAGATTCCAGGGGACTATGCCGTCGGCATCATTAGTGTTCTAGCGCCTAGAACACGAATGAAGCCGAGACGGCAAAAGTTAGTTATCGATACATGATTTATAATTTTATTTCACAAATTAATGAAAATATTGTGAATTCGTGGTATAACTCAAAATTAGCTTCGTATTGTTGCCGGGTCAGTGAGCATTCGTTTACACTTAATTGGCTGTGAAAAATATGGTGGCAAAGTTTTTTTTTGGAACTGATATCGTTCTGGTTCAGGGTAAGTGGAAGTTCGTAGGAATTTATGTTAGTGAGTGTAGGTTGTGTTGTTTTAGTATGAGATTCAATTTAAACGAGGTCCTAGAAATCGTTTGCCTGGAGACAGTTTATTTTTAATAACTCGTTTGGTTAACTCCGATATTATTTACCTATATACCAAACTTAAAAAGATGTTTACATAATAATATTTTCTATAAATAACTCGTTAGTTTACCAAACTGTTATGTAATGTTAAGAGGTCATAATTTTTTTGTGACGCATGAATAATAATTACTAGCTTTATAGCCTGCGCACACGACGTATAACCCGTCAGCCTTCAAAGCAAGAGTGAACAGCCATCTTCTAGGCTTGCTCGTTCCATCATAGACCTTATCCATCGATTTCCACCAGGTGAAATCGAAGTCAAGAGATGGCCTAAGACGCAAAAAAAAAGGTTCTTTCCGATAAACGATCATTAAAATTGGAAGCAACTAAAACACAAAACAGACCAGACCCATTTACAGTTTAAACCGAGCAAATAGTAGGGTGTCAGACCTCCCCAATCTAGTTAAAATCAGTCTGGAAACTAAATAAACTATCGATTGACTGGATCGGTTGAAACTTGAAACTACCTGAGTATTTGCATCCCTTGCCTAACTGAGCAAGGACATAACGATTATTTGGCAAGAAATTCTGATATTCTGATTTCTCTGTAGTGGCTCGGAGTTTGAATTTGTGCCCGGTTGATGACAATAGGCTCACCCTTACTGTATGGGACATCCAAAACATAACTGGTAAAATGTGGGTGTAGTACTATAGGTACACCTCTGCCCAACCCTTCGGGACAACAAGGCGTGATGTTATGTTATATGTGTTGTGTGTAAATTCTAATATTTGAATCTGGGTTTAAGGCCAATATCTATAAACGTCATTTAGCACGAGCTTTGGCTTGAGACAATCATGTTCCCATGTTCGATTTTGAAAGAATATAAATATTGTTTCACATGATTGAAAATTCGTGAAGGGTTCGTGGCTAAGTAATAACAGATGCACGGGTCGATCGTTCAGGTTAAGCTACGCTTGCCGCGGTTGGTATGTCGATAGGTGACCATCTTTATATACCAAGACCCCTCCGTGCCTCAGAAAGCTCGTAAAGCCCGGCTGTAATTCGTGGATTGACAGGCGTTACGGGGTAGTCAGAAACCTGAAAGTCTGACAACCAGTCTTACCAAGAGGTAACGTATTACCGAGTTACTGGGTTGTGGAGGTCAGATTAGGCAGTCGCTCCATGTAAACTACTAGTATTGAGCTGCATCCGGTTAGACTGGAATCCGACCCCAACATAGTTTGTGAAAAGGTTAGCAGATTATGATGTTTGAAATATTCGTCTGCTCGAAAGCGTTAATAACACAATGAATGTTGTTGAATTGTCAAAATGAAAAGCATTGCAATTGTTCATCACATTTCAGCCAAAAGACGTCCGCTCCTGAACATAGGCCGCCCCCAAGCACCGCCACTTTGCATTGCAATAGTTAGTGTAGCGCAAATGTCCCAAGAATGGTCACCCATCCTAGAACTGACTGCAGCAAGCACAGCGTCACCTTGCAGATCAGCCGATATGTGCATCTGTTGTTAAAAGTCTCTCTAGTTTCTGATTCTTCAATAGTAAAGCACCTATTGAAGAAGCAGAAATTGAATTTAAAATACTACAGAATATTATAATATTTCCTTTAAAATAAAAAGTTTTTTTCATGAAACACCTCGAGAGTTTCCTTCAAAACTTGGAACAAAATCTACGAGAACACAATATAACGATATTACCCACTGCAGCGGAGCGAATTACGAATCAAAATCCTTAAAACACTGCAAAACGAACCTTATTTTATACAACTCAACTCAAAAAATCCTTTAGCACAGCATTCAAGAAATGGAAAATAGAAAATTAGACTCTACTGTTATAGTTTTAAAATTCAATTTTCAATAATAGCAATTTCACTTCTGTTATGAAAAGGTAATGATTTTTCGATTGTGAGCCGTATCGTTTGTGCATTAGGGTGCAATATTGTTTGTTCTGAAAATGTTTGTATTTCGCAAGCAGGATTCAGATACATTTACTTACCTTTCACTAAATGTTATTCAATTTCATTGTTTTTAAAGGGATTTCAATGTGAACATGTATCATAGTAGTTTGTCTTTAGTTACATAAAGGTTTTATATTTATATTATTTTATTGTTCGTTTCTTTGCATCGTATTAGCTCGTGGCTAAGTAATAATAGCCGCACGAGTCGATCCATCAGGTTAAGCTACGCTTGCCGGGGTTGGGCCGTGGATGGGTGACCATCTTTACATACCGAGACCTCCTCTGTGCCTCGTCATTCGTGGATCTTTGTCAGTCGTTACGGGTCGCTAGAAGCTCGAAAGTCTGACACCAGTCTTACCAAGGGGTATCGTATTACCCAGTCATTGGGTTGTGGAGGTTAGACTGGAAGCCGACCCCAACATAGTTGGGAAAAGGTTAGGAAGATTGATTGTTCGTTTCTTTGTATAGAGCTTCCCTGTTGTGGATAAAAAAAAAACTTTATTTGTATAAAATTGTTACGCTCAGCTAGATATTTAATTTAATCTTCACTTTTTTCCCAAGTCACGGCAGATTTCCTTAACCAACATAATTATATAGTGTTACAGTCACCATGCGGTAGTATCCAGATTATCAACCATTTTACCTTGACCTGCCCTGCCTTCTTCACATCATCCATTCTCTTCAATAAAAACGGTCCCAATGAAGAAATAGAGGGGTCTTATTAAAATGGCGGGGTGGGAGGTAACTTGATAGCTGAAGCCTTAGTAATTGATAGGATTCACTTGGGTGGGATGTGTGTGGTACCTTGGATTTTTTTATTTGTCAGACGGTAGTGGCATGTGGTGCGAATCTGTTGTTATTTTTCAAGTCTGTTGCTTTTGGCCGGTTTTTAGGTATTCACATAATAGTTTCAGATTCGCTGAAATTGAGAAAAACTCTCTGGTAGATTTAATACTGACTTGTGAGTTGTGACGTAGCGAGCCCCCAGACCCCAACTCTAATGTGTTTTATCTAACCCATTTTTGATTAATATGATAAAGGAAAAAATACATGTCTAATATAATTATTTTTATTATCTGACAGACGAACAATTTTTTAAGCTATTGCATAGCTTCTATCGCGGGCCTTGAGCGTGGAGACCTAATCCAGAAATTTCGTAACGAAAATACTACCTTAGAAAAGAGTGTTTTGTATTGAAAATTATGTTTAACTGCTTGACAACAAAGTTCAAATTTACTTAAACGAATGATACGAGAGTGTTGTATTGAAAATTATGTTTAACTGCTTGACAACAAAGTTCAAATTTACTTAAACGAATGATACGAGAGTGTTGTATTGAAAATTATGTTTAACTGTTTGACAACAAAGTTCAAATTTACTTAGACGAATGATACGAGAGTGTTGTATTGAAAATTATGTTTAACTGTTTGACAATAAAGTTCAAATTTACTTAGACGAATGATCCTTGACTATTAATAGTTAAATTAAAACCTTTTTATTAGTTTGATGTTCCCATTACGTTGTGTCAAGTTTTAAAAACTATAAATGTGAATAACAGTTCCTGTCAATGTCATCATTGCTATTTCTTGTATTCGGGTTAATATTTTACAATTACGTAAGTTGATAAAAAATGCTATGTATTGCATAGCATTTTTTATCAACTGCTATGCAATAGCTTCGCCGGGGCAGTCCCCGAGTGCCACACGTCTTTTTTTTTTCCTAGTTAACATTCCTATTCACTGCTATGGGGACCCACATCCACACACAGCACAATGTGGGCTTCCAAAATTGACGTACGGTCAATTATATATGTAGATTAATACAGGCACACAATAGCGACGACGGGTTAGTAAGAGGTAGTGGTTTTAAAACCCACAACATGCCCTATTGATACCCACTCCAATTACGGGCATTAAGCTGAGTTTATGGGGTTAACAGCAGTATTAGTAACGTAATACTTACGTTTCCGATAATCCCTTGAAAAAGTGCCTTTGTTTTTACAAGCCTGCTAGTAAGGCTCCGGATAGAATTTATAAAACGTAAACCTTTTATGCCAACGAACCTACTTTGTAATGTAACATTTATTAAGTTTACGAGTGCACAAAGATGGTGGGATGTTATTGAATAAAATAACAAGCCAGGAAGAGCAAAGTAACCTGCTGTCTTCATCCGACAGTGAAGTCTTTTTCTTCTCGTGTGGTTAGCGACTAACCTGGTGTCAGAGTTTTAAAGCCGCCCATGGGTCTCTGAATTGGCTTCAGATGCCGTCGAGAAAGATCTCTCAGGCTTTCCTCACGATGTTTTCCTTCACCGTTAAGCAAGTGATATTATCAGAGGTGTAAAAGTCAGAGGTGCGTGCCTTGGGTTTGAACTCGAGACCTATTACTTGGCCGTCGGTCGATGATATAGCAGTTCGAAATAGTCAAACAAAACGTATAGAATAGCGGTTGTAACCTGAAAACTACTGAGTAAGTTTAGTCCGATCCAAAAATCTTTTCACACTAACCCCCCTATAGGAAGAACCTATACCCACATACTTTTTCTAATCCACATGAACATTGAACACATCATTACAAACATCACAAAAAGTGTTTCCCATCGGGTCGTGGGTTCGAACGGGCGGTGGCAAGCGGAGCGTGGCAGATATTAATATTAACGCCCCCGTGGGAATATCTCGACGCACTCAACTGGCAGTTCTACGAATTGTTAGTTACAGATAAAAGTCAGTCAGTATTGTTTTTTAAAATAGTAATTTTAGGGATTGAGTTCTGATTTCTGTTTCAAAAGTAACGATACTAAGCTGAAGGGGCTCGTGGCTAAGTAATAACAGCCACACGGGTCTATCTTTGCATAATTATTGAAACCACTTCGTGCCTCGGAAAGCTCGATATGCATTTGATCCTGGCGTAGATCTTGGGTAATCAGAAGCCAGAAAGTCTGACAAACAGTCCAGTCTACTGATACCGGGTTACTCAGTAACTGGGTAGTGACTGTCAGATGGCCGTCGCTCCATGTAAAATACTGATATGCAGCTGCATCCAGTTAGACTGGAAGCCGATCCCAACATAGTTGGAAAGAGGCAGAACATGCTGAGTACCAGCTTTCACTAGGATTTTGCCTTGATATTCAGCTAGATTATTTAGCTTTAATTCTTCACAAGTAACACCTATGACTCGGCCCGGGTACTGTAGGTAATATTGCAAACAGGTGACAGAGACACGCTCTATAAAGCCGAACCAATCAATGTGTCATATTAACAATGTCCGGGCACTTTACACATTAAGTAGATGCAACTTGAACAGTTAGTCTTGTTATTCGGGTAACCTTTATAACACGGCATAACATTTATTGCTAACCTCATGCCAACACAAGAAACACATTACAGCTCAATAAGGAAATAACGCCACTACACTGAACTAACATCTACAGCATGTCCCCTTTTCCGCGTCCTTGAAACTCAAGGTCAAAGTTCGCACAAGGAAAATGAAGTTATTAAATAACAAATATGTAGCCAGGAAAACATATTACTATTTTAATGTTTGTACATTGTACTGAATGGTTATCCTTTTTCGCGTCCTTGAAATCCAAGGTCATAGGTCGCGTAAGGAAAATGAAGCGATTAAATAACAAATATATACCCAGAAAAAAATATTATTATTCTAATGTTTCTTATTATTGAATTTATTATGTTTGAAGTAAATAATATTAACATAAAGGTATATCGTTGGTTACTAGGGAAACATTAAATCCAAGAGAGTATTAAGTACCGAATGAAGCGATTTTCTGTGTTTTCCTGTCTGTATAACATATCATGCTTAAAACATGAGTTAAAGTAAGGTACACAATGTTATTTAACATTGTTTTAGTATACCTAACAAATTATCTAACTTTCGTAAAATATGTGCCCAATTACCAGGTAAAGTCCAAAACAATATTATGTCCTACACCGAATTTTCAGGAACATGAAGTATTTTAATAATGGCAATGTTGGTTGCACATTTAATTACTAATGGTCTCGAAAACCCGAGCAATTACAGTGATTGTGCCTGTAATGGAAGTAGGTACACGTAAACAGTGCAATATAGGTAGGTTTTAAGCTCGCAAGTCTTATATAAGTCACCGTATAATTATGAACTTCGTTAGTTATAAATATCGGTATTATTTCCGTTAGATTATAAACTGTCGAAAAATTGTGAACTGTAACAAACCATTTACAATTGAACGCATTATTTTTCGATAGTTCGAGTATCTCTTCATGGGAAACCGAAAAATTGTGAACAGACTGGTATCAAACTTGTTTGCGATGTAACGCACCTTGCGCTAATACTAAATCTGCCTAGGTGCGAGCAACTTGGAAGTAGCGCTCTACAGCCGCTCCCGCGGCACCGCTCGCTCCGCTCGCTCGGCTCGCGTGCGGTTGGTCACAGTTATAATCTCACCTAACCCTTTTCACCCAGTTTACAATTTTTCTACTGTTTATAATCTAACGGAAATAATACCGATATATTATAAACTAACGGTTTTCACAATCTTACGGTGACATAAGTACCGTTTGTACGTCATAAAGTTGTTATTTATTTAAAGGCTAAATTAAAAACGTACCAAACATATTTTTGTTGATTTTTACAACAAAAAAATAGTTAATCTCAAAAAATGCAGCACACACGATTTTTACAAATGTTAAGCTTGAGAAATATAGACAATCACCGTGACTATTATGTATGACTCATACGATAGGGAAGTTGTAAAAACATACAACTCTAAAGCTCTTGCAATAAACTAAACTACAAAACAAACACGTTTACTCGTGTATGCTACCCTCTTACCTTGACACCCCAAGGTCAAGGTCACACGACAACAGGAAGATTAAATGACAAAGATGGCGGGGAGTCGCTGTGAAATAAAAGGCCACGAGTTTTTATGAAGTAATAAGAATATCAGCTATGACAGTTGCTACGGGGAGAACCTCCCCGTGAGTAACCTTTAGATGCTAATTTGTTTAAGTAGTAGTTTATTACAGTTACTAACTAACAGTTGAATTTGGTGGTTGACACACAGTCGACCCACACAGATAATTGAGTACATGTATCAACTTGTCCAATCAGTGCACGCATTTGTCAGTAACTGTGGAACTCATACATTATTTGAAAGACAAGAGGATCCCAAGGTCATCGACTCTCCATTATACGATAATGCTAAAATATTAATCGACATTCTAATCTCCTTATCCCAATTTATTTGGGGTCGGCATAGGAACAAACTAGCAAAATCGAGTCTAACTTCGAGACGTCTTAGTAACTGGTAGTTTTCGTTGAGAAATCCAGTCCTTGATATTTGTAACCGATACAAGCCGATATTTCTCAAGGTTGAAGATCATAAGATACAGTCAGATGAAGTGTCAAAGCTAACGCAAAGTACATATTCTTGGATATAAAAAGATTTAGTTTGTTCAATGTTAGCTTGTTAGACGGTTATCGGGAGGAGTCGGGAAACAAATCAGTCAAGAGGTATTATTAAAATATTACAATAGATATATAATATTACAATATCCAAGGATTGTTAACTACTCTTATTGTGGTGTCTACCAGCAAAGTATACGTGGTTTTACAGCGTTTGCCCGTGATTTCATCTGCGTATATTTTGTATTTCAATACAGATATCCAGTGTAAAAAGTAGCATAAGTACCAGGCTTAGTAGGTACCTATAAATGTCAAATTTCATAACGATCGGTTCTGAGGTTTAGGCGGAAAAGGTAACAGAAATACAAGCAGACAAAATTACTTTCGCATTTATCATAATTAGAAGTAGTAGTAGTGTGTGTGTTTAGAAGTGCTAGTGTAGTTTATTAGTATGGACAACTAGCTGCGCCCCGCGGATTCAACCGTTTAGGTCTCGATCCCATCGGAATATCGAGATAAAAAGTATCCTATATCCTAATCCAAGTTATGATCTACCCATGTGATATAAAAAAAATCATCCAAATCCGTTCAGCCGCTATAGCGTAAAAGCGTAACAATCTCACTTTCGCATTTATAATATTAAAATTATATAATATACTAGCTTTCGCCCGCGGCTTCGCCCGCTTGGAGGTCGGAAATTATCCCACGGGAACGTACTACTGGCATAAAAATGTTATCCAATCATAATAATCCTATGTGCAAATTCCGGTTATAAACTATCTGTGTGCCAATCCGCTCCTTTCAATCCTCAATTCCTCGCGAAGCTCAGGATTCTACTTTAGAATCCCGAGCATAGCTCAGGATTCTACTATAAAATCCTTCGCTTCGCTCTGAATTCAAAATAACGCCCTGGAAGAACAAAATATTAATTTGTCCCCATGTAACACAAACAACTGCTATTTTTCTTTGTTTAATATCTAACATTAGAAGCGGCTAGAGTTTTATACATTTATGCTGCTGTAATGTTTTTATTTTAAATGTAAGTGAATGTTCGATAAATACTTACTCACTTACTTATATTGAAAAGCACTTCGTTATTCTCCAAATATTGCCTGCTACAATAAGAACACTATTTTTGTAACTTTTCTGTAGTAAGTACGTACTTATTATAGAAAGATTCCGAAAATAGTGTAGATTTTTTTTATTTCTGAAGTACCTATACTACTTTAGATATATGTTTTTTCTATTTAACCAATGTTTTTATATTTGATGGCACACGACACGACACAGGTGATTTTACCGTCCCGAATGTTTATCTAGATGAATTATATAGATCTAATTTGATCATCAATCGAAAACGTCTTGAAAGAAATAATATTACAGTTCGGCCGTCCGCCATATATATGCCATCCTTCAGGTGTGTGCTCACTGCTGATGTACCCAAATAAACTTTCCGATGATCTCAAATCTAAAATGACGGTTTCTAAAAAAATCATTAGATAAATGACGAATTAAAATCCAGTTTTAATCATTACATCCATTCGTCATGCATCACAAATGGATGACGAATTAATAAATCTTTGACCTGTTGTACTGCGTCGGAGGTCTTGGTGTCTAATGGCTGCTACACACAGTACCGGCGGCATGGCCGCCGCCGGCCTTGCCGCCGGCCATGCCGCACAAAGCCGCAGAAAGAAATGCAAACAAAATGAAGGCGCAAAAACCGGACCGCCGGCACTGTGTGTAGGAGCCATTACTGTTGCTTTACTTGGTCAGACCATTGGACATAGGACTACTACACTGCCCTGTAATGACAATACACTGAATCTAAAAATAAGCATTTTTTTTTAAATTCCGTGTTTTTGTATTTTCGGGAAATTGGTCATTAAGGGTTTGAAGTTTCTCAGTATTTTTAAGACTTCATCGAGTAGGGGAAGAGACCAAAGAAACGATGGATGGACTGTGTGGAAGATGATATAGCTAGAAAGGGGATGAGTACCGAGATGACGACTAATAGAGAAGTATGGAAGAAAGGGACATGTTGCGCCGACCACTAATAAATTGGGATAAGGGCAGGAGAATGATAATGATGGTTATCGACATTTTGTTAGCCATTCTTTCATTTAAACGTGTAACGACGAAACGCTCATCTTAAGTAATAGGTGTTCTGACATTCCACGGCAGTACATGAATACGTTCCTTGGATCTCATTGCCATCCAATTTCATAAAAAAACTTAAGCCGTTATTATATTGTGAACATACCGCCGGTGTACAGGGTGTTCTGACCTTGTGAGGAGGATTCACGCATCGCTGCGCACTCCTTGATGACGTGTTTAGAGTGTACGATACGAGGGCGATACTATTTGGTTGGTGTTTTTATTGTCACGCTATTTTCGTTTGGCAACCATGTTTTTGTGATGTAGATAATTCTTGCTTGAATTTCGTGCGTATATTCTTTTTGCTTATAAGTATTTGGTTTTTTTTATGTACTTTGGTACATAGCTTTATACTTTAGTTTCGCTTAAACTTATAAAAACCATAGTAAAGGAAAAGATCGTCCTCATTTTGTCCATCTATTTTTAATTAGGGTTCCGTACCTCTAAAAGCAAAAACGGAACCCTTATAGGATCAGTTTGTTGTCCGGCCGTCCGTCTGTCTGTCTGTCTGTCAAGACCCTTTTACTCAGAAACGCGTGGAGGTATCAAATACGTAAGTCAGTCCCTTGGAGCTCTAACGAAATCAAGCTTCTAAGTCAACGCAATAAAAAACTACGGCCATCTATGTGACATATTTTGATACTCGCAAATATCAAATGCAGTAGGGTCTTGTTGACCAAGAATCATGTGGTAAGAAGCAAAGTTTTACGGCACAAGTAAAAGATAAAATCCGAAAATCATTAACTTGTAGTTATGAAACAAAAAATATTATTTTTTGCTATTAAAAACTTACATTTGCGGTTGGAGAATTGACCATGACGTATAACAATGTATGGGAGAAAAAAATTGCAAGTATAAAGTTCAGTTTATTCTTGGGATACATTCATCCCAACTTGAAAAGTCAGCCTATTATCTTCTGCGACAAAAACTACAGATTAAAAAAGACAGTCTCATAAAAAAATCTAGCTTTGGTACCTGACCAAACTGACCAAATTGACCACGACTAGTCGTTTCCCAAAACATATCACACTTTCATACAAAATAATCAGTCGTACGGTATAAAAACCTGCCAAGTTTCGTACCCACGGTGGCGGATAACCACGCTCCACGGCCCAGCGGACACAAGCTTTGAGTTTTTATTACACACACACACATAAGTACCTACAGCCAGACAGACGCCGGTGACAGCTTTCTGTTCAGTCTCATTGTTGAGTGAACTTGACCTTGGGGTGAAAGAGAAATGGAGCATGCTGTATGTTAATCACGAAATAAAAAGTATTTGTTTTTAGGGCATGTGTAAGTAGGTTGGAAATAGTTTCAAACATCATCCCTGAAACAACAAAATGACGAATTGACGAAATAAAGAAACTAGTCAAGTATCATATTAAACTGACGAGCAAAATAAAAAGCCACTTGCAAAGTGCCAAAAAGCTACATGAAGTAAAAAAAATCTTGAAAACTACTGCAGGTGTTTTTTATATTAAATACACTTCAATGTTGCTATTTACATCAAGAAGCTATCTTGCGTGGTTTCGGAAATATTTCATGATAAGTTAGTAAGTTTTTATATCGCTCGGCCAGCCGGTATTTTAACCGCTATATCGCAAATTTTTACAATAACTCACTATGAAATCTACTACTGACTTTCTTTTACGGTCACTGAGATCATTCTTTAAGCCTTAGGGCAAACAAAAAAAAGCAAACTTACCTATAGGGATCCGCTATTTATGACCAAAGATTTCAATCGTAGACTGGCTCGTGCCGCGTCAAAAGATGGATCGCGTTTCTGTTACGTTTTGACATCTCTGACACACACAATGTCGTAGAGACTGGACTTGATTGCCATGGAAAAGCAATTATAATAGGGATGATGACAAAAAAGAATTGTCCGGAATGTAGATTATAAAAAAATAACGTACACGTATTTTTTTTTTTTAATCTTTATTTAAAGATTACGGCTATACATTGAGTTAAAATGTGCTATGACGTCACGAGTATGTAGATTTTATACTTACTTGTGACGTATCGACCCCCACTCTCCAACTTCAAATGCGTTTTATCCAAGTCATTTTTTAAGCAAAAAATACGAGTCTAATATTTTTTTATTATGTAACTGACGGACTAAAGAGAATTACTTTTTTTTGACCCAGGCATCATCCCTTTTGTGCGAGGTTACTCTTCTCAGTATGGACACTTTTTCGCGCGACTTAGTACGGTGGGGCACATCTACGATTTAAATCTTTGTCTATGACCCAAACAAATCACACAAAAACTTATTTTACCATTCAAAAAGCCCTTGGTACCTACTATAAAGTGACTCTGTCAAACTCAACATCTCACAACATAAGCACATCCTTATCAGACGGTTGTACCCTCAAGCTCGTTCACGCGTGATTCCTGCAAGGGGTAAGCAGGACGACAGGAAACCGTTGGTTCGCTCGTGTGGAACAATGAGGTAAAAAGGTGGGGTATTGTCTATAAGACGGTGTGTTAGGTGTCTGTCGTTTTGTGGTAGGAGGTAAGAGTTAATTTTGTATTGTATTTAATTCCCGGAGTCAGTTCATAGCAATAGACTTATATTACAGACAATATAAGATGAAGTCTGGGAAATTAATTGTTAAGCAAGTATGTAGACTTCCAACTTAAATTGTCCGTATATTTAAATTACAACTGAATTTTTTTGATAGTTGTATGAAATTGCTATAACACGGCAACAATGTGCAAATTGAGACCTTACGTCAATCGTGTACGGTGCCAATTTGCTTAACGATTGATTTGATTTGAACTGGTACAACCTTGCCTACCCCTTTGACAAATAAAAGAGTGATGGTTCAAAATTAGCAGCACCATTAAAAGTTGTTAAAATTTTGTTTTTTTCTTGTCAAAAGAAACTTTTAGCTTAATTTGTACGCAAAATTGAACCAACAAAGTATCGGAAAAATCCAAAATTCAAAGAAAGAAAAAGTTTTGCATTCAAGGCCTAAAGAAAAGAACCATTCTTCAATTGAAAAGTTGTTGTCAATACATTTCGACATAATACATTAAAAACGAGTAAGAATTCAAAAGATTCAGTTAGCAATTAAAAACTAAACGGAAGTACGGATTGGAAAGTTTCGAACAACTCGCTTAAAACTCCATCATTCATTCATTCGTTCATTCGTTCTTATTAAACTCTGACAATTAGTGCGAATGGCCGATTCTGGAAAGATTTTCGATGTCAACTAATGGAATATTTTAGCAGATTTTTACGAACAAGGCACTAAAAGGGTGAAATAGAATCTTTAGAATTTATAATTAGTTACAAATTGTTGATGGAAAATTAATATTGACAAGCATTTATGTCTCTCAATTGATTCATATTGACCCTCAGTTACTAAAAGCCTATTTAATTATTCAATTAGCCCTTTAAATCTCATTGAACTCACATGATGTGTAAGTTCAGCATTACCTATTATTATGTTGAGCTTGAATAATTTACAAATCCGGTAGAGTAGAAACAAGCGCGCCTACTCTATGTACAGACGCCAGCACACCAACCTACTCCAATCTGTCAAATTTTCCCAATCAATATTGAACCTTATTCTTCAGCGATAAAGTTGAAAATCTATTGAAGAAATTTTACAAATTGTAGTAACTTGATGTGCTGGCGTCTGTACATCATATTTGGGCCCTGTTAACACGGCGATGATCTGAAGGCCAATTCCCGTACAATTCAAAATCATTTATTTCGTGAACACAGGGTACATACAGAAGGTGTTATAATATAATACAATAAGAACCAAGCTGTGTCCCACCAAAAGACATACAAAATATCAAAGGTTTTGTTTTTTTTAAACAAATAGGTACCTTTCATAAAACGTTCACAATCAAGTCGCAATCTGTCAAACTTGTCAAAAATAGATGCGAATGCGAAAGTTCTAAAAAATTACGGGAATTGCCCCTCAGTACGATATGTTACGGTAAAAGTCGGAATCACACGTCAACATCTCTCTGTTTATACGGTTAAAACAAATGCATTATAAAAGTGCCATGTGATTTCAAAACTATACAGTATAATATCGTACCTACTGATCATTGCCGTTTAACAGGGTCTCAGTCTGTCTAATAAACGGCAGTAAGTCTATAGATATTGATTTTTCTTGAGACTCATTTTAGCCAACCTGAGGTTTGAAAGCTACCAATGACATAGTCAAAGTTTCCGCCCGGATTGATCCGACCGACAATCCATTTTCTCAGAGACTTTGGGATGAGCCACTCTGCAGAAGTAGTACAGAACAATTTATTTGACACGTCTGCTACTCCTACGGATCGTGTGCTCCTGCTAGATGTGGGTAAGTGGGAGTCGGGCCAGTGCCCAAGTTCAAGTGCCGAACTTAGGCACTTTGTTCGACGACACTACTTTCCGCATCGCTGCTTTCCTGCAACTAGGAGCTCCTTGTTGTTCTCCCTATCGCTGCCACGGCCTGTCTTGCAGCCGAAGTGCGGGTCGCTTAGCGCGGCACGCGAACATTAATAACATCATCCGACGAGCTCTTGTCACCGTCGGCGTTCCAGCTGTATTAGAAGCCAATGGCTTTGCACGCGACGATGGCAAGAGACCGGACGGCAGGTCTTTATTTCCATGGAAGATGGGTAGGCCTTTAGTGTGGGATGTAACGTGTTTCGATACTCTTGGGGTTGAAGCCCTGGGGCCATGGGGTCCGAGTGTTCATGGTCTGTTCAATGAAATCTCCAAACGACTGGTTGACACTTCGCGTGACTAGCCAAATCATCTTTCACACACTCCATCCATCGTTTCTTTGGTCTTCCCCTACTATTATAGCCATTCACATTAAGCTTCAAAACTTTCCTCACAACATTTTCCTCATTCCTTCGCATCACATAATAATAAATATGTTAACATATTTACCAACCTAAGTACTCGTAACAAGAGCTTTAAGAACAGAACCATCATTGGTAGCTTATCAATTGAGTTTATAAATATTTTCTATTAAATGCTACAATTTGTACTCTATTACAAAGTCCTCTTGGGACGTCTATTGAATTCTCAGCTGAGCTATTATTAAAATATTCTATTTGGAGTTGTCGGTAACTGGTCGGAACGTTCTAGAATTTCTAGATATTAATTGGAAAGTATGTTAGTACTGCCGCTGGGACTCGGGTGGTTTGTTAACGGGGTGGCTAATTGTTAATTAACTGTAGTTACCATAGTAGGTAACTAAAGAATTAGTAGACTATTATGTGACTAATACTAGTTATAACTAGAACCTTAATTAGCAACGGGTAGTTGCTAATTACAGTTCTTGTTTATAACTATTGGATAGGTAGGTAATACTTTGAGTAATATCTATCCATCCGTATACATTACATCCTAACTTTAATTAAGAATATTATAAATTGCGAAAGTGAGTTTGCTGTTTTGTCTATTACACTTTCACGCTAAAACGGCTGAATGGATTTAGATGAAATGGATAGACCATGATCTGGGTCAGGATATAGGATACTTTTTATCCCAATATTCTCCCAGGATCGAGATTTATGCAGGTAAAACCGCGGGGCACAGCTAGTAACATGTAAAAAACAATTGCCGTGCGTTATTCTCGCAAAAACTGAAAATTTTCAATTTTTGTACCTAGACCTTCTTTTAAACCGCAAAGTTACTTTATCACAGCCTTCTTCAGCCTAATAAATGATACCACAACACCCGCCAACCGATCCAAGCGAAGTAAAACATCTTCCCGAAGTAAAAAACACATTGCAACTTAAGTCGCAATACAAAGTGTACTTAGCAATCCCTACTTACCTTACCGGCAACTTTTCTTTTATCGAATTGAAAACAACTTGCGTTCGAGTTAAATTCAATTTTACTGTTGCTTGTAAAAGAAAATAATGGAGAAGTAAAGGAATGTTCTTTATGCATAGTTGGGCTGCAAAAGAAATGGTTTAAAAGGTAGGTAATATGCTAGTTTTTACTTAGGGGTTGTAAAAAAGGGGTGATATATGTCAAGAGGGTTGAAATATGTCATGTTCCTAAATTTAACGTAAAGTAACCTTCGTTTTCTTAGAGTAAAGAGGCTTATGTTTAACAGTGGAATAAGGGGTAATACAACATGGCGTAAAAAGTGTTAAATAAAAAACAAAAATCGTCTGCTTCTAAATAGAAGGCTGCGAATGCGAGCATTTTGAAACACAAAAAAAAATCTTAAGAGCAAATTCTAAGCCACTAACTACCCTACACTACCCAACAACTATAAACAACACAAACTGCCCATTATCCATTTCACCCCTCAGCATTCACAACAACACCCCCACAGACCAACAACTATTTCACCCCCATCATAATTAACAAGCCTCTGAAAAAAATCGACGTGAAAAATGCTGCTTGCATTTTCCCTATTTTTCTTAAGTCTTCAAATTGTAAAAGCCTCTCGTGGAATAATAGAGGGGTAAGCAGAAGTGGTGCTTATGTCGAGACCGCCACTGAATGGGAAGTACCCTTGGGTACCAGACATTTGACGGAACTGCATTTTTTTCCAACGTAATTGGTAGGTGGCGACACTTGCTCCTTTAAATTGACTAGGTAATTTTAGTTTTATATTTTTTTGTTTCGAATTTTAATTATGAATTCGAATTTAATTAGGGAGGAAGGATTTAAAAAATCAAGAAGTTGAAGAGAAACAGTAATTTAGGTTATTATTTCTTATTATGAATAAAGGGAATTCTTAACATTTCGTACTAAGTACTTAGTAAAAATAATTTGAATCAACCCCAGGGGTCGAAATTTCTATACCGTGTATGTATTTTTTTTTAATAGGGTTGTAATGTTTTATTTGTCCAACTTCTATTCATTTCTTTTCAAGCCAAATCAAAGATTATGATTCATTCCGATCCGAACATGTCACTTTAATCATATTAATGAAAACTCTTACTTTTTTCAGAAAATAAAATTCAGACAAAGGTACATTGACATTCATTAATATATAATTCAACGGAAAAAATATAATAAAACAACCTCTATGAGTGATTTGAAGAAACACAGAATGAATTTACAAAATGAGAAATATGCAAAAATAGCATACAGCTGTAATGTTAATAATTTGAAAAAGCATTTTTCAAGAATAAATGCATTCTGATTTTTAATATTTCAAGCACGAGTTAAGAGGTTCGTTGGCTGTTAGAATACAAATTACATAGTTTATTTATGTATTTGATATTTCTATGCATAAATTATGCTTTTGTGATTACTATAAGATGGATGTACTGCAATGAATAGAATAGAATAATTTATTTGTTCAAAAATAAATACAGACATAAATAATATGGTAATACACTAAAATTTATTAACAAACACGATAAACAATTCAAAAACAAAAGATTCTTTTTGTATGCATTAATAAAAGAATATTGGGAAAAAAGCTTGGGCGGATCATATCAGCCGCATGCACGATGAATGCTGGGCAAAAGTTTCCACATAATAAAATGGGTGCCAGAAGATAGATGGACGGTACCGCCGAGGCCGGCCCAGAGGGCTGGTTTGACGTACCACAGGAAAAGAATTCCTGGAAGAATTAAGGGGAGGCCTTTGTCCATCAGTGGGAAAGCAAGGGCAAAAAAAATACTGTAGTTATAACTACAAATTATTTCATTTCATTAACATCTCATCTAGTATAGCCTTACCTAAGCTTTGTGCTTGTTTGCCATACAACTTAATTAATTAATGAGAAAATTCTTCTGCTACTGACCAAAGTACTTATATCTTCAACTAGGTTTTGCCCGCGACTTTGTCCGCGTAAAATTTCGGCCCCCGACCCACCGCGTCGCATCCCTTAGCCCGCCTGCGCTATTACTTCGTTTCGCGTTCTTTCTAACTTTTTCTCTTTATGCTCGGTTCCTAAGTGTTGTAGCGTGATGTTACATAGCCTATAACCTTCCTCAAGAATTAGGCTATAAAATGCTAAAAGAATTTGTCAAATCCGACTGGAAGTTCCGCAGATTACTACCTATACAGGGTGTTAAAGTAATTGCGTGCCATAGCTTAGGGGTAGGTTCAGTATCGATAAAGGAAACTAGGAAAAATAAAAAATAAATCCAGAAAAATAATTTAAAAAAAAAATATTAAAAAAAATTGCAAGGTCGACCCGACCTAATTTAGTTTGGAATCAGGTATTTACAAAGATTAAAAATCAACTTATTTACTCATGTTTTAAGTTGATTTGATTGCTATTAGGTACTAAATTAGGTTGACCTTGCAATTTTATTTAATGTTTTTTTTTAAATATTTTTTCTGGTTTTTATTTTTATTTTTCCTAGTTTCCTTTATCGATACTGAACCTACCCCTAAGCTATGGCACGCAATTACTTTAACACCCTGTATACAAACTTACAAATAAACAAACGAATTTTCCCTCTTTATAATATTAGTGTAGATAAAAAATGAAAAATTCCAAACCTTCTAATAATCAATGCGTGAATTTCTTTATTTATTTATTTATTTAAAACATTAAGCACACAAATGTACAGAGGCGGACTTAATGCCATAGGCATTTTCTACCAGTCAACCTTTGAGTGATGCAGAGACAAACAGTGGTAGGTGCAATATCGAAAATTGTGCAATTAATATTTATTTAAATCTAAGGATAAACATATACCTATTAAAACGATATAAATAATATACCTAAAATATATATAAATATAATAAACACATAAATACACGAATATACTTAAAAAATAATAAGACAAACAATGGGAAAAAAATGCTTAATGCTTCTTTAAATTCTTGCTAGTATTTGAGTTCAGGTTACTCACCCGTCTACGAGCTCACTTACCCTCCCAAATCGATAGCTTAGGCAATAAACTTTGACAATAAAATATGGCCCTCATTCTAGACTGAGATTCAGGAAAAATGGCTTTTATGTACCTTTGTGTATGTATGGGGCTATTGGATGGCTATCTATCACTACCTTTTGTATTTCTAAAAGCTATTTTTAATGAATCCATGTCGCTTGAATTATTATTTTTATTAGATCTGGCAGCAATATCTATTGTATGTTACGTTTTTTTCCCCAGAACCTAATATTTACTTGAAGTCAAGGAATTTATTATAAAACAAAAAAAAAATCTTTACATTGTATTTCGAATCTACTTGGTTTTTTTTAAGGAGATTTCTCTTCACCAGGAAAAGATTCCACGTAATAATGGTTACAAACAAACCGACTTTTATAATGATGTTAAGCCATAATCCCACAGAAATAATGACCAATTTTATCAACAACAAAATTCCATGACAATGTAATCTGGCACATCCCTTATAAATTAAAAAGTAACATACGTATATAACCGATGTCATTCCCCAAACTGTAAAATACGATAATTAATTTATTATCCCACAAAAGCCATCGCTTTAAGTGGGTAATTTAAAAAATGAGCTTATTTCGCCCCCTAGGGGTTGAACCGAGCCTAAAACTGAGGCATTCAGGTTGGCCGCCACTTCACCCCCTTGGGAAAAGGGTAGTTACCATTCATTGAATTCTCTACAATGCTTCGATTTTCCATTGGGGATTTTGTTTTGTTTTTTTTTTTGCATTGTTCACGGCTGTACTTGAATTAGTTTGAAACTTCGCTGTATAGATTTATTGTTTTGTTGATTGGAAATCAGTTTTGATGCTGATGAGGGAATTTTTGTGATTGATTTGAGGTAGGTTGTAAGTGAACTGGTGTTTTATTTATTTAACTTTTCATGGATATTTTATTCACAAAGGCTTACGGTGCGATAGAAAAATCAAACGCAAAATAAATGGCGTAATAATCGCCATTATTTTGTTTCTTTTTTGTATTGTTGTGTGACTAGGCCTTTTCGGGATGTTATTTTTAGCGACAAATGAAAATAATGTTGTTTATTCCCTTGTCACAATTACATACCTTACCACAATTTTCCAAGTATGAGAAAGCTCATATCATAAAGCAGAATTATTTAAACCTACTCAAGGTTCCTTCAATTGGGTCTGTAGCGGTTAGACCGCCACATACAAACTACGAAATTACGAAACAAAAAGACATGACGTCACACAATTCCTACATCTCGCAGTTAGAGTTTACTGAGCGAATAACATAGATAAGACTATCCGAAATCAACATATGGGCAGTTGCCCGCCAGACATAACAACCCGGCTGGTTGGAGGATCCTCCCTTTTCTATGGGGGATGAGTGAACTTTACACCCTGTTCCTCATACCCCTAAATTGGTGACCCCGAGTATGAACGTCAACGCAGCCTTCGTGCAACAACTTCAGCGTGACGTCATCATCATCACTCCCGCAAGCTTTCGTGAGGCGAGTCACACAGCCAGCCAGCACCCACGGCTTCAACGGGTATCCTGACCACCAGCATGCAGCGAACGCGCATTCCTGGTCATCACCCTCAGCCTCATCAGCAACCTTGGCACAGCACCTGCACTTCCGGCCGGTCTCACAAGCAGAGCCTATTCTACCCTCTCCTGGTCGACGCAAGCAGTCAGCCACAACCCGGCGCTGTACCACATCCGACTCACTGGATGACGACGCAGCGCCACCCCGACTCACTGGGGAATCACCGCAGACAGTTCCGACTCACCGTGAACTATGCGGCACCCGGTTCCGACTCACTGGAACCACAGCTGGCACTGTGAAGCATCGCAAGATCCAAGACTCAGCCCACTATCGACCTTCGGTCTCCGGAGGGGAGTGATGTAGCGGTTAGACCGCCACATACAAACTACGAAATTACGAAACAAAAAGACATGACGTCACACAATTCCTACATCTCGCAGTTAGAGTTTACTGAGCGAATAACATAGATAAGACTATCCGAAATCAACATATGGGCAGTTGCCCGCCAGACATAACAACCCGGCTGGTTGGAGGATCCTCCCTTTTCTATGGGGGATGAGTGAACTTTACACCCTGTTCCTCATACCCCTAAAGGTCTAAGTCAAATAATTTATTTCAAATAGAATTTAATTATTTTGAATTGAATTTATTTTCGTTTAAAAGGCAGTTTTGAACGGAAATAGTTACAAGAAAATAGAATTGATTCTAGTCAGCCCTTCCAAAAGGTAGTTTCGTATGGAGAAGAATGGGCAAGAAACTCCACCGTTACTCTTTTAAAATTATTTAAACTATTTTGTATACATTACATAACATCATTCCTTGTTTACCCGAAGGGTTGGGCAGAGGTGTACCTATAGTACACCAACATTTCACCAGTTATGTTTAAGTCCCATATGTATAAGAAACAAACCCTATTGCCATCAACCGGGCACAAAACTAGACTCCGGGCTGCTACTCAGAAATTCCATATAGAAAAACCCAATAACACTTTGCCCAACCTAGGAATCGAACCCAGGACCTCACGCTCAGTAGCGCTTGCCACCACTAGACCAATGAGGCAGTCGTTTATATAATTATAATATACATGTAAAGACGATACACCTAGACTAAAATTACTATACCACAAAAGGTAAAATGAATAAAAAATTAAGCAACGACGGTTATATTAAATAAGTGATTGATAATGGTTCTCACATAATCACAAACATTGTAAAAGTATATACGATTTTCCTAAATATTTAACAATTAATAAGTCAGTGTGTGAGCTAAAGTAATCACAGAATGTAAAGTCAATGTCATAAAAATAATAAATTATACAGTTAAATTAGCAACCAGTTTGATTTTGTCTGGGTTTTATGAAAACTGTAATATTATTTAAATGAAAATCCAAGGCCTTTTTTAACGACAATAACACACGACGGGATGAAACCCATTGTACACAAAAATACACATAGGAAGGTCGCAAAAAACGCCATTCATTGCAGTCCCCATAGAATTTTCAATTAAAGCCATGAATCTTGTAACACAACGCATGGGGCCTTGTCCTATGACCACCATTGAACCGGTCGTTCGGACGTCCGACGGGTTTTTGCTTTTATTTTTAAAACCTATTGAAAGAGGGTTAATGAGTCCTATTATGTGAGATTCTGTTGGTGTCTGGGGGGAGGGGGGTGTAATATATAGTTGTGAGGCCGGGGGTGAAATATTTAAGAGGGGTGGGATTTGTGTTTAATTGTGTTTTGTTTTTTGTGTGTTCACAGACATTTTGCATAAATATTTAAATGAGGAACAATTGTTTGTAAGTAAATATTATGTTTTGAATTAGGATTCAAGTATATTGAACCCTCAGATTAAAAAAAAACAAGTATCTACATAATACAATTTTTTTGTCGAACTTATGAAGGAATGGACTGGCAATCTTTTTCAATTGGTTTCAATTTATAATTGATCGTGCATTGCGTAATACATATACAGAAAGCAGAGAGAAAATGAGATAGGTAGATGTAGATACATCTACCTATCTCATTCTCTCTGTTTTCTGTTGAAATAAAGTACCTACTAACTTACAAATATTTTACAAAACTCATTTACAAAAAACTACTTACTTTCAACGATCCTACAATCCTACGCATCTTTATCAAACATAATTTTATTACAAGAGCCCTTTTTTATTAAAAACATTTATTTCCAACTCGTAGAGCTTTATAGAGCTTTCGAGGCATCTCTATGTCATCACTCGTGTGTAGGGCTCTATATAGAGCATAGAGCGTGCAATATTATCAAGAGGCTCTATGCAATGTGTGTCAATAAAATGTGAGTTTTATGTACATCGGTGAAAGGTTTAGATTACAATGATTGACTCGCAACATGAAACAACTAAGTATGTAGTAGTGAAAAATTTAGATTTGTTTTGAACTTAAAATAGTATTTAACATGGACGATAACCTATAGTGAGAGCAGTGTTGGCTCAGTGGTACTGGCCACGACTTACGAGTTATAGGTCGTAAGTTCGAACCCTGACAGGCGCTTTGTTTTGTGTAGGTTATTTTTCATCACCACTGCTCTCAAAACTGTGAAGGAAAACATCGTGAGGAAACCTGTCCTAGAATCAAAACTTTGAAGACATGTGACATCTATCAACCCGCATTGGGCTCGGGTGGGTACTTGTTAAAAGACCTACACTGTCCTCCCAAACCTAATAACACTGTTATTTGAAAATATTGTAAAAGCCAATTATTTTTAAAAGAGTAACCGTGGAGTTTCTCTCTGGCTCTTCTCCATAGGAAACGACCAATTGGAACCGTGCACCTAGCTTCTGACGTTTCATAAGTGCCCATGTAGGTTCATGTGAAATAAAATATTTTGAATTTTGAGTGGTGGATTACGGCCCATGGCCTCTCAACGAGAGGAAGCTTGAGTCCCAGCAGTGGGAACATTATGTAGGCTGACTATAGATAGCATCTATACATAAGCTAATTATATTGTATATGAACGTGAATAAAGTCAATGGAGTAGGAATAGTAGCAGGAGGCATTCTGTAGTTACTGCCTACCCAATAGAAAAATGGCGTGAGTTTATATTTGAAATTAAAGTATGTGGGTACTGTTTGAGATTTAATTAAGTTATTTTAATTAGAGGTAGTGACGAAACTGTTTATTTAGCCCCGCAGCTACATACCAAGGCTTGGAAAATCGTTTGAAACATTTCAAGTTTTTTTTTGTTTTACTGAATAAATAACAGTACCAATTATAGTACGGAAAATAAATTATTCCAACATTTCTTTGAAGCTAGGTTGTCTTAGTATTGAATCAGTCGAAAGATAGTAAATTGTGTCGGTAGAACAATATGGGCTATATAATTATATACTACTAAACCTTTTACGAATTTGCCATGTATGTAGGAATATTATTCTTTAACTATTGATATTATTTGAGTATATAAGTCAATTTATTTTAATTTAATTTAACATAACATAATCAGCCTATTAATGTTCCCGCTACTTTCCTCACGATGTGGTCCGTCACCGTTTTGATAGCAGTGGTGATGAAATAAATTACAAAAAGTAAAGCGCCTGCCTGGGTTTGAACTTACGACCTACAACTCGTAAGTCTACCAATAGATTCCTAATCTATTACATGGGAGCTTTATAACATAACAGCCACACTAAGGCTCGTATTACAGAACCTCACTTAAGATTCAAGCATTAATTAAAACTAATTTTAACCAATCAAATGCCTTTAAATAAGCTTTAAGTACTTAATGCTTGAGTTGTGTGCTACGGGGCTTGATAGGGGTACCACACTACAGCCTGCCAAAATTCAAAACTAATGTATTAAAACTAGGCAGAGAATCATCAGTTTCCAACGTCAAAGTTACATAAGACAGTCCCCCAAAAACGCTCGCCCTTCACCACTTCCTAGTGCTTTAGCTGGGAAGAAGAAGAAGCGCAACAAACTCACTAGAAGCACAGCTATCTGTTCAGTTGGAAAAACTTGATTATATACAATAGTATGCAAATAATTTACATTACGCAACACAAAACATTAATTTAGGTTATAAGGTATGTCATCTAGCACACGCCAATATACCAACAAAAACATCGAAATCTATACTCAATCTAAACTAAAAACGTAAACAGAACATAATACCCGAATAAAAGCCTCCAGGCATAAAGGGCGTGCCCGCTTACATATTGCTATTAAAGCTGTAACTCCACTTCTTCCGTTGCGCCATTTCTTCTTCCCAGCTAAAGCACTAGGACGTGGTGAAGGGCGGGCGTTTTTGTGGGACTATCTTATGTAATTTTGACGTTCGAAAAGTGCTGATTCTTAGCCTAGTTTGAATAAATGACATAAGTATAAATTTTGAATTTTGACTTGAAGTCATAAATGATAAACTAGGACAATCGCTGCACCGCTTTGAGAAATACAGGCGTGATGTTTTGTAGATACTTATGTAGTATTTTTTGTATGGAAATGATCAATCATTAGCCTCGAAAGCCGATACAAAAACCTCGAACACAATTGTTCATTTTCATAATACAAGATTGATTGACTTACTGTAATCTAATCATTTTACCTTTTTGTATTGTTGTTTTTCAGGAAATATAATATATTCATTTATTGGTAATTTACCTTCCGATAAGATCGTTTTACAAAGCGCCTATGGAAATGAATACCGACTCTTTCTGTGAAATAAATTATAGGTAATATTATTTTGAAAATAGAGAATGCTCATTTAACATAACATAACATCACGCCTTGATTCCCCGAAGGCTTGGGCAGAGATATACCTGTAGCAGATACACCCACATTTCGCCAGTAAAGTTATGTTTTAAGTCCCATGTAATAGGGGGCGAGCCTATTTCCATCAACCGGGCACAAATCCAGACTCCGGGCTGCTACTGAGAAATTCCAGATAGAAAAACCCAATAACACTTTGCCCAACCTAGGAATCGAACCCTCACGCTCAGTAGCGCTTGCCACCACTAGACCAACGAGGCAGAATGCTCATTTAATAGTAGATAATTCCATGTATAGTACATTCTAATTCCATGCTGCCATGTCATTATTCTACGGTAGCCATCTTGTTCTAAACAATGGGCGACGAGCTCAGCTCGGGTGAAAATATGGAGAAAATTAATTTACCCAGATATGAGACCTAACTAGATCGATTTTTCGCCCCCCAAATAGGGGTTTGGATAATTGCTCGTTTAATCGTATAGGAAATCGTCAATCAGCATTGTTGTGTTTGATTTAGATATCATAACACACACGATAACACATAAATAATTACTAAACTTGCCTCGATGCCACAGCCCCGACTAACTGCATACTGAAACAGCTGAGGTGCCGTTCGGTCAAGTGCCGTTGAAATCGGTGCTCTGAGTGGGCCACCTCTAATTATCCTTACCGATTACGATATATGCGATAAGCACAATTAGTATAACACAAAGAAACAAAAAAAAACAACAAAACAAACAAAAACAATAAACAAAAGAAAGAAAAAAAACATGTGAACTGAGTGTGACGTGTTTGTTGTAAACAATTTGTCTTTCTTTTCCTTTCAATAGATATGAATAAAGTCTTCGAACACAATAAATATTATTGTTCAAATGAACGTTACATTTTGAACGATTTTATTAGTGTTATCAGTGTCGTAATACATTTTACTTTAAATTTTTGGTAATTTTTCTTTATTTTGAGAATTTATCTTCTAAAATCATGTTAATTTGAAACAAAAGGATGTATCTATGACAGAAAATATAAAACACAGATTTTTTTACGAAATTATATTTCACAGAAATAGACAAGCATTCAAAAAACAGTAAAAATGTAAACCCAGCATAAAAACCCCTAATTTTTGCTTCAAAATTAGCGAGTGAATGAACGAACGATATGAATGAAAAACATCGTCCGCTCTTTCATTCAAATGTAAATGCGAACATTTACATTCAAATGAGCCTTTCTAGAATTATTACTGTCAACGCACAGGCTGACTATTAAAATAATTATTAATATCACACTGTTAATATTATAAAGGGACTAGCTTCTGCTCGCGACTTCGTTCGCCGGAAAGTCGTAAGATATACAATATACTAAAATAACCGGCATTTTGTTTGTTTTGATTATTTATTTGTTTTTATTTGCTAGTGTCGCAACACATTACGCAACGCAATGTAAATTGTCTTTGGTCTCTGACCTTGACATCGTTTAAAAAAATTCGTGTGGCCTGGGTCTTGGTATTGGGCCTTAACTTAGCAGACGGCCCCACGGACCCGCCATTTTTGTATGTACAACCGTCTGCCAACACCCTGTATAATAACAATATTGAGAGTGACGACAGTCTACCAACGAGCCAATACATTTGTATTGAATCGAATTTCTAATTCGGCTCTTTTCTTTTTGATAGCACTTTCCAGTGCAGTTTCATCAATGATACAATAATGTTTCGTCTGGTTCTAAGATACCGTGCGCAATTTAAAGTCTGTAAATCCATAAACTAAGCAGAGAAATAAAATTCTAAGATGCATGAAATAGTTTTTTCAATAGAAATCTATCTGGAATCATTGCAATAGGCGGAAAAGTTAGATTTAAATAAAAACATTAACATCACCTATGAAAACATTTCTGCGAATTCTCCAATTCCTATTTCAGGTTATGTTATGTTCGTTTATGTCTTATTTGAGGGATTTGTTTGATGTTTGGACTTATGTTCTGTTGTAGCGGTTAGACCGCCACATACAAAAACTACGAAACAAAAAGACATGACGTCACACAATTCCTACATCTCGCAGTTAGAGTTTACTGAGCGAATAACATAGATAAGACTATCCGAAATCAACATATGGGCAGTTGCCCGCCAGACATAATACCCGTCTGGTAGGAGGATCCTCCCTTTTCTATGGTGGATGAGTGAACTTTACACCCTGTTCCTCATACCCCTAAATTGGTGACCCCGACGTGATGAACGTCAACGCAGCCTTCGTGCAACTACTTCAGCGTGACGTCATCATGATCACTCCCGCAAGCTTTCGTGAGGCGAATCACACAGCCAGCCAGCACCTACGGCTTCAACGGGTGTCCTGACCACCAGCATGCAGCGAACGCGCATTCCAGGTCATCACCCTCAGCCTCATCAGCAACCTTGGCACAGCACCTGCACTTCCGGCCGGTTTCACAAGCAGAGCATATTCTACCCTCTCCTGGTCAACGCAAGCAGTCAGCCAAAAACCCGGCGCTGTACCACATCCGACTCACTGGATGACGACGCAGCGCTACCCCGACTCACTGGGGAATCATCGCAGACAGTTCCGACTCACCGTGAACTATGCGGCACCCGGTTCCGACTCACTGGAACCACAGCTGGCACTGTGAAGCATCGCAAGATCCAAGACTCAGCCCACTATCGACCTCCGGTCTCCGGAGGGGAGTGATGTAGCGGTTAGACCGCCACATACAAATACTACGAAACAAAAAGACATGACGTCACACAATTCCTACATCTCGCAGTTAGAGTTTACTGAGCGAATAACATAGATAAGACTATCCGAAATCAACATATGGGCAGTTGCCCGCCAGACATAACAACCCGTCTGGTTGGAGGATCCTCCCTTTTCTATGGTGGATGAGTGAACATTACACCCTGTTCCTCATACCCCTAAACTGTGAGATAAAGGATCTTTTTTTCTTTTTCAGGTACGTTTTTGCTGATTTCTGAAAAAATAATTTGCTTCATTTGTGTAAGTATATTAGATAGAGATGTAACTTTCTGAAAGATATTTTTTTGGTAAATTATAAATAAAAATCTGGTCCATACTTTTGACCGCTTATATTTTTTTACAGTTTTGTAGGAAACAGCAGTTTTTTTATTAAACGATGTTATATTATTTCTAATTCAGAATCATGTACTGAATCCATGGTAACATGTTTGCGGCGATGTTCCTGCCACCTTGCATAGTCTGCATTTCTGAGTTGAGCTCCACATTTACTGACAAATGCTTGCTCTGACTGAACAGTTCTACTCAAATCTGTGTAGTTCTTTCCTCACAAGACCATTTCAGACACTAATGTACATGTGGGGAACATGTAGATTAGTGTCTTTATGGCCTGACCAAGATTATGTCTGGACTTTAAAAGAGACTGCGACCTCTGAGTTTGTTTCAGCCTTTCATCTCAGAGTAGTCAGTTAGGAAACGCCGACCTCATCTAGCTTATTTTTAATATTTTTAAATAATTATGACGTGTAAAAGTGATTCCGATATCCTATTTACAGAATAAACAATTTCATTTCATTTCATAGCATTGGTAAGTCAAATTAATTTTAATTTTTAAGCAAATTGACTATCAACTAAAATTTTCAGTACAACAGTTATTCTTTGATAGTTGTATCAGATGGCTATAAGCACGGCAAAATGACGTAGTGTATTAATTTGATACACAATTATTTTCCCTCACTTTACACCATAATTCTATTACTTACTATCAAGCGTTGCACTAAATAACACGAAATCGAATCGACTCGTGAATTTATGAGCTTGAAGCACGGAATTACTTAGAATTACTTAACAACACAACTTGAGGTAACTTGGTAATTGTAGTGGTGGTTTAACGTTTATTACAAACGCGGTGAAGGACGGAAAATCTTTAGCACTTAGCTCGTAAATTGGTAATATTTTAGTGCAAAATTCTGTACTCAATATTGCAAGGTAGGAATTATTCCTTATAAGGACATTAGTAAATGATTTTAAAGGCAAATTTTGACAACAGGGACCTAAGTCTTACCACTGTGATATTTTGACAGTTTTTGATTGTAATTATGACAAAGACCATTGTAAAGTTTGTAAATTAGTAGACTTGGTACCCTGGTGTCTCTTTCAAGGGCAAGGGATAAGATACTTTAAAGACATACGACCATCTGAACCCATTAAAAATAATTATACACAAAAATATCCTGACACCGATACAAAATCCACTTCTGCAAGAGTCAGACACGTCATCGTTACCGTAAACGAAATCAAAACGGAACTGCATAACATCCCCCATTAATTCCCTTACAAACAAAGCCTACAAAACTGCCCCCATTGGACAAGCAGATGTCAATATTAAGTATTCGTCCCGGTCCTCAAATAAACGCGCATCACAAGCATAACGCATAAACAATAGATTGATTCCGAAGAACATTCGGACGCCATTCAGTGTCGGGGAACGCGGCGGGAATTTGTAATTTTTATTGAAAGAATAGGGTTCTGTGGCTGTTGTGTGTTTCATTTAAGTTTCGAATCTAGATTTATGTAGGTTGCACGGGTTTTTTTATTCGAGGTACGCCAAGGATTTGTAAAGGCATGATAATGGACATTATAAATTAAAGTCGATTTTCTTGTCTCTCATTGTGACCGTTGTTCTTCTAAATTACGCAAAGTAGTTACCACCATCATTTAGAGGATTCATTCCGGAAGGTTTATCTGTATTTTGTATATTACATTAATATTAAACTTACATTTATAATTATAAGACATTTCGATGATTTCTCAAGCCGTAAAAACTGTGCGAAGCAGGGAATGGGCAACTAGCTTCATATTTTCTGACTGACTGACTCCTTGACAATTCAAAAGTGCCTGTATATGGTTTAATTGAAATAAATGCTTTGAGTTTGAGTTTGAGGGCGGGAAATAAAAAAAACATCGAAAAATATTGCAGTATTTACAATATTTCAGCAATACCTTGGTATAATCTATTGCGTTGGCGTAAAAAACACGATTTTTTGCAAACATACGAAGTGATGGATTATGTCAAAATGAAAGGGATTATCATGTTACGCGGTTAGGATGCAAGTTATGCAAAACAAGACATAAGATCGGCACAAGTTCACGATAATTAAGAAAAAATGTATTCCTTCTTTTTTTGGACATCGTTCATTTAAAACACAAGTAAATGATCAAAAAAAGTACTTCAAAATAATCTAATATCGACAATGCAACAAGGCGTAACGGTAATGTTCTGCCCAAAATATTCATACAGAACCGCGAACTTTTAAAAGCTTTTTCGCTTGACAAGTTTTTTCAGCGGCTCCTATTGTGAATCGTAACTAGATTCGAATATGTTGACAATGAATCGTTCGCCACTCGGATTCTCGAGCGGAAGTGAAAAATTTTCACGCTTTCAGCGCATATTGACTTCATGAATAAGTTACTTTAGCGGAAGCTGGGCGCTTCAGTTCAGAACAGTATGGTCGCTGTAGGTGCGTTGTAGTCTTTTGTTTTGATTGGTGAATGAATATGGATCGAGTTTCAGATTCAAGATTTTTTTGTTTTCAAAGTTTAGTTGTCAAACTACCGTTTAACGTGTTTCCAAGAGATAGTAAATGATTCTGCGGCCGAGTGAAACGACCAAAGTGATGGTGGGAGATTAAGTTGGCTTAGTACTAAGTACGTATAAATAACGAAGTAAATAAACCAGTACCCTAATTGCGTAATATACGATCAATCTGAATCTGAATCGTTTTGAAACAGATTGCTAATACATTGATGTATAAGTTCGAAAAAAAATCTGTTCTACAACGTTCCTACCTAAATGAAACAGATTTGTCGTAATCGTTTACGAAAATATGTTACGTGATTAGATAGCTCGTCTACTTCCTACTGAATATGGTTAGCAAAGGGATTCCCGGTGCTTCAGTAAAATAATATAAAGTTGCTTTATTGCATCTGATGACTAAGTAGTTTATCAACGAAAATGCACAACAACAAACATGACTTAAAAGTCATTAGCTACCGAAAAAAATATTGATTGATGAAATCTATATGGAAAGCACTGATAACATTGGAGATTTATTTAATTGCAAGTACTTTTTCAGTCAATCTTTCCCTTTTCAATAACACAGTGTCATTGCACAAAATATTACCATATCACATTCATATACATAGCATACATAATCGACCTATTAATATCCCCACTGCTGGGACATAGACCTTGTGAGAGGGACACATTCATATGTACTTATTATATTTAAAATCCCCCGCCACAAATATTCCTCATTTCTCTTTCCTACTCCTCCATCACCAGACCCTGTTCATCATCTATCTATAACCTATTCATTGAGACCATTCCAGTGAGCCCAAACACGATACCTGTGCTGTAAGTTGATAAGGAAGTTGGGTATCCTGCTAATTCCAAGTGATGCTGCAGCATCAATTCAAGGTTACTATGTTCTTTTAATATCATTGAAGTAACAGAATACCAAATTTCAAATCGATCAGACCTGTGGAAGACGCTCACATCCATTCATCAACTAGAAAAGAGCTGATAATCTTCAAACGGCAGAACCGATTTGTCTAAGAACCATCGCTAGAAAACCTGCTTTGAAATAAAGAAAACTACATTCAATACGGTTCACCCGTTTAAGAGCTACGGTGCCACAGACACACACATAGTAGGCAAACTTATAACACCCCTCTTTTTGCGTCGGGGGTTAAAAATGGACGATTTCAAGTCTGTCAGTAGCCAACAACAATTAAACTTTACAATAAAATTTTACACAGCCAAATAAAATCAAAACACATAAAATTCCAATCACCCTATAAAAAAAAGAAATATGAAAATCAATCTCTGATCGAACTCACATAACATAATGAAACAAGAACTTATAATTTATTCCTTTTGCACGTTAATTTTTAACATCGCCCAACATGGCCGTAGAATTAATGAGAACATTTTAACTGGCAACCCCGGAGTTTGAATTTATTTTCATGGCAACATTGGAATATATTATCTGTGCGTTAATTGTTATCTGTTGCTGTTAAAATTTATTTTATTGGAAGGGTTGCTTATTAGGAAATTTTGTTTGGTTGATATGATCAATAGATAGTTACTAGAGAATTATGTTAGTTTCTTGAAAGGACTGCCAAGAGAACGGTCAATTCAGTGTCATCACGGTATCATCATCGTCATCATTTCGTTCAATGCTGGATATTTCCCTCTCTCGAGCACCGCAACATCGACCGGTTCTGTGCTTCTCGCATCCAGCGGATTCCTGCGGCCTTCACATGGTCATCGGTTCACCTTGACCGGTCGGCCTTCCAACGCTACGTCTTCTGGTACGCTTTCGCCACTCCAGAACCATTCAGCCCCATCGGCTTGTTCTGCGAGCAATGTGCCCTGCCTACTGCCACTTAAGTTTGGCAATTCTTCGGGCTATATCGGTCACCTTGGTTCTCCTGCGGATCTTTTCATTTCTGATTCGATCACGGAAGGAAAGTCCAAGCATAGCCCCTTTATTACCGTTTGGGTGACTTTCAGCTTTACTGAAGAATTCAGTGCATGTTAAAAAGTAGACATCTTAGATTTCACACCCAAATCCAAATAAAATTGAGTTTATAAACACATAAGCGAATGCAATACAAAATGCAACGAACACCTGCATTACACACAATAGAGGAACCTTTTACCGTTTTTTAAAAGGATTAGTTGTAAAGTGCTGGCATTTGAAGTCCATTACGGTTTCCTACTACCATAGTAGTGCTAACCAATATTTTTTAAACAAAAAAATGCAAATTTACCTCTGAAGCCAACGTCACAAAAAAACTGACAAAGCGTGCATATTTCCGTGGAATTTTTAACGCGAACCGTCATTGCCAACAAAAAAATACCGACGCCACGTTAATAGAACATTTTTGAATTTGCAACACTGTCGTTTGTCGGGCCTCGATCTAAATTCAAAACGCCAGCTTCGTGTCAAACGGCTATTCTTTATTCGAATATGTTTTTCGAAATCAGAACATAATATAAGGCGACCGTTAGAAGTAATCGCTTCCACGTACGACCTTTGTTATAATGGGATACCTCTGTAATTTTATTGGGTTATAAAATGCCATTTTGTTTTGGTATTACTGCTAAGTATTGGCGGAGAATGTCTAAGTTCCTACATAATAATGCTCGGGCGATAATATATTATACGTAATTTTGGATTCTGATCGATCACTCTGATTGAATCTGTTGGCTTCAGTTTTACAAACGTCTATATTTCAAGACAACACTAGAGACAAGCTACAACAAAGTTTCGTTGCTTGTGACCTAATCACAATCTTGTCAACAACGTTACACTATTACACTATACACGTAGGTACAATACCTCATCAAACTCGTGTCGTTCAAAGTGTGACAATATCGTTCAAGATAACTCGATCAGTTTGAACGCTTGATATTGTTCCATGAAAACTTTAAGCGTAACGTGCATGAAGTTTGAACGAAGTCGAGATTGTGAAATATTTTGAAAGAATGACCTTGAGTTGAGATGGATTTAAAGTTTATAGAACAGTATTAGAGTACTTTTGAGTTTATATGTGGATGGCTAAAAGAGAGGGGAAGAACAAAAAAATGATGGATGGGCTGTGTGAAAGATGATATGGCGAGAAAGGGGGGACTACCGAGATGACGACTAATAGAGAAGTATTGAAGAAAAATACATGTTGCGTCAACCACAAAAAATATTAGGATAAGCAGGAGAATGATGTAAGGGTAGAAATATCCAGGAATATGAAAAACTTCCAGTGTAGAAGTAGCACAGTAGGTATTCGAGTTAAGTTCTCTTACACAGTAGAAATAAAGTTATTTTTTCCAGTAATAAAATTTGTTTCCTGAACCTGTGATCTTTATGAGAGACGTGCCTTTAAACGGTAACGTTGTGATGTAGCTTGCCGGTTATAGATGTTCTGCGAACTCTTTTAATAGGAATCCTAGCACTATTACTTGGTGCATTCGAACCTCTATTTGTTACTTCAATTATGAGTATTTCTGTTAGTTTGACAGTCATCACAACTATGTTTCTTAGTTCTTGAAAGAGAAATGGAGGTAAAAATGCTATTTTTGTGTTTGTAACTGCACCCACTATACAGGAAAAAATTCTAGTGATACCGTCAGACTGTTTAATGCCACGGCTGCGATCCAAACACAACATCAAAATGTTAAAATAAAAATAAGGAAAAATAAATAAAAATGTGTCACTTCCGCCATCGCCAGCAGTAATCAATATAAAAGCTATTTCAATTAGTTTACAATTTAATCTTTTAAGTAAAATCTTAAGGAAAACTCGCCCAGTTTTCGAACGTTCTCATTACGTTCGACATCTCAAGTTTCCACGATTTCCTTCCCACTGCCCACCCCTACGCATCAAACCGAAACGCACTGAAATAAAAACGCACATTAAACGCAATAAAAACGGTCTGCAAAACCAAACTCTTATTACCAAACATTCCTTCGCTTAACGGTCTTATTTGAATAGAGTTAAGGTTGAGATTTGTCAAATTTTAAGTACTCGAACGGCAAATAAAATGAAGATCGTTGTATCGCAAATAAAGGGGCCATTCTGAATTTTTACGCGAAGGTATAAAACATGTCTTTACGACTCCTGCTCTCCTAGTACTTTTATGATACAATAGCTTTTACCGTTTCTGCTTTTACCAATCGATTGGTACTTATCTCTGTGTCGTTAGGAATATTTTAAGTGTTTGATGTTTTGAGTAAACTGTAGACACGCAGTTACATTGGTTCTTTAGCTCTGATAGATTATTCTAAATTGGTATACACACGTAGGTATTTAAAATCATGATTTAAAAACTAAAATAATAATAATAGTAATATGTACAAGTATATAAAAAGAGGGGAAACGATCATAGGGCATCAAAAAATTCGTCCGCATCGCTGTCAACAGGAAAAGTGCCCAAAAGGCTGGCAGCATTGCCACGTTGTATGGCAATGCTGATTCTTTGGCCGAAGAATAGGCCAGCCCTCTGGTCACGTGAGGAGTCGACCAGCCGCTCGATGAGCACTCGGACACCACGGCCCCAGTGTTTCAACCCCAAACGGCTCAAAAATATAGCTACCAATAAGGTTGTTATATTGTTATATTTCTAAATTGTGAGAATGAAATTGTTAACAATAGAACGATACAATACGTTAATTTTTGTTTCGTACTGCCATAAAATAATTATTAAAACATAAAAAAACCTACCTTGGATCATTATCATCATAATCATTGGCAGTCTTGTTCCACCCACTGTTAAGTGAAGGCCTCTTTCCTTTTCTCTTATGCTTCCCTGGTCTTCCTCGCGATCTTCTATAGTCCGATACCTTGGATAGATGACTCAAATTGTGTAGCAACTTCTATTTTTCCAGTGTTTGCAATCAACCCAAATTTCCACCTTTTTTGACATGAAACGTCTTTAAAATTACATGGAAACATCGGGTACCAGGAAATGAAATGAAATGAAATTGTTTATTCTGTAAATAGGATATCGGAATCACTTTTACATGTCAAATTAAAAAAATGATTAAAAATAAGCTAGATGAGGTCGGCGTTTCCTAACTGATTACTCTGAGAAGAAAGGCCGAAACAAACTCAGAGGTCGCAGTCTCTTTTAAAGTCCAGACATAATCTTGGTCAAGCCATATGAGGACCATGTAGATTAGTGTCTGAAATGGTCTTTTGAGGAAAGAACCACACAGATTTGATTGGACCTGTCCAGTCAGTGCAAGCATTTGTCAGTAATCGTGGAGCTCAACTCAGAACTAAGGAGCTCAACTCGACGAACAATACCAAAGAAAGGACATTTGGGTAGGCCGCATCAACTACTCAAAACTGCCAGACCATCATTAAAACAACTGAGAAAAAAAAAGGAAAAAAACCCACATAGTCCTCACATTCACAATAATTAAAATAATATATAATACTTTACAAAGTAATCAAGGGATCTACAACTTCATAAATACGAAATCTATAGTTTCGGCTAAGAAATACATTTGGTTGATCGTTCAATTAATAAATGTGATGCTTTGAATGAGTGTGCAGTTGGTTATTATGCTTTTAGGACGTTAAAAGGTTTTATTTTTATGTAAAACGCCGCTGAAAAAGACCCTTCAACCAACTCCCATAACAATAAACTGAAAACCGCGTGAACACACTCGACAAGTTGTTAAAAACACGATGGACATAACGAATAGCATAGACAACTTTAGTAAAGGCCCGACCACACTGTCACGGAACGTCAATATATCACTGGCCTGGCCTTTCGCAACTTTGTTGGACTCGCCTTCCAGTCTAACCGGATGCAGCTGAATATCAGTAATTTTATATGGAGTGACTGCCTATCTAACCTCCACAACCCATCAACTGGGTAATACAATACCCCTTGGTAGACTGGTGTCAGACTTTCGGGCTTCTGACTGGTAACGCCTGTCTAAGATCTAAGAATGACAGCTGAGACCAACGACTTAACGTGCTTTTCGAGGCACGGAGGGACCTCGATATTATGTAATAAATAAATGGTCACCCATCCACAAACCGACCGCGGCAAGCCTAGCTTAGCCAACGATCGATCCGTGAGGCTCTTTTTATGTAGCCACGAGCCCCTCTGTAACGTAACCCCTCTGTAACAGATCGTCAATGAAGCTCTTAATATAAGGTTGTTGGTTTATTACTTCTCTGCAAGTTATTGCTTACGTAATGACGCGTAAACTTACGTGACGCCCGTAAATAATATCTTTATACCAATTCTAGCTTTATTACAACAGAAATTGAGATCATTTTTGATTGTATCGCTTTTCCAAATAGGGTTGTTGAGCTTTTGGGTTCGGATATCCGAAATAGTCTGGATCGAAATTTGAATTTGGATTCCCGGAAGGGTATCCGAGTTATTCGTGGAATGGACGCTTTAGATTTAGATGATGTCTATGTTTGGTTATTGTGAAATGATTATAGTATTGGAATCTTTGCATTGAATTTGGACTGAGGTATTATTTCCGTTGAAGCCTGTATGAGGACTTCCGTTTAAAATACCCAGAAACTCCACTTTGTAAATGTAAATGCAAGGTAAATCATTTTAATCGGTTTTACGTTGAGTTCAAATTCATTCAATAATTAATACGGCAGCATTTACTTATTCATGAATAATATTTTTTAAAGCAATTTATCCTTAATCTGTATTTTATCGTTCAAAATATATTTTCTTTATTACCAGTAATGAGTTCCCTGAAAACGTTACTACCACCAGTATCTATTAATAAATATTTTATTTTGATTAAACAAAAATTACATCATTCAAATTGGGCCTTAATCCGCAAAAAATATTCGTAGAACAGCCCACACAAGTATCCGAAACTTTACGATTTATCCGATAACCGCACACACGTATTGACAACACTACGGACCGAATATTACAGGGAAACAGAAAACATAAACTGCGATATGTTTTTACGTTACTTTTATCAAATCGAGCGAAAATTCCGACAATGCTCGATCTAGTTGCAAAAGTATGCCATCGTTACTTATTATTATGCCTGTGTCTTATTGCAGGCATAATATTGGGAATACAATCCTATTTACTAACTCGTGGCTGCATAAAATCGGGCAGTCTTTGGGGACTGCCAATAGAAGTGACACCTAAGTAACTTTTTGATTCTCGCGTTGATGTCTTTCGTTAAGTAAATTTTTGATTTTTGCGTTGATGTCTTTCGTTCGAGCGTTAGGTGACGATGACACGAGTTCCATGATTTTTGTTCACCCAAAAAGTAACCGACCCAAGTGTAGCTTAACCTGATGGATCGACCCGTGCGGCTGTTATTACTTAGCCCCGTCCCCGTCAAACTTAAAACTTTAGACTAAAGTAACCTAAAAACCAAAAATTACCATCGACAACAATATATTTCAAAGCCAAACTTACTTTAATACAATAAAAACTGATTTGAGAATCAGCCGCCATGATGGAAAACTTTGCCTCTTTGACACAAGCGTCAGAACTCGCTGTGTAGTTCAGAATTTATACGTTGAATTAGATTTTATCAAGTGGACGGGCTAGCTAGTTGATACATTTTGAGGGAAATCTATGGGGATATGGAAATTGGTTATTTGTAAATTCAACGTATTGTTCGTGATTGTTTAACCCCCTAGCATCGAACGTACCCGCCCGCAAAAACCATTAAGTACCGGAGATCGCCCGCGGCGCGTCGGAGATAAGAGCGCGCTAACATAAACAAAATCTGAGAGCTTTTTGTTACGTAAATAGTCTTATCGTTAATGGTTTTGGGTACCTGATTAGACAAAGGATTTTTTATAATACTTAGAATCTTTGTAAGCGAACGCTAGTATTGATAAATAAACATTCTTATCAGAAATTCCTTTGTCCATTGTTTTGATGATTTATAATAAAACTACTGGTTCGATTCACATGAAATTTCGCAGGATACATTATGAATACATATACTATCGGTCAAAACCATTTTTTACGGATAAACACAATAAATAAAAACACAAATAATTAAAAAAGTTCAATAAATAGGTATCCGTATCATTACGTAACATTATTTAGTTGAAAAAAAATATTGAACTCCTTTTTTTTCCTGTAATATGCATTTTTATTATACAATAACTAATATAGAATATAAAATAAATGACTTACCAGCGATTACATACACAAAACACACACAAAACTCAAAATTACACAACAACACGTTTTTTCATTACCAAGTTTGTTTACATTTTTGGATGGGTCCGTAATAGGTAATTACGTTGTTATTTAGTGCAAATATTATCTATATACGATGACGACACTACTTAATTATTTAAAAAACAACATTTCCCGTCGATTAACACTTAAAAAACAATAGAAAACAAATAAATAGAACGCGGAGTGTAGTGCACTGCACGCCTGCGCGGACGCCATTTTGTCGTGCCAAAATGTTCAATTTTTACTTTTTTTTTGAGTTGTTCCTGCATATTTTGATGTTGTAGTCGATTTATTTGACAAGTATATTACCAATTCCATAGAATAAAATTAACCACAGACCATATTAGTCCCTATCCATAGTACAAATAGAGCTTGAATCAGCATGCGCGGACTGCGTCTTTCGCAGCACAATGGGTGTTGACGGATTTCGCAAAATCCGCGTCTTTCGCATGACGTTGGGTGTTAGGGGGTGGTTCTTTGTAAGGTGGATATTTCGAGAAAGTTGCTTTAAAAAAAATGAACAGTCGCGGAACGAATACATTCCCCATATTGTTTTAGCTTTTGTAGCTTTTTGAACTACCATTTTCATTCATAATGCTGGCAGTGAATTCATGGAAAATCAATAAGACTCGTGAGTTCTATTGCAAAAAATTTACCTAAACATGCTTTACCTTTTTATTCCTCAACTGTACACTGTACAGTCAGCCATAGACAGACAAAACAGTAAGTATGATTTTCTAAGATCCAGTAATGCGAATGACGTGTAGCTGACGGTATTTACCTAAATACCGTCAGCTACACGTCATTCGTCATTTCACCTACGTGATTAAAACCATAACAATCATTTTAAAACATGAATATTTAAAATATTAAATCATCTACTTGTATTCCAAAAACGTTACCTAAAGTGTCAAATTACAGGAGCAATTTAAGTAAAATCAAAAGAAGTTCGATGGACCGAAGTTCAAAGCTTATTACCGTTCAAATCTATAGTTAATTCTTCGATTAAAACTTAGTCGGTTCCACTGCGATGTGATAACTTTAGGAAATACTGAAAATAAAACTTTAAAGTAACTTATTTTAGTTCAAAAAGTTTGTGAAGGCAGAGTTTATTACGATTTGCAATTAATTTGACATTTTCTGCAATCGTTTCGGAAGATTTGTTGAAGTTTTACGAGACTTTGACACTACATGAGTAGAACAGATTTTTAATTATTTATTTTGTGAGATATCATCAGTTTTATTCTCTTATTCACTTCAATTTGCTTCTTTGTCTGTAACTATTAAGTACGAAGAAGCAAATTACATACACCTTACCAAAATAAATGCACAAAAAAAAAATTTTATGTCTACACTGTTAAGTAGTATAATGAAAAGTTTAATGACTGGCAATATTGATGAATTAAAAAAACTGTTCAAAAAGGTTCTATGTAAGAAAAATGTAGCCGAAAAATTGCATAACTTTTATGTTCCTCGAGTGTACAATATATCAGAGAACGTCTTTTACTGATCCTCATGACAATTTATTTAGAGTGGCCCATCTTGTGGCCACCATGGCCCATCTTGTATTCATTACTCATTCCATTTAACCATAAATTCAAATGTAATTTCCTTTAGATATGAGTTTATCTCCATCGTTAAAGTTAACTGAAGGTAAAAATGTTAGTGTTGTTACATTGTAAGATTTGTGAAGCAAGATTGATGGGACGCCATCTTTATTTCATTTTGTGTTTTCATCTAGATGTGGAGACTCCAGTTATCAGCATGCTTGAATTAAGAATCGTTGATCACACTTTGTTTAAAAAAATACAGGAAGACGTTGTTGTTTATTTTTGTGTGAAAAGTAGATATCGCAGTGTTCTCAACAAAATGGAGTCGCTAATACGACAAAAACTTTTTTATTACCACTACGGGGAAGCTTTTAACCTGCACCTCACCTTATGGTAAGTGATGATCAGGCTGAAGGCGGAAGCGAGCTTCACCCGAAATTCTCAACCACAGAGGAACTGGCTATCTTACCTCTTACTGCCGAAACACAACAATGCTGTTAAAACATTTTTGTTTTGGCGACAAACTTAGTTAAGATGGTGGTAGCCAGGAGGACTTGAGCAAACCCTACCACCAACCAAACCGAGCACAAAAAAAAATGATGCATAACATACTTTACATAGAATCTGCCTTTTATAGCATGAAAAAATACTATTTCAAATTGAGATAAAAGTAACATATTCTTAAACATTGCTTTTTATCGAAAACAAAACATCCAATTGGCACTCCAAAAATAATTTGGCACAATTCTCTCGTAAACGATGTGTTAAAACGCCGACAATCCCCATTTACGCATGTTTCACGCAAAAATAACTCCTCTCGCATGAAATTGTAAAAAATTTAAACAATAACAATAAACAAAAAATAAAAACAAAACAAAAAATACTTAAAAATACGCTCCTGAACGCATTTTGGCACAAAACCCACATTCCGCAAATTTTAATAAACCAGCGGCCAAATCTGGAACTAAAAGAAATCATACAATTTTCTCTTTTAGTGAAGGCTACTAGCGCCACCGGGAACTGCAAAAATAAACTTGCAAAACTGTAGGTTATGACGTTCCCGCGTAAGATTATAAATTGTTGCTTTTAGCCAAATTAAATTCGGAACACTTAAGGATGAGCGAGATGGGGCTATAGTGAGTTGTTATGCGTGAAAGAGAGAGATGTATGTTAGGTGTTCCGCTTGAAATCACGTCGTAAATGTGTTGTTTATAGTAGGCATTTCGGAATGATGTCTTTTAATAATATCGTCGTGTGGCGATAAAACTGTCCTTATAGCCCCGATGTGATGTGTAAGTGTGTGTGGGGTTACCCCTGTAAGGGAGGTGCTATTAAAAGGCGAGGGAACAATATGTTTCGACAAATTATTGCAGAGTGCAGACGAGGAGATTTATCGTGTTTGGTTGTTAGATAATAATAAAAGGTTTGCAAGGTAGCTTGGACTATGTTCCCGATACCGGTGGTTGACTATTTTATATATTTATATAAAAATATAAAAAAATGTGTTTAATATCATGTATTAAAATGAATAAACGAAAGGTTGGCAACATAACATAATATATACATCACGCCTTGTTTCCCCGAAGGGCTGGGCAGAGGTGTCCCTGTAGCAGCTACACCCACATTTCACCAGTTATGTTTAAGTCCCATGTAATACAGGGCGAGTCTATTGCCATCAACCGGGCACAAATCCAGACTACGGGCTGCTACTGAGAAATTCCAGATAAAAAAACCCAATAACACTTTGCCCGACCTGGGAATCGAATCCAGGACCTCATGCTCAGCGGTAGCGCTTGCAACCACTGGACTAACGAGGAAGTCCATTTAGCTAACTAGAAATGTGGAATAGTGTCCCCATAATAAAGTCGGGCTGATATTTTGAAAAAGTAAGTTTATTTCACGAAAAAAATTGAAATAATGTTCTAGAAGGTGCAAAAACAATAATTTTAAATGGCTAATTTATTTTTCTCCTAAAACGTAAAAGTAAAGCTGTATTTGTAGAAATTACAAAAACGTTTTAGTCATGAACCACAACAAAATGTAAGCAATAAATATAATCTACAATTACTATAATCTCAAGCATAATAAAAGAAGCATTTGCTACATTTCACCAGTTTTCTTAACTCGGCCATTAATAACGTACTTTACATTTATATAAGTACATCACTATGATACCGTTCAAATAAATAGACCACTCTCAGTCTTGTCAAAATAATAAATTTCTGCCTCTCAACTATAGCGGAAACTGACAACGTATACCTGTCTCGCTCCCACGCTTGTCTTTTCCGTATTGCTGTCTTCTTTTTATATTAATATCACTAAAAGAAACGATTTATATGGGAATCTTTTGTATAGGAATGTATCAGACATCAATCCTTGCGTGTGATCATTTATTTGGTGTCATTTCCTTTTGTGAGATCTGATGGTGTAAAAGCGGAGGTTTTTTGTGGTATCATAATAATGTGTGTCTGAAAGTATATGTAATGGCTTAAATTGGTAATATTTTAACGTTTCTTGCTTGCGTCTTAGATAAAAACACAATTTACGTGGTTGGCAATGGGGTTGGCAATAATTGTCAAAGTGGCGCTAGCATAGCTTTAGCCAAAATAGAAGAATTATCAAGGGAATATTTCTTTTGACATTGATTTGACATTAGATTTGATTTGTCAAGGTCTTTTTCCTTCTTCAAGATGCACCTCGTGTCTTCAATTCAGCTTTTAACTCACTTATCCGCCATGCCATGAATATGTACCATGTTTTTTCACAGCAGATCTAAAAATACGTGTCAAATATTTTTGAATAATCTATCTGATGGAAAAAAATATTTTTTTGTCACCATCCTATTATAAAAGATCGTGAGGAAACCGGCATGTCTTAGAACCAAAAATTCGAAGACATGTGACATCTACTAACCGCACTGCCCCGCGCGGTGGATTACAGCCCACTCACTCTCACAGAGAGGAGGCCTGTGTCCCAGCAGTGGGAAAATTAATAGGCTGATTATGTTATCCTATTTATATGAGTTTTTTAGTACTTATTCTGTAGTTCTTCATTAAACTTTATTTTTTTTGTAGTTCAAACCCAAATTATTACAAAGAAGAAGAATCGTTTTAAAAATCTGAGACAAGGAATCTAGTAAAATATAAATCATAACAAATTCGTCAATTATACTCGTATCTAAAGGTTGTCAGTTCCGATTATGAACAAAAGACTAACTATCGTGAAATATAAAGAAAATCAGCTGACAGCGCAACTCAGATGTAGGTCAACACGGTCTGTGGGTGCTGGAAGTACCTTTTTGTAGTGTTTATTTATATAAAGACGCTGAGAAAGGCAGCGTTGAGTTTTTACTGCATTTTCAGGTGTTTTCTGTTATAAAGGCAGTCGAGACTTTTCCAGTGCAGTATGTCTTTTGTACTGAATTTTGCACATGTTTTTCGGTAAAGAAAACTTGCTCTGAATATTCTTACTCGTTCGTGTGACTTTGAGTTTCATAATCTTATGCTTGACGAATCGTTTTAACTTTTAAGAAAGTGCTTTCTAAGTTCCTAAGAAGTTATTAATTTCAGCTTAATTTGAAAACATATTTTGAATACAAATTAACTTCCAATTTGTATTACCAACAGAATTTAATGTTACTATGGCTTGCCTTGTGCTTATGCCTATGGCAGTAAGTCCGCTTCTGTAAATTTTTTAATCAATAAAAAATAAAATAATGGCGGATTTCAGTACAAAAGTCTACAAGCAAGACATTTAGGGCCAAGTCTTGACAAGAAACAAATACTAAATCAGTCATGACACTCAGCATATAAGGACAGATTATAAAGAAGTAGAAGCACAAAATTACTGAACACACAGAGAAGGACTATCTACCTATACAACCATAGTTTTTGTTTATACTAAACCTCTTAAGGGGTCATTATGAACTGATTGTCATCAACTTTCAACTGATTGTCATCAACTTTCACTATGGGACCAACGCAGAAATCGCGAAAAAAAATCTGCTGTTCCCTACAACTTTATGTAATCGCATATCTCGCCAAAATGTAGGAACAGCAGATTTTTTTGAACGTCCCAATGTGACAAATGCCCCTTACAATGACCCCTTAAGAGGTTTAGTATAAACAAAAACTAAAGTTGTATATAAATACAAAACATCTTCCCTCCCACGCACCTATCAAACACAACAATGTAGCATCCAACTCGACAACAACAGAATCTCCTGCCCCATCCAGCTCTCTAAATCCGCACACGACAGCGCAGCATATTTCAGCCAAGTTTACGATTTGCCGCCGTCGCGTAAACACAGCACAAGAGTAATGTCCTCAGCGCACCATGCATCACGGTTCAGTTAACAGGTTTCTTTAATAAAAATATAGTTGCATCTGGTAGGTAGAGATCGTTTACGTCAGAGATTTAGCCTTGGGCGTGGTTCTGGAAAAATAGAGGGAAATTCATATAACATAACATAACGCTTGCATTCCCCGAAGGGTTAGGCAGAGCTGTAGGATCTACCGTAAAGATATTCCGCGAGTTATGTTTAAGTCCCATGTAATAGGGGGCGAGCCTTTTGCAATTATTAACCGTTTAGTCCGCGCGCGACTAGTTGTCACTTCGCGACGACAACACGCGTTGAAAGTACCGGCTAGTTTAGACAAAACACACATGAGATTGCAATAGCGAGATGATTTGTGATGAGATGAGCGACCAACTAGTTCTGCGCGCACTATAATACAGACACCGGACTGCTTCTTAAAAAAATCTTATGGAAAAAAACTAATAATACTTTGCCAAACTTGGGGAACAATCCTCGGACCCCGCACTCAGCAGTCATGTTTGCAACCACTCTAGACCAAAAAAAAAGACACATAAAAACAAAATAAGAAAGTTAAAAAAAAAATGTCTGTCTTCTTGGTCTAGTCATGATTTTTTAAGTTAAGACAGACATTTTGCACGACTCGTAATGCGAAGCATTAGAGTGTGTTCTATGATCGAAATTTTTTTTTTGCCCCATTTCTGCAACTGTTTTTATTGTTACACTCCTGCTAGTACACAGAACCTTCTTAATTTATATACCATTGTATAGATGATTAAATGGAGATTAATACTGTACTTTTTAACAATTGCTTTAATGCAGCAGAAATGGAAAAAGCATAAAAATAGTTGAAAAAAAATTCCTGTCCGTCAATTTATGAACCCTGAAAACATTGTAGCTTGCGATAAAATCAATTAATTGAGTCAATTTTTTTTTTGTACATTCGTTTCAACCGTAGAAGGAACCCTATTGAAAATGGCTCTTTTATTCAAAGTAGTTTAATTATAATTAATAAAATACTAACTAAAATATAATATCTTTAACTAAATATTTCCAACCTTTGAGTAAGTTGCCTAGCAACCGGCAAGTAAATATCTTTGTCAGTCGTTGACATTACGACTTCATGAAAAGTGATAAATTGTTCATTTTTAAACTATGTTTTGAATTTCTTTTTCGTTTATGAATGAGTGATAAGTATGAGGCGTGCCCTTTTGGATTTTCCAAACTATTTTTTTTTAAAGGCTAGGCGGAAATAGCCAGGATTATTTTTTACTAGCTGACCTCTACCCACTTCGTTGGGCGGTAAACATAAATATATAGCCCACACAAATAACGGTGCTTTCTATTGGTAAAAGAATTTTCAAAATCGGTTCAGTACATCCAGAGATTACCCCCTACAACCTCACAAACTTTACCTCTTTATAATATTAGTATAGATTTGCATGGACCATGAAATTCATAAACTGTTCAGTAACTATGTGACACACTTAAACTCCTGCTACCTCCACAAATGTAACACACCTTCAAGATACAGAACTAAGTTTAGAGTGAACCGTGTGAACTACCGGTGTGGGTCGTCTGAGGTGAATGCGTTAGTTTAGAGCGTTCGATGATTGCTTCCCATTGATCTTGTCGACGAACACTTGGTTCAACTCTGTGGGAATCTATTAGACATGTTGACGTAATAGTAGTTGATACTCGTTTACCTACGCTTATACTCAAGTTCTTGTGCGTACTGTATTGGCAGTATTTGCGAACCCAAATGTATAGTGTATAAATGTGTAGAGTATTTTAAAGCAAGAAGTAAATAATATAAGAGAATGAGCAGCTGTATATTTTTTCGGGTAATAATGACGTCCTCCAGACCGTATTTCGGCCACAGCGGCCAATCTCAATGGAGAGCCTTTGGCGCGGGAGATATTATAGTACACAAGTGTGTGCGCAGACACAAGTGCACTCTCTCTTCCCTCACTCTCATAGTCTGATGGGAGGGCAATTCGACACGACCTGAGAGAGAACAGGCGTAGGACCAACGTGCTTTCCGAGGCACGGGGGTAACACACCGCCAACTTCCAAATTTCGGACTCCTACTAAGAAATTTCTAATGGAAAACACAGTAACGTTAAAAATTACATGAGCTGTACCTAAAATTACCCATTTTTAGAGCGTGGTATTTTACAGCATGTCCTTCTATAACATCAAACCTACACATTCATAGAAAAGTCTATGTTCGGGATGAGTTTTTACCGACTGATATTATAACAAAACATAAAATCACTCCTGTAATCCTCGAAGGGCTAGGCAGAAGTCGGGCAGAGGCAGGGGCTATCCTTTAGACACAGAACCAACACGTTGCCCGTCCTGTTTTAAGTCATATTTAAAAAGAAGTGAACTTAGAATATTGATGTGTCATAATAGGTTAAGCGATTGACTTCTGCGCTGCGTGTCGCGGGTTCGATCCCCGCACGGAACAAATAATTTGTATGATCTACAAGTAGTTGGTCCGGGTCTGGCTGTTTGTGTATGTGAATTTAAATGTTTGTAAACGCACCCACAATACAGAAGAAATTCCTAGTGTGGAGCAACGTTTAAAAAAAAAAAAGACAGACAACTTACTTTTGCTTTTTCACTTGTAAAAACCTAAAACATATTTCCAATCAAGACAAGAAATACTACCTACATTGAAACCTAGATACGTAGCACCTCGTAAAACTAGTAAAAATAAGTCAACTCGTAAAACTGGCTGGAAACATGTAAGTACCCACATTCATGATCCCCCGATGATGACCCGTCAGTCGGCGGCTCGTAACTGTCCGTGGGGAGGAATAGATTCTTTCCGAACTAGTGTCGTAGAATGTGACAGGTTTACAGTTGACTTTGCAGAGAGAAATAGTTTGTTATGTAATACATATAAAGGAAAGAAAGGCAGAAATGTGTTTTGGTATTTCATAGGTGATAGATTTTAGAAGAATACTACACATGTTGTTTTATTTTACAATTCTCAATCAAAACACATTAATTTTATAAATGACTAGATTCTGCTCGCGACTTCGAGCCTATAACCTTCCTCAAGAATTGGGCTATTCAATGCAAAAATAAAATCTATCTGGTAGTTCAAATTCAAGGTAGTTCCGGAGATTACCCGCTACATACAAACTTACAAACAAACAAACAAAACATTTTTTTTTAAGATAATATTATTAGTGTTAGTATATTAGTATTCATCATCGACGAGGAGCTCGTGGCTAAGTAATAACAAGCCGCACTGGTCGATCCATCAGGTTAAGCTACGCTTGCCGGGGTTGGTCAGTGGATGGGTGGGACTATCTTTACATACCGAGACTCCTCCGTGCCTCGGAAAGCACGTTAAGCCGTTGGTCCCGGCTGTCATTTGTGGATCTTTGACAGTCGTTACGAGTCGTCAGAAGCCCGAAAATCTGACACCAGTCTTACCAAGGGGTATCGTGTTACCCAGTTACTGGGTTGTGGAGGCCAGATAGGCAGTCGCTCCATGTAAAATACTGGTATTCAGCTGCATCCGGTTAGACTGGAAGGCCCCAAGATAGTTGGGAAAAAGGCTAGGAAGATTGATTTGATTGATTAGTATTCATCATCATCATCATTTCAGCTAAAAGACGTCCACTGCTGAACATAGGCCTCCCCCAAGCACCGCCACTTCAATCGATTCCGTGCTTCCCCCATCAAGCGGATTCCTGCGGCCTTCACAAGGTCATCGGTCCATCTTGTGGGAGGTCTTCCAGCCCTTCATATTAGTATTAGTATATTAGTGTATAAGTATTCTTGTATACATATAAGTATTAGTATAGGAATGGTATTTGGAATATCCGTACATTTTGCCACAAAGAACTATCTTTGCGTGCACTGCAACAATGAATGAAACTACCAATTCAGCGATGGTTTTCAGACAGCAGACAAATGGAGTTTGCTGGAGATACAATATTGTTGTTAAGCTTTGCCTATAAAACTACAGTGCTTCCAAATCCTGTCTGGATCATGGCGTCGAGAAAAAAATCTCATTACCTGCTTGCAATTTCACTAATATTCAAGTTTTTGAAGTGCAGATAAGCGATGCTGCTTGGCAATCAAATTATTGTACAATAGAAATGCTTCTACCATAGATGATGTATTCTTGTTTATGGAGTTCTACTAATACAATGTACCTATTCCATTTATCGTAAACAGTAAAAATTATAATGTTATAATAATATGATTATTCTGCTATTTTGGTCCCGATACCGAAAATAGCAACGTCGTGGCTAGACGAGAGCTTGACGCCTTCGAACAAAGGGTATTTATTGCTAACTTTGGATCCTTGTAGTGGGAAAATTCAGGCTAGAATTTATTATGAATATAAGTTGTTGCTAGAATTTACACTCGCATTATAGAATATATTAATGATACAAACAACTATGAATAACAGATAGCTATATTTTGACAACTAAAATAACAAAAATAAATTTTCCTCTAATATATAATTAATTAATTATATTACATTAATAATAATGAACAATTTTTAAGCTAGTAAAGAAATAAGCAATATTAAATATAATTAAATAAATAATAAATGAACAGATAGACCTCCATATAAAATATTAATAGAATAAGTAAATGAATGAAGGAAATATAAATAGGTACTTATATAATAGGATATAGAATAATATTAACGGATAAATTCAACAACAATAATACATAGTCATGAACAACAGTTATATTTTAATAAGTACTTTTAATAAGTAAAATAATAAAAATAAATGATTCTATAATCCTTAATAATTATACTACTTTAATAATAATAAACAAAATTTTAAGTGAGTAAACAAATAAGCAATATTAAATATAATTAAATAAATAATAAATGAACAAATAGACCTGCATATAAAATATTATAGAATAATCGAATGAATGGAAATATAAATACATAGCTAATAGGATATAAATAATTCATGAAAATTAATAAAGCGCTCTTCCTCTCTCAACCTATTTATAAATTTGCTGTGCCCGACAGGGTCCATAATTGTTTCTATTATTTTTTTATTTACCACCTGTAATTGTACATTATGGTTTGCAATAAACGATTTGATTTGATTTGATTTGATATGCGAGTGTAAATGTACGGTCTATAAATAATATATTCTATGTACGGTCAGCAACAAAAGTCGATGAACTGTTTAATGTTTTATTGAGCAAAAATCTTTAAACAAAAATTATTAGAATAGGTGTTAAATCCAGATAAAACAAACTCGTAGCGATTACATGTAATGCTGAAAAGTAGTGTATCGAATTATTTTGGTTCTAAATAGATCACAAACAAAAATACGTTAAATTACATCTGTTACTGACCGTACCCACCAGGATAAAGAGAATCGTATGCGCGAGTTGTTTAGTAGTATTTTGACCGATGGTTGTTGGAGCAGACGAATCCTAGAGTGAATACCGTCAATCGGCAAGCGTAGCGTGAGATTTCCCCAGTTACATGAACCATAAAGGCGGCTGGGGCAGACTGGATACGATAGGCTGGGAACCAGGAGTTGTGGTGCAGCTTGGGAGAGACCAGCAGTAGACTGCAATATGTTGAACAATAAAACTTTCGTCTCGACCTTGCCTCGGCTTCCTTCAGCGCTATACGGATTTTCGTCACGATTTCTGTCTTTCAGGAGTTTCACTGGTTTTGATAATAGTGGAGGGTTTGTCTCATTTCCATTTCAAATCCTACCCATAAGCACAGAGACAGTCCGCAACATTGTAAATATAACCAACCATCGTAAAAGTAACGATCGGCAACAAAGTGTTGCAAGTAAAAGTTAGCGCGACTTTACGATCGCTCAGCAGTAAAGTGCAACATTGTTCACGGTTAGACGAGATTTTGTAGCGTTAGGCTTGTTGGTGGTTTGTTCAGGGTATTTCTTTAAGGGCGTGTTTTGTACGTTTTTGACATAATGTCTTGTTCATCATTCTTCAGGGGGTCTACTCTCTTAGTCCGTCAACGAAGATACGGGATCATTGATATAAGAACTAAATGTACGGGCCTGTCAAAAAGTAATACTATACAACACTTTAGAATAGAATAGAATAGTATATAATAAAATAGAATAGTATAGTCTTTATACACTGCCAATATTCATTTTTATTCTGTGCGTAATAATTTTTGTGGGAGCTTACTTAAAGGAGTAATGTAAAATATTGTTTAAAAGTAGTGAAAAGCTAGCTGCCTGTGTACCTAATAGCTTGTTCGACTGTACATTTAAGGGTTGCCACTCATGGAAGCCTTATTTTATGCACTTGCGAGATTATTAACCTACTTTTTAACAAATCCGGCGTCTCGCAGTCAGCCTTAGCACCTTTAGTACGGCAAAACATATGGGCCAATACAAAAGACGAAACAACTAAAAAGCTGTCCAAGACTTTGTGTACAAACTTCAACCTTTCGGTTGACCTGCTCAGGGGATTACGAAAAATCCTTTCCTAGTGCACCGCTTCACTCTCAAAGAACAAATCTTCCGAATTTAGAAAGAAAGTAGGCAGGCGAAGAGCATACAACAAAGTATGTAAAGATTAATCGTGTTTTGAAAAGCACACTAAAGTCTTCATTCTATGACTAGCATTTTAGCAATTATGTCGAGGTTGGCTTCCAGTCTAACCGATTGCAGCTGAATACCAGTATTTTTCATACAGCGACTGCCTATCTAACCTCCACAATCCAGTTACTGAGTAATACAATACCCGTTAAACCTACACAATAAACAAAGGGACAACCTAAACATTATGCTATAATATTGTAACCTATTTTCTTTGAACTCAAAAAAAAAACAAATCATAATGATAATGTGCTTCAGTATAAAAAACATCAACTACCGGCGGATGACGTCATAGGAGACGCGTCTATCATAAATCATACGCAGGTCATTATTGGCTGGATCAGGGTGTACCACAGAGTAGGTAGGAAACAGAAGACTCACTCAAAATGGGATTATGAGAGGAGGTGGCGCGACGATTAATCAAGTTTAACTGCAATCGAGTTATTTCAGTGTATTTTGATGGCTTTGATTAATATTATCAATCAGTAGGAGGAGCTTGTGGGTAAGTAATAATAGCCGCACGGGTCGATCCATCAGGTTAAGCTACGCTTGCCGCGGTTGGTCAGTGGATAGGTGACCAACTTTTCATAGCGAGACTCCTAAGTGCCTCGGAAAGCACGTTAAGCCGTTGGACCCGGCTGTCATTCGTGGATCTTTGACAGTCGTTACGAGTCGTCAGAAGTCCGAAAGTCTGACAACCACTTGTTACAGCTGGTTTATTTCGTAAAAATCGTCGTGAAAACTTAGGTGACGTAACTTTGAAGTCAACTGTCAATCCACCTGATGCTAAAGGTTGACATTATGGACGGCTCTCTTTCCCTAAGTTTTCATGTAAAGATTTTCATACAGTATAAAGAATAGAATAGAATATTCATTTATTTGCTCAGAGTGTAAGTATTTATTATTATTCAATTCTTTATTTCGAGTAACCATGAGACTCATACAATTACAACAGCAATTACACAAACACACAACAAAATAATCAGTGCTTTAGCATTCCAGCTGAGATACTGAAGCAACAATTTAAAATACAGCAGTCCAGCATGTCAGCAATAACTCCCAGGATGCTGTTGGAACTGACTCGCACCTTGCGCACCAGGGACGCACATCTTTTACGCATTAATGCATAAAATAATCAACACGCAATTCCTCAAACATACCTGAGCGCTACAGAAGCGAGGCAGCCCCATCAACACCCTCAATTTATAATAAGGTGGTTACAATAATATTAAAGAATCCATTACATTCATGTATTGGACCATTTTGGCATGCAAACATTCTGCAGTTCATCATCAATGTACAAACATTGATTGTTTAACAATGTTTGTATGTTATTGATTGTGTTTGCTAAAATGTATCAGCTAGAAAATCCGATACGGATTAGTAACGTCTATTTAATAGAAGTACAGTTAGTTTCTTTTTGAAAGTTGTTACTGATTCCTCTTTTATGGAATTAGGAATGTGGTTAGCCACTCACTTGTCCGGCCCGCGTGACCATTTATGATCTACAATGTCAGCGCGCGAGTGCACGCACGTTCAACTGCAGAAAAAAAATTCTCACCCAACTGTCAAAACTTGTTACACTGCCATCTCCTATTTTTTTGTCAAACTATTTCATCAGCTAACCATTTAATCTGTCAAACTGTCAAAATAGCACCGCATTGTATCACTGAGGAATTAAGCCACTCGTCGCTTTAAGATTCGGCATAAGGCTGCCTGTCCACCGGAGCGGAGAGGAGAGGAGAGGAGCGGAGATGTGTCAATATTAACCATTAGAATCAAAACTCCGCTCCAGACGTGCGATTCTATTGGTTAATTTTGGCACATCTCCGCTCCTCTCCTATCCTCTCCGCTCCGGTGGACAGGTAGCCTTGTAGCGGTTACACCGCGACATACAAACTACGCAGCAAAGACATGACGTCACACAATTCCTGCATCTCGCAGTTAGAGTTTACCAAGCGAAAAACATAGATAAGACTATCCGAAATCAACATATGGGCAGTTGCCCGCCAGACGCAACACCCGTCTGGTTGGAGGATCCTCCCTTTTCTATGGTGGATGAGTGAACTTTACACCCTGTTCCTCATACCCCTAAATTGGTGACCCCGAGTATGAACGTCAACGCAGCCTTCGTGCAACTACTTCAGCGTGACGTCATCATCATCACTCCCGCAAGCTTTCGTGAGGCGAGTCACACAGCCAGCCAGCACCCACGGCTTCAACGGGTATCCTGACCACCAGCATGCAGCGAACGCGCATTCCTGGTCATCACCCTCAGCCACGCCACCCCGACTCACTGGGGAATCACCGCAATCACCTCAAGCACCGCAATCACCTCAATCACCTCAAGCACCGCAATCACCACAATCGCCGCAATCACCGCAAACAGTTCCGACCCACCGTGAACTGTGCGGCACACGGTTCCGACTCACTGGAACCACAATCACCATCGCCGCAATCACTGCAGACAGTTCCGACCCACTGTGAACTGAGCGGCACCCGGTTCCGACTCACTGGAACCACAGCTGGCACTGTGAAGCATCGCAAGATCCAAGACTCAGCCCACTATCGACCTTCGGTCTCCGGAGGGGAGTGATGTAGCGGTTACACCGCGACATACAAACTACGCAGCAAAGACATGACGTCACACAATTCCTGCATCTCGCAGTTAGAGTTTACCAAGCGAAAAACATAGATAAGACTATCCGAAATCAACATATGGGCAGTTGCCCGCCAGACGCAACACCCGTCTGGTTGGAGGATCCTCCCTTTTCTATGGTGGATGAGTGAACTTTACACCCTGTTCCTCATACCACTAAAGCCTTATTTTTGGATATAATGCTATCGTTATACATAAAAATAGTCACGCCAAATAGCCAGGTCTCTGCTGGGCAAAGGCTGTTTCAAATTGTTTCTCGGCTAGGTTAAATACTAAATAACATCGGCCCATGTAAATATCATTATGAACTGTTAAACCTTTGTCTCAAACATTCGCCGTACTAGTGTACGGCGAATGTTTGAGATAGAGGTTTAACAGTTCATTAACGATATTTATATCTGGCACATTTTATTAAAAAGATTATTCAAGAAAAAACACATAAGAAGAATTTAAAAGGAAAACTTTTCAACCGTTTTCATTTCCGTCCTTCTTCTCTCGTGTCAATACGTCAAGCTCACGCATCAATGAATAGATTCTCCAGTCAGTATGCCTGTTTGCCAAGAATAAGGGCTCTTTTAAAACAGTGTATTATTGTGATAATTTTCTCTTATCTTGTAACAAGTAGATATTCTGACTATTTTTTGTATCGGTATTCAGTCTAATCGCATTAGTTGATATGATAGATTTAGTAACAAAAGAGCGCTGATTTATGATGTGTTGAGCCTCACCATGATTCTCGTTATCTTATGATGATAGTATGAGGCTGATAAGGTGTTTGTTTTAATATAATCTGTAGTTGATGCCAAACTTTTTCACGTTTGCGGTAGTTTCCAGATACAATGTGAAAATTGAATGTCTTTCGCACTTAAATAATTGAAGCTACTAGGCAAATTCAAAGTTATTTATATCAATAATAAAACACTTGATAGGCAAAAACGCTACACAAAAATTATAAATAAAAAAAAAAGACGTGTGGCACTCGGGGACTGCCCCGGCGAAGCTATTGCATAGCATTTTTTATCAACTTACGCAATTGTAAAATATTAACCCGAATACAAGAAATAGCAATGATGACATTGACAGGAACTGTTATTCACATTTATAGTTTTTAAAACCTGACACAACGTAATGGCCGGGAACATCAAACTAATAAAAAGGTTTTAATAATTTAACTATTAATAGTCAAGGATCATTCGTCTAAGTAAATTTGAACTTTATTGTCAAACAGTTAAACATAATTTTCAATACAACACTCTCGTATCATTCGTCTAAGTAAATTTGAACTTTGTTGTCAAACAGTTAAACATAATTTTCAATACAACACTCTCGTATCATTCGTTTAAGTAAATTTGAACTTTGTTGTCAAGCAGTTAAACATAATTTTCAATACAACACTCTCGTATCATTCGTTTAAGTAAATTTGACCTTTGTTGTCAAGCAGTTAAACATAATTTTCAATACAAAACACTCTTTTCTTAGGTAGTATTTTCGTTACGAAATTTCTGGATTAGGTCTCCACGCTCAAGGCCCGCGATAGAAGCTATGCAATAGCTTAAAAAATAGATATTACCAAGTGTTGCTACGCCGTAGCACACATCACCTCTACGCAGCTACGCGGCGTAGCAAACTAATAAAAAGCTATTATTATTCGCTACGCGTCGTTTAATATTTTTGTCTGCTTTATGTATCAAGCTTATATACCTACATGGATGTTATATTGAAGTAAATAAATAAAGTTTTACGTTTTTTAAATAACGAACGATTGCTCTAACACAATTTTTTCAGTAGTTAATTGGACTGAAATTCAAACAAAGTATAAAAATCCTGTAACATAATATTTCTGTTCGGCATATTTTTATTAATGATAAATAAAATTTAAATTGTATTTTATATAATGAAAATGTGTTGCTATAATGCTTTTAGATGCTTAATACTATTTTCTCCCAACTCTTACATTTAAAATATATTATTTCTTCTGTAATTTTCATTGCTAACGTTCGTAAAACCCCATTGTTCGTCATTTATTACCCAAATAACAATAAAACACCATTCTTTGTTACAGTAGTACGCGGTTCTCACCTAAACTCTTAGAACAAAGTATAAAATATAAGATTGGTAAGCGACAAACTTTGTCACAAACGCAACCTGCTCTGTTCTATAGAAAGCTTTTTAAAGGGTTGCCAGCCATTGCCAGCCATTGTTTTATAAATAAAAATATTGCAATAATAGCATTAGAAAGCGCATCACTTTTGACATATTCAAAGTGAACTATAAGGTTTAGAGACGTATTATCGTCAAAAAATGTATAGTTAAGTAATGTATCACTACGATTACTTAAATTTAAGCAACTTTTAAGTATAAGTTAGGGGGACCATGTTTACGGATTTGCACTAGACTGATCAGATATGTGTGCAAATTGTAATACAGATACAATATGCCCAGAATTTGGATATTTTGTGTCACCCTTAATATAATTATTTTAGCCGAAACACTCGCCCAAGCACCGCCGCCTTAATATCTTAAGGAATAATTAATAGAAATTCAGTTTATTAGGTACCTACGTAAATAGTTGTTATTTTTTTCAAACTTTAATATTATACTGATTTGCTATACTCCTCGACTACCTAACTCAAATAAACGTAAAAACAACGCATCATCTACACCTATTGAAAAAGATACTGCAATCAATTCTCATTTATGAAAAAGACATGTACAGGCAATTTCATTAAAGAGACGAAAAAACCTATGAATATAACACAACTTTAATCATCCAAGCATTATTACTTTTCCCAACTTTGCCAACCCGTTCTACAACTTTGCAAAACTTCGCAAAAAGTTGCAAAAAGTATAATTATGTTCACGAAATTTTGTTTTGCTACAAAAAATATTTTTGAACTTTTTGAGTCGGCAACCCTAATGCAAGTTGTAACCGGTTGAAACCAGTTTCAAGTGACACTTCTAAGTTTTACTGCAAGTGTGCGAGTTAGCGAAAAAGTTGCAAAATTATGAGATTTTCATTCTTATGCAAAAACTTAGGTTTTTAAGTTTTGTTATTGTGTGGATGTGTTCTGTTAGACGGTATTTCTTTCAGTAACCCTTTTTGCAATTAAAATGTCCAATTATTTATAACAAGCTGCACCCCGCGGTTTCACCCACATAATCCGTGGGAACGTCGAGATAAAAGTATCCTATGTCCTAATCCATATACATATGTGTTAATCCAGGTCATGGTCTACCCATGTGCCAAATTTCATCCAAATCCGTTCAGCCGTTTTATTGTGCAAGCGTAACAAACAAACAAATAAATTCACAATATTATACTAGCTGACCCCGCAGTTTCACCGGCATAAATCTGAATCCCGTGGGAATATTGAGATAAATGGTATCTTATATCCTTCTGCAGTTCATGGTCTACCCATGTGCCAAATTACATCCAAATCCGTTCAGCCGTTTTAGCGTAAAAGCGTAACAAAGAAAAAAAACATAGATGCGCACTTTCGCAATTAAAATTTTTGTTAGGACTAAATAATTACCGTATTGCCTTATTACCGTTAACAACATTTCCTTTCATTACTGCTATACCCTTCCCTAGTATTCCACTATGGAACACAATTATTTCCACTTAACCCATTTGTATTTCCATAAGCTTTCACTTCTCTATATTAAAGGTAGCAAATATCTACGTTACACACTGAATATTGCCATCAATTAAGATCTTATTGCTAATTTAATAGGGTTCAAATTTAATCGTTTTATGTGTGTAATAGAATTTGCTCGAAATGTGAGTAGGTAGCAATAATTCTTCAATTAACTGAGCCTCTGGGGCGTGGGGGGAGATTGGTGCAAATTATAAGTGGAAAACTATTTTTTATAAACTAGAATCAATCTAATATTTAAAATTCTCGTGTCACGGTGTTTGTTGCCAAACTCCTCCGAAACGGCTTGACCGATTTTTATGAAATTTTTTGTGTATATTAGGTAGATATGAGAATAGGATGTAAACTATCTTTTGTACCCCTAAGTGATAAGGGTGGTCCAACCCAAGTTTTTTTTTTTGTTTATTTGAAAAAAAAAATTTTTGTAATTTTTTTATGATTTGGCATTAAAAAATACATACAACCCTAAATTTTCACCCTTCTACCACCAACCCCTATTTTTTAATAGCGATATTAGTATTTTAATAATTTTCTAAAGAGCAGTGGTGGCCCAGTGGTAACGGCCATGACTTACGAGTTGTGGGTCGTGGGTTCGAACCCAGGCAGGCGCTTTACTTTGTGTAAATAATTTCATCACTACTGCTCTCAAAACGGTGAAGGAAAACATCGTGAGGAAACCGGCATGTCCTAGAACAAAAAATTCGAAGACATGTGACATCTACCAACCCGCACTGGGCCTGCGTGGTGCCTTTATTAATTTTCTACTCTTGGCGGTCGATAATTGATCAGTTACCACTCGATATTCCCGTCAGGCGTCTACCAGTGTCACTTCTCATCCCGTAAACAGCTCAGAGTAAGGATGAGAACGAAACCGGTCTCCTGTCGTTCTCTCACAATAAGCTTTCTCTCTCTCACTCACTAAAGTTTAGGGCCTAAAATGAATCCCTATTTGAACACGCGTGAACGGCTGGACCGATTTCACTAATTCTTTTTTCGTTATTGTAAGGAGAAGGATCTTAGGATAGGTAGGTGAAGATATAGATCTACCCTACCTACCTAGCTTCCCCTATCTTCACCTACCTATCCTAAGACCTACCTACCCTACCTACCTACATACCTACATACCTATGTAGGTATGTAGGTAGGTAGGGTAGGTAGGTAGGGCAGGGTAGGTAGATAGGAAGATAGGGGAAGCTAGGTAGGTAGGGTAGATAGGTAGGTAGGGTAGAAAGGTAGGTAGGGTGGATAGGTAGGTAGGGTAGGTAGGTAGATCGGGAAGTGTAGGGTAAATAGGTAGGTAGGGTAGGTAGGTAGGTTGGGCTGTGTAGGGTAGGTAGGGCAGGGTAGGTAGGTATAGGTAGGTCGGGCCGGGTAGGGTAGGTAGATAGGGCAGGGTATGGTAGGTAGATAGGAAGGTAGGTAGGTAGGGTAGGTAGGTAGGTTGGCCAGTGTAGGGTAGGTAGGGCAGGGTAGGTAGGTAGGTAGGTCGGGCCGGGTAGGTAGGTAGTTCGGGCAGGGTAGGGTAGGGAGGTAGGGCGGGGTAGGTAGGTAGGTCAGGCAGTGAAGGGTAGGTAGTTAGGGCAGGGTAGGTAGGTAGGTCGGGCAGTGTAGGATAGGTAGGTAGGTCAGGCAGTGAAGGGTAGGTAGTTAGGGCAGGGTAGGTAGGTAGGTCGGGCAGTGTAGGATAGGTAGGTAGGTAGGGCAGAGTAGGTAGGTGCGCCGTAGATAAGTACTTACTGCTACCCGTGCGAAGCCGGGGTGGGCAGCTAGTCTGTATTATATAATTCTCAAAGGTGCCTTGTATGTGCCTATTTGCAATAAATGATTTGACTTTGACGTTTTTCATAATAATAATAATAAAACTTTATTATTCTTTATGGTTACAGCCTCCCAACCTTCATAATTTTAGTTCAAAGATGGCCCGGGAAGGTACAGTCATCTATAATAATAATAATAACACATCCTATGGCGATTTCAGCTACGGTGGTTATTTCATTTCGTCAGTAATATTTATCATCTGCACTATAAGAAAAATGCTGTTTCGGCTATGAAATGAAGGCGCTTTCAAAGTCAAACAGTTTATTGACCTCTAGACTGCAAATGACTGCCTTCATTTCTCTGCTGCAACATTGTTTTATTGATTGAATGTTACAGTAATATGAGGCTGCTGATGTATTTAATTGAAAACATACATCTTCTTTATATATATTATAATTCTTCTGTGCGTGTGTTTATCACCTAACTCCTCCTAAACGGATAGACCGATTTGGAAAAAAAATTGTGTGTATATTTGAGTGGGTCCCTGGATGGTTTGAAAATACAATTGGATCACGTCTGCCAGGTCGGCTAGTATTTAAATAATAATAAGCCTTTTTAACTTTGTCTCCAAAACTCTGGTTTTGCAACTTGTATACAAAATCGATGATTAATATGTAGGTAAAAAAAAACATTCACCCTTATGTTGCGTTAACCCCTATTTAGCTCAGTTTACCCCTAGTTTACTAAGCTTACCTCTATCTGTTATCAACGCATCACGCTCCGCTTATAAACTTACACCACCCACTAATACATCAACGGTAACGCGCAAATCAGTCCTGAGCTAGCGATTTATGACTCACCCCCCTCTCAAGGGAGTAGGGGGGATGCTGCACGATTACTTGTAAATTGTAAACAGCCCTTTAATTTGGTGTACAATGGTGACAGGGTAGTTGATGCAGTTTAGGAGATATTGTCTTGTTTCTCGTAAGGCCCTTTGTACACACACGTTTTCCTTGCCGTGAAAAACTACGGTTTATTCGCCGTGTGTAGGCACGGTCGTCAGTGTTGTATGGATCAATATCGTAGTTTTTTTTTTATATAATAATTAAAATAGTAAAAAAATAAAATAAGTAAAAAGTAATAACAAAAATTTTGTGTTAGTGTGTGTGGGGTGTGTCATGTGTGGGATGTGAGTGGGGGTGTAAGTGGTTTTTTGTGCACGGCTGTCATGTGTTTTTGTTTTTTTGACACTTTTTTTCTACAGTACGTTTTCGTTTAGGCACAGAATGTCCAATTCGCAAAATGTCCAGCGGTCGAAAAATTTCCAGTTCGCAGAATGTCTAATTTGCAGAATCTCCAATTCGCAGAATGTCCAGTGGTCGCAAAATGTCCAGTTCGCAGAATGTCCAATTCGCAAAATGTTACCGTAAAAAAACCGTGCCGGGTACAAAGGGCATAATTGATGGTGTTTTGTTTAACGACGGAAGTCCTCGACCACTGGGGGCCTAAGCCACGGACCCACACAACTTTGGTTTAACATACTTTTTAGTCATGAGCCTACACAAATGATGACAACTGCATTTTTAGATTTGTATCTAAAGATACGGACTACTAACTGCCCTTGCACAATTATTTTGCCTCAGTGACAAAAAATAACGTGATCTTTATTCAAGTTGTTGTTGAGTTGCTGCTTGGGTTGCTTTCAGAGGTATAGTTTGATGGAGACCGTTGTGCCGTGCCCTAGGAATGCGCCGCGCGGCGGGTGGGAACCGTTGACTAATAAGCGGCGGGACGCCGAGAGCGTTGACGAATGAGCGGCATACACTGCCCCCCGTCTCGCTGCACACATACCTAAGGCGCGGTACAGATCTGTCTCGGTCAAACTTTACAAGAACTGTGAAAGGACTATCTTGCAAAAGAAAACTCATTCAAAGAAAAAAAAACTCATAACCCTTTTTTGCACAGTCGGGTAACAAGGTCAACTCTTTTGTTATAAAGAACTCTAGAATAAATCTTATTAAGGTGAAACAATTTGATATTTTTTCCATACAAATTTCGGAGCGGTTTTACTCCACTGTTTGCCATCGTACATTCAAAGTTTAACATGATATCGTTAGGTCTCATTAGTAATTTTGTCTGTACGGAAGCAGAATAGTAAAATAAAAAGCCATTAAAAAGTTATAAGCCAACAAAGATTCGTTTTTCTTGCTCATTTTAGCGCAAATTTGGGCGTAAATAAGTAATACAAGAAGTGCGAAATCTCGAAAACAAAATCCGTACCGACACAGCAAAATTATCGAAGATTTCAATTAATTTTATTTCTAATTGATTCATGCAGTGGTTTTTTCATAAAAACTCCATTTTACAAAGGACTTTTCGTAATTTTTTTACGCGCTCTTTTTACTAAAATCGTTCGGTACGGTGTTTCTGTGCGTGCGAACTATACGTTGTCCATGTAGACCAGCTTCTAACTGCTCATCACTGATACTATTTCTGTCGGACATGATGCCAGGTGAGACAGCGTGGTTTTTGGCCATGCCCACCATTGAGTTCGAGCCCGCGACTAGTTCCACCTTAAAGCAAGATGATGGTTTGTGTAAAAGTCCTTTGTTTGCAAAGTTACTGCAATCGCCAATCTGTCAACTAGTATCTGGTATTATTATTCGGGTTTAGTTGACTCGGGCTTAGCTGTCACTGACCCAACCAAACGTGGTGATTATTCATTATAATAGCAACAATTTTGTTGCTTTTGTTCCAAAGCACCTTTAATGAGGGATCATTTAAAACTCTAAAGAACCTACTGACTTTCTAGACGTAGGTAACATTAAATTCAATTGTTCTCTCAAAACCCTAATTAGAGTGTAAAAGACATTGACAACTTTTTGCTCATTTTTCAGGCCCTAAATATTTTTGTGACCCCAAAATTTATATAATTGGACGTAGAAATTAACGAGCGGCCGTCGCTAACAGGGGAATTAGTCTAGAATTTATTAAAACCGTCCTACTTTTCAGTCTAGAAATAAGATATATTAAGTTCTAGGTCGTCCAGCCGCTTTATTGTGACCGCTTCTGTCAGTTAAAGGTTAAAGGTTAAGTAGGTTAGAAATAATATTGACGTTAATTTTGTAAGAATTAAAATATATGACAAAAAGTAGACTTTTTGTAACAGACCTCAATCAACCTCTATATATATAAGAATGCTCGCGCAGGAGGAACCCTGTCGCTACATATTTACTGGAAATATTTTCAGTATGTAGCTGAAAATTAAATTTAAATCATCTTCTGCTAAACAAAGGTATCTACAACCGTACGTCAATTAACTTGATGGGGCCATTTCATCCAGCTGCTTTCAATTTATAATTATTAAACTGCCAACCTAAGTACAGAAACCACAATTTTACGCTCAGAATCCTCCAATATGTAGTGTTGTGTGATACTTCACCAACAAAACAGCTCGAGGCATAAACAAACCATTGACAGCACCCCAGACCTATCACATCCCTAAAAAACTGCATCTTTTGCCCCATAATAAAACGATAAGGCAGACCTCTAATAAAACTCGTATTCGCATAAAATGTTGCAATACTCACAGAATAGTGCAAAAAGGGTTAAACCGTGCAACATGGTATAAATTATGCTGTGAAAAATACACAGAAGACTTGAGATCCGACGGGACTTAAGCGCGCCTTATCTTCGTGACACACTGGCTTGGAAAATGGAAGACTGAATTTGGAAATTAGGAAAAAAGTTGACTTGACATCGAATGACATGGTAGGGGCATGTGATGTGGAGGAATGGAATTGTTGTGAGGAAGGAGGAGGCTATGAGAGTAGAGGAAGAACCAAAGGAACGATAGATGAACTGTGCGAAAGAGGGTGACTACCGAGATGAGAATTATAGAGAAGAATAAAAGACATGTTAGATATATAGATAAAACATTTATGCAGTGCATACATAAAACACATAAAAACATAATTAACATACATACATAAACTCACGCCTTCTTCCCATGGGGGTAGGCAGAAACTACAGAACGCTACTTGCTACCGATCCTTACATACATACTCCTTTTGCCTCGTTTACGTTCATACATCATGATAACAAATTACAAGAATATATAAAAATAAGATGCCAAATACACAAAAAAGAAAAACATAAGTACTTAAAGAAATGGAGTGACATTATGACATACCTTTAATTAATTAAGGAAAATAAAGGTGCGGTGAGCGTCTCAAGGTTGCACCCAATGGGGTATCTATCTCAGTATGTGTCAGGCAATTATACCTGGCACTGATATTCTGCTGGATCCCTGCAGTGACATCCAGATGTCGAGCAGACGAGATAAATACGTTGTTACGCCGACCCCAAATAAATTGGTAATGAAGAGAAAAGAACGATGATGAACACCTATTAATTACTCTTTCAAGTATACGTTTATAGTTCCAATTATTGTTAAATTGCATTTTCGAAGGCATGGTTGGTTTATGCTTGAGTAGGTAGGCAAGTAATAATTATGCATTTACCACTAAGCAGATTATTATCAATAATTCAGCCCCATTTCACTGTGCTAATGTGCGATCAATAATGCACAATACAAACGTCGATAAGCTCATAGATCCTTCCCGTGGATCCTAATAAACGAATACCAAGCTAAAAATTGCTAAAGCTGCGGTTATAGTATTCTGCAAAATGCGTTTTGATTTTTTGATTTAGAATCGCTATGAATGCCTGACGTATACCCAGTGTCTATTAACCCACCCCATAAGTTCACATGACTGCCTCATTGGTCTAGTGGCCGCAAGCGCTACTGCTGAGCGTAAGGTTCTGGGTTCGATTCCCAGGACGGGCACTGTTATTGGATTATTTCATCAAAAATTTCTCAGTGGCAGCCCTGAGACTGGATCTGTGACCAGTTTATGGCAAAAGGCTCGCCACCTATTACATGAGATTCAAACATAACTGGAGATATGTAGGTGTACTATTAGGTACATCTCTGCCTAACTCTTCGGGGAAAACAGGCGTGATGCGATGTTATATTATATAATAAGAAAATACTGCCGGTTTGCCAAAACAAATCCCGCAGCGAGCTGTTACATCCCTATTTCACACTAATAAATGCTGACACTAAGGCCTAGTCAGCACCGGCCCTTCTAGAACATCTTCGCTCACCGGTAACCAGGCAGTTCGAATTTGGCATTCAATGAGTTGGGACGTACGAGTATACCGAGTTTTCCCCAAATAATTGTATTGTCCAATATTGTAGGAAGTTTAATAAATCTTTTTTTAAAAGATTTGGGTGTTTTCCATTCTAACAGAGTGGTACACATAAACTACACAAAAATACTTACCTCTAACAGAATATCTTCTTGTACTATCAATAAAATGTTCCACAAACTATCTCAGCTCTCTATCCTCCCCGGCCGTACGTCCCCGTTATCTCCCCAGTACCCGGCAGCCCCCGACCGGTACTTACTCTCGGAATAACATTTTTGATTGTCATCCCCTTTCTTTCTTTCTTTCTTTCTCTTACCAACCCTTTGGCTATCGCGATGTAGATGAGATTTTTTACAAAAATGCTAAGTGGACGGTATTAGAGGTTGTTATCAAGGATTGTGGGAAGATTTTTATGTTGGTGTTATGTTTATTTTGTGGGGAGTGTTTTGTTTATGTGTGTTTGTTTGTGTGGTTTGAGTTCTTGAGGGTTAACAGTGGAGCGCAGCGATTGTATGATAAAAGAATTTAGTCACTTTCGGAAAACATGATTATTTTTTTTGTGATCTTAAAAAAATTGACATAATTTTGACAAATACAAATAAATATTTTTAATTGCTTTTGATAAACATTGTTCATGGTCTTACCCTGTACACCGTAATTCAATCAATATGCCTACCTTTTTCTCAACCATATTGAGGTTGGCTTCCATTCTCGGATGCTCCTGAATCGGATGCTCCTGAATACCAGTATTTTACATGGACCGACTGCCTATCTGACCTCCACAACCCAGTAACTGGGTTTCGACTTGACTAGACTTTCAGGCTTCGGACGACCCTTAACGACTGACAAAGATCCACGAATGATAGCCGGGACCAACGGTTTAACGTACTTTCCGAGGCACGGAGGAGTCTCGGTATGTAAAAATGCCCCGGCAAGCGTAGCTTAACCTGATGGATCGAGCCGTGCGGCTGGTATGACTTAGATACGAGCTCCGTAATTATATACATAAAAAATGTATAACTCTAGTAACGAATTTTATTTCATTGTTGCAGGTACTAATCACCAGACAATCCAGCATCAAGATCCAGCCAAAATCATCGACCAAGTAACTTATACCCACCAAAAAATATAACTATCTAAAAGAGGGTCTGCACACAACTGCCTAACCCTTCAGGCAATACAGTCGTTATATTATGCTAAATGTAAAAGCACTTCCTAGAAACTAATTCTTCCTACCTTATATAAGGTACTTTAAAAACTCAAGCTCTTTAAAAGACCAGGAAGGCATAAAGCCTAAGGTTAGCATTCATTTATCTTGATGGTTACAAAATGGCCGGCGTATAATGCAGCCTCTCATATTTGCATCCCTGAAAGAGCCTCGCAATGTTTCAGCTGAAGAACTAGGCTTTTAGCTGCAGAGTTACTGAACGTTTTTTGTTGTAAGTAGGCATTGAAAATAACCTGAAAGTGCTGAAGAAAAATTGCCAGATGAAATGATAATTTCAGTAACTTTCAAAATAAACTTTCTAATTTGAGAGCTCTCATTTGAGTATACATTCGCCGTTTCCTGAAATTTTGATTTAGAAGATAAGACACAATAAACACACTTACCAAGGTATGTTACATAAACCAATAATGTTTAAGTCCCATGTAATAGGGGGCGAGCCTATTGCCATCAACCGGGGAGAAATCCAGACTCCGGGCTGCTACTGAGAAAAAACACAATTTATTTTGGGAAAGTTAATAATGACAATCGAATGTCATCTCTGACCTACTCACAACATTTGCTTTTTCATTCGTGTAAAAATGAGTATTTAAATCGGTTTTAATGACCGAACACCAAGAAAGTTATTTTTTTGACTAAGTGTATATTTTGCTAATGCTTATTGTATTTCCATAGTTGTACAGCAGAAAATTTAACTGGTCTAAACTTCTTAAGCTTATATAACGCAGAAATATTGGTAAAGATTGCACAAGGGATATTAAATTTTAGCTTAAACCGCTAAACATAGAAATCAGCCCTTAATTAAAGTTAGGAACCCAATCTATATGATATAGGTTGGGTTTTTGTGGATATAGTCTACGAGCAAAATATCTACATAGATCCTACGCACGGGTAATTATTACTGTCTGTTAATTAGTGATAACCAATTACCGGAACATTCTCTGTTAAATAATAGTCAGCACTTAATTCTGTCGTATTGTGATAAGCTGACGGGTAGTGTTGGATTATATCGATAAAATATAATCCGGAATTTATGTTAATTGAATTCATTTCCGAGTGTATTGTTGTTCTTTCATTGATTTATTTTATAAAGTGAAAAGGTTTTTGTTCGATTGATGAATACTTGCAACCAAATGGAATGTGGGTCGCAAGTAATTTTTTGATATTTTTTCTTGGTAAGTTATGTTTGTTTGGAGTGGTATTCTAACTTCATATAAATACACCTAACTTTATATAAATAATCTAAACCAATACGAAAATAGTTTCTGCAGGGAAAAAAGTGCCAGAGCAATGTCCATCCTTGCTAAATGGCAGTTTGTGTGAAGGGAGGTTGACATGTGACTGCCAAAAGTGCGACGGCCGTAAGTACTCGAGCATCGTCACTCGTCGACAGTCTGTCACATGCACAATACAATGATTTGTTGCTCGTCCAGTCAAAACCTATAGCGGTTAGGCTGTTGAACTGTAAAAAAATTAAAAAAAATACCGAGTTATCATACATACAATTGCAGCGCAAAAGCTAATTATCTCATTTGGAGCGCTGAAAAAAAGTATCGATAAATTAGTTTTTTTTCCTGTTTTATCGATACTTCCAGCGACGACGTCTACATCACTAATTTAGAGAGTACTCTTAGTACTCGAGTTGTGTACAAATGAAGCCTTGTCCCGCTGTCAAATGCAGAACACTTCAAAAAAACAAGCCAAATATCATGAGAAGTGGCTTTCAAAGCAGTATTTATACAGGCGTTTATGACGGCTTTTAGTAACTTCGTAGTGAACATTAACGCTGATTCTGTGACACAAGTTTACGCTTATAATGGCAACACCTTTTATTTTTGCCCGACTACGGCGAAACAATAAGAAGGGTTATTATGTTGACCGGTGTGTATGTATGTTCATAACTTCTAAACTGCTCATCATAATTTGACAAATGAGGTATTGCTGGAAGCGTCTTGATCGTCCGCTGGTGTATATTATTATAATGTCACATGACATTGAATATGACGCCCTCTAGAGGACATAAAGTCATGAACTAAAAAACTAACAAAGATACATAAATGAAGCAGTGGATTACAAATTCCATTCAAAATCTTTCGGAATGTGATTGAAAACTCATTACGCAATTAAAGTACTGTTCTGTCGTTAGTTTAGTGGTTGTGAGCTGCTTAGAGTGGTGCCTTGGGTTCGATCCCTAGGATGGGCCAATTACCCAAGTGTTATTGGGTTCTTTCATTCATAATCAAGTATGATATGGAAAGAAAGAAATAAAATACGTTTATATTACCATATAAATATAAATACAATATTTATACGTTAAACGTGACGCAAAGAAAGAACACAAAACAAAAAAAAATCTGTCAAGTGCGAGTCGGACTCGCACACGAAGGGTTCCATACCATGTCGTACAAGATTTAACACTATGAATTTTTGTAATTCTTTCGTAAAGGTAACAACAGAGGCGCTATAAAAAAACAAAGATTTGTAAAGAAATTGTCTAATTTTAATGAAAAAATATTGTTGTGTTAAAATATAGGTGTAGGAGTATATTTCATTTATTTTAAGAGAAAAATATTAAGTTAACTTTATCCAGTAACATGCATTAACTAAAGTCAAAGTTATTTATTTGCTACTAATATAGTATTAGTAGGTATAAATAGGTATATATGGTAGGTAAGCAGGTAGATATGTAGGTTAGGTAGGATAGGTTAGGTACCTACCTACCTACCCTGGTAAGTAGGGTAGGGTAGGTAGGTAGGGTAGGTAATTAGGTAGAAATAGGTAATTAGGAAAGGTAGGTGCGCCGTAGATAAGTACTTAGTGCTAACCGTGCAGAGCCGGGCCGGGTAAAGCTAGTTACTTATAAATAAAAGGATTTCTCTTTCTACATCAGACTATACAGGGTGTTAAAGTAATCGCGTGCCATAGCTTAGGGGTAGGTTCAGTATCGATAAAGGAAACTAGGAAAAATAAAATCCAGAAAAAAAAAAAAAAATTACAAAAAATTGCAAGGTCGACCTAATTTAGTTTGGAATCAAGTATTTACAAAGATAAAAAATCAAGTTATTTACTCATGTTTTAAGTTGATTTGATTGCTATTTTAAGTTAGTTGGTACTAAATTAGGTAGACCATGCAATTAAAAAAAAAAAAAAAAACCTAGTTTCCTTTATCGATACTGAACCTACCCCTAAGCTATGGCACGCAATTACTTTAACACCCTGTATTGTACAAAATAGAATGTAAGTAGTACGCCAAATTTTAATTATAACTGTGCGTTTGCACTGGCGAAACATTCACAACAAAACATGTTGGAATCTCTATTTTCTGTCAATTTTTCATACAATGTTTGGCAGGAACTAGAGATTTCAACATGTTTTGTCGTGATGTTTCGCCAGTGCAAACGCACGGGTCAATACAGGTATTTATTTACGTTATTTTTGATAGTCATACAGAAATCTATTATTTCTTACTTATTATTTTTACACATCCCATCGGACTATGAGAGTGAGGGAAGAGAGAGTGCACTCGTGTCTGCGCACACACTTGTGCACTATAATATCTCCCGCGCCGAAGGCCAGTCTCCGTTGAGATTGGCCGCCGTGGCTGAATATTTTTACACCAATAATTTTTCTCAATATGAAATTGTATCCACAACGGTTTAAGGTAACTGAATAGCACACTGTATGTGCCAGCATTCATTTCAATGTTACTGAATATATTGTCTCTTGGAGTGTAGTTTTAACATGAGGTACACACATCAACGCCGTCTAGGGATACTTTGAAAAAAGTCGATAAAGTTCTTAAACTCAAAAAATACTGGCCGGTTTTAAAATCTTGTGAAGAAAGTTTATTTTGTAGACCTTTTTGGATGATCGAAATAGTATATGCTGCCATGGTAGTAGGTACTTACTAATTCAATGTCATTACTCCGACTATTAAATAGTTATCTGTGGAATTTATATCGCATAATATTAGCATGATATACAATTTTTTTTTTTTAAGTTGCAGAAAATCGCCCATATTATATAAAATACGTTATGTATCGGCGTTTTTAGTATTTGTTGATTATAAAAAGTATATGTTACATGATACACACAAGTTTCAAATTCCTAATTTGTTTAGTTGTTGAGATAGAGCTCGTACAAAAATGGTCTAAAACAGACAACTTCTACGGCCCCCTAATTCATCATTTTTGAAGATAAAAACTAATAAAAATTATATTTATTCTCTACTCGATGAGCTCTAGAAAATGATACCCCACATGCCAGGGTCAGATTATTTTTTTTTCAAAATTTAATTTATTGTATGGCGACCCCCCTTTAATTTTTAATTTTATTATTTGTTGCTCTTGCGGCAATAGAAATGCTCAATCTGTGAAATTTTCAACTGCCTACCTATTACGGTTCATGAGATAGAGCTCGCTGACAGACAGACGGACAGCGGAGGCTTATGAATAGGGTTCCGTTTGTCACCCTTCGGGTACGGAACCCTAAAAAGAACAAGTTGGGGGAAAATATGCGTCACAGCCACGCAAAACGGCCATCGCTTAGCATAATGCTGCGACACTATGCGAGACAGAGACCCAGCGACTGACGCTGATTTTCAGCGACAGCCGGCGTTGACTTTATGACGTCGACGAGTGCAGCATGTAATGAGATATAAATAAGATATAAAAATAAAATAAATATACAATAATTAATCAACATATTTATATAAAAACGAAAATACAAAACCAAAGACACGGATATTCGTTATGTGCCGACTTCCGAAATTTTTGTTATTTTTCACTTTGTAGTGGAAGTCGGTTGTTTTTTTTGTGAAAAAGTTTTTTTTCTCGCTTTTTAGTGGGTCGGTTTGTAATTTATCTAAGTTACAATAGCCTAATGTCAACTGCTCATCACCTTTTACAAAATATTGCTTTTTCCGATGCAGGGACGTTTATTGTTGAGGAGTTCTTGTGGTACTTCGCCATCAGCTCCTCTTCACCCTTTGCATTGTGACGGGCATAAATTGCTTTGCAACCATATTAAAGTAATCGAATCGCAAGTTCGCAACCCGTGAAATTCGTATTATTGAGTAGTTCCGGTAGGCATCTGTGGTCTTCCTCATCAGCTCCACTTCACTAAATGGTGCTTTTCGAGAGCAAATTCAAGAGTTACTATAAAAAATACCTAAATCGCTATAGGTGTGCCTATAATATTTCAAGAGTTCCCTCGAATTCTCCAGGATTCCATCATCCAATCCTGACTTGATGAAAATGGGACCAACTGGAAAGTATACCCTTTCAAACAAAAAAAAAGAATTTTCGAAATGTGTCCAGCCGTCTTCGCGTAATCGGGGAACATTCATTAAAAAAAAAAGATATCGACGAACTGAGAACCTCCTCCTTTTTTTGAAGTCGGTTAAAAATATAATATTTACCATGGCTACATTCCGTTCAGCCCAGAGTTTGGATTTGTGCACGGGTGATGACAATAGGATCGCCACGTGTTATGTGGGAACTTATTAGAAAAATGTTTGAGTACTATATATCGATCTCTGTCTATCCCTTGTGCATTCAGGCGTGATGTTTTGTTAAAGCGATGAATAAAAGCTTGAAAATAATAAATTTAAAGCTTCGGCCAAGTCTAGTTGACAAGTCGATACATAATAAATCAAGGCCTAGAAAATGCCGCTTAAAACAGGCGAAACTTTCCAACTTTTAAAGTAGTTTGTCCTGAATTGGATGTTATTAAACAAGGCAACATTTAAAAAAGTTTTTTTAAGCAAAGCAATATTAATTTCGTTTTTTTTATCAAACAAGCGCATACACAAAATCACAAAATGAATAGATCAAAATAAAAACATATACCTAAAAAAAAATTGCTTTTTCCTTTTCAACTATGTTGGGGTCAGATTCCAGTCTAACCAGATGCAGTTGAATACCAGTATTTTACATGGAGCAGCTGCTTATGTGACCTCCTCCTCCTGACTTCAAAGCAGTACTTATTTACAGTAATTTCCTGTAGAAGTTAATTTATTTTAATTTTTTACCAAAACAATTCATTTTAGACTGTGGGCGTAAAACAAAGTCACTCATTAAGTTTGATGAAAAATAAATTATTTAATTATTTAAACGGTCACTTTTCCTGTTGACAGCGATGCGAATGAATTTTTTGATGACCTGTGATTATTTCCTCTCCTCTTTTTAAATTTTATGTATTATCTTGGAAATTAATATACAAAACAAATTGCCAGAGGTCACGGAGTTTTTTGGAAACAAGATTTTATACTGGACTTGTCCACTCAAATCTGTGGTTCTTTCCTCAAAGATCCACCACTATTTTCAGACAATATCTACATGACATCTAGATGATCTGGCACAAATACAAAAAAAAATACATCTATTATGCCGCATTTGAAGGTGGCAAGTAGGATAATCAGTCTATAACGTTCCCACTGCTAGGACACAGGCCTCCTCTCTGTGGGAGGGAGTGGACTGCAGAAAGTAAACCGATTTTTCATTTAAAATTAATGTTAATGAAACAATGACTAATTGTTGGAAAAGTCGGTATTTTGGAACGAAGACCCAAAGTTGTAACGACATTTTTTATTTTTTATTATAACGCCATCTGTGAGCGACCACAGGTACTAATTAGTGGCATGCCTTTTTGAGGTTCATTCCATAACTTCATTCCATCCGGGTGTCCCTTGACACCTCTCAGTTTTTTTTTTGTTTTGTTTGGTTAGTGACTAACCTGAAGGCCAATTCTCGTACTTAAAAAAATTTAGACATTCAAGTCGCAATCTATCAAACTTGTCAAAAATGTTGGTAAATACATTTTATTGCACGACTCATAATGCGAAGGATTAGAGTGTGCTCTACGATCGAAAACATTTTTTTGCCCCATTTCTGTAACTGTTTTTATTGTTACACTCCTGTTAGTACACAGAACCTACTTAATTTATATACCATTGTACAGATGATTAAATGGAGATTAATACTGTACTTTTTAATAATTGATTTAATGCAGCAGAAATGGAAAAAGCATCAAATAGTTGAAAAAAAATTCTTGTCCGTCAATTTACGAACCCTGAAAACATTGTAGCTTGCGATAAAATCAATTAATTGAGTCATTTTTTTTTATACATTCGTTTCAGCCATATAAGGAACCCTATTGAAAATGGCTCTTTTATTCAAAGTAGTTTAATTATAAATAATAAAATACTAACTAAAATATAATATCTATAACTAAATATTTCCAACCTTTGACTTGACGTACGTAAGTTGCCTAACAACCACCAAGTAAATATCTTTGTAAATAGTCGTTGACATTACGACTTCATGAAAAGTGATAAATTGTTCATTTTTGTTAGAAACTATGTTTTGAATTTCTTTTTCGTTTATGTATGAGGCGTGCACTTTTGGATTTTCCAAACTATTTTTACATACAGATGCCGAATGAGATGCGCACGCGAAAGTTCTTAAAAAATACGACAATTGCCCCTCTGGTGTCAGAGTTTTATAGCCGCCCATGGGCCTCTGACTTAGCTTCACATGTCGTCGAGAAATATCTCTCCGGCATGCCGATATCCTCACAATGTTTTCGTTCACAGTTTTTGAAGCAATTATGTTATTAATGAATAATTATATAAATAATACGCACATAAATCTGAAGTCAGAGGTGCCTGCCTTGGGTTCGAAATCGAGACCTATGGGAGAAACTGGTGAGATGTAAAATTGAAACTTTCTAAATACAGACAAATGTGTGCCTGCGTAAGAATTTAATCTGATCCATGTTTGTTTACACTTTCACCACATAGTTTTGGGACAGACTATAGTTCTCCTGTTAAGAAAAAGAAATATTTTATTTAATCAAAGGCCATTACATAACTCCTAACTAAATCCTAAATAGGGTAAATAAACAACATTATTCTAATCAGCCCTTAACTTAAACTTACTTTCCCAAGCTTAACTAAGTTATTCCTAGATCACACAACGTAACTTAGCATCTTATCCTTACTTAAATACAAGGACTCGTTAAAGTAAACCCTTCAAAGTTACGTTTACCAAAGTCAGGTAAGAAATAACAGTTATTGGTTAGTCTGCCGGCTTACTTGCATAAGCTGAGGCTTTGTAGGATTAGGAAATAGGATTTTAGATGTTATATTTAAACACAAGTTGTATGCCCAATGGGATCTGCCTTCGGCAAAATTGATACAAAGTTTCATCCCCAATTAAATCCTAGTAGGGGGTGAATTTTCAAAAATCCTTCCTTTGTGCTTCTTTGTGCAAAGTTTCAGGCTTCTAAACCCACCGGGTGAGGCTGTTTATTAAGTAGCAAATAAAACAGGAGCCTGTCAGTCTACTGGCTGAGCCTTGGACCTGAATTTGTTCCCCTGGTTGGGCAAAATTATAGCGGGAAGGACTAGATTTGAGTCTGATTATATTACAATAGATTTGCCATCATCATTTAAAGAGCAGGGGATCACCCCCTAAAGGGGTCAATTAGGGGGTGAAAGTTTCTATGGAGTTCGTCATTTTTGCTGATAGAAAATCCAGTCGAGCGCACGAGTTGTTTCAGCTTTAATTCTTTAGACAGAATTATAATTACCTATTAGATGTTTTATCAGACTAAGTAGAATATTATGAAAGTAAACTAAAGTTGTTATAAAGCGGATTGAACTGTGTAGAACGGAAATTATTCAATCGGTTTACGGAACTGAAACTGTAAGCCTTTGCTTCATCGAATTACAAACTAGATGTAGTTGAGTCTGTTTTAATCTTTGTGTTACTATTATAGTACTTAAGTGCTTGTGCACACGAGCGGCTGGCGGAAACGGCAGAGGCAATTTCAGCCGCAAACGCGTCGACGGCCGCTGTTGACGCGTCGGCGACTACCATTAACGCGTCGGCGGCGGCGGCTGAAGTTGCCTCTGTCGTTGACGCGTGCTTGGCTGCCTCGTTGGTCCAGTGGTCGCAAGCGCTACTGCTGAGCATGAGGTGCTGGGTTCGGTTCCCAAGTCAGGCAAAGCGTTATTGGGTTTTCTCAGCAGGATTTATCCCCGTTGGTGTATTTAAAGTCCGCGGCCATAAAGATAATGCGTTCTTGACATCTGCTATTTTCATACTACCGATTATGTGTTTTGCGAATTTGATCCATAATACCGCGTCAGAAACGCATTCGCTCGACGGCCGGACTATAGTGATTTGTGGTGCAAGCGGTCCTTAGGCTTCCTGTACATGTCGCCGCAGCCGCACCGACCGTTGGACTGTAAGATGAAAAAAATTCAGAACATGTTAGAATGAAAATGCAAAATCTACGCGGCGCCTTCAAAAATTCACAAATAAATAGTAATATATTCGTGTGCAAGTATATTATGGTTATTCTCTCGGTTCTGGAGATATAAGCCATACATTATTATTGCAAAAAAAAAGTTGTTTGTTATGAAAAAACAGATATGTATAAGTACCTACCTATGGACCAGAAGCCATTTCAAGCAAAAAAATAAAATAAAATCAAATTGAAGGTCCTATTATGTATATCTTCGAGAGCCTTTTTTCGATCCACATTGCGGCAGTGTGGCGCATGGGCGATATTCATTCGGATAAACAAACATGCGGTCCTGCGCCGGCGCGGCTCCGGCGTCATCTACAAGAAGCCTTCTTGAGCTTCGTTATTTCGTTTGAATAAAACCCATCATCATTTTCTAACTATCTCCGCTCGCAATAAAATATTTGAGTGTAATTCTACAAAACTGTTTTCTTAATAAAGTGTGTAACATTTATCAAGTCGAGTTCATTTAAATGATGTTCACGTCTTCTGAAGGAAGTTGTACTACTAAGATGCTATTTATACGCAGAGAGGGGGAAGGCTGCAAGAGGAGGGGGGGACGCTGGTGAATTTGCAGCCTCAGTTTACGAGATTACGTTTTGAGTATACAGCCGAAAGACTGGGATGTTACACGGATGTAGGGGGTTGGTGGAAGGCGTAACGTGAAATACAGACTGTATTGAAAGCTAGAGTGGTCTGAAGATATGTCTCTGTGGACAGTGTGGAATGTCAGAGGCTCAGAAATATTAACTGGATTAGTCGGAAATTGAACGAATTTAGTTAAATTTCTTACCCCATGTTCCAAAGATACTCACTAAAAAATTATCACTTTAAATAATGCCTAAATAAAATTATCAATATTATCTTAATTGACGATTTATTAGTATTATTTTGCATAAATATTGTTATTGTTGTGCTGGATAAGCCGTTGGTCCCGGCTGTCATTCGTGGATCCTTGACAGTCGTTACGAGTCGTCAGAAGCCCGAAAGTCTGACACCAGTCTTACCAAGGGGTATCGTATTACCCAGATATTGGGTTGTGGAGGTCAGATAGGCAGTTGCTCCATGTAAAATACTGGTATTCAGCTGCATCCGGTTAGACTGGAAGCCGACCCCAAGATAGTTGGGAAAAGGCAAGGCCAATCTGCCTTGATTTTGACTTTGCATAAATATTGTTTTTGATAATAACTGAAATGATTGACCCCATCAACCTAACCTGCCTCTTGGGCCGGTGGTCGCACGTGCTACTGCTGAGCGTGAGGTCCTAGTTTCGGCAAAATGTTATAGGGTTGTAAAATACAATAGACGATGTATATTTAGTAACTTAATCCGCTTAACTGTTCTTTAAGAGCTAAAGAACCCTGTAAGAAATCGACACGTGTTTCGCCTCTCAACGAGTCAATTGCCATCCTGAGGATGCCTCGTTGAGAGGCAAAACACGTGTCGATTTCTTACAGGGTTCTCTAGGACTCTTTAAGAACAGTTAAGCGGATTAAGTTACTAAATATACATCGTCTATTGTATTTTATAATGGATTTCCGCAAAGTCACGCCTGAGTCAATTAACTATCTTATGGGGTTGCAACTTCTTATTAGCAGTCCGAAGTTTAGATTTATACCCAGTTGATGTCAATAGGCTCGCCCACTATTAAATAGGACTTAAACATAACTGGCGAAATGTGGGTGTACACCTTTGCTTAACACTTTGGGGAATACAGGCAGTGATGTTATGTTATCAACCAAAACTCAACTACGCTCAGCCCCCACTCAGAGCACGCTCTCTCTTCCAGTGACCCCCACATCTTCCCCGAAAAGCCCTAAGTATGTATACGGCTGGCTTTATTAAATTTCAGACACTTCTTCACCCGGCATTGTTGAAACTTTCTCGGGATTATGTGCTTGTAATAAACTAAGTTCTTATAACATGCCATGTATCGAAATCTGAAGAGTTTTCTACATGTTTATGGAATGTTCATTATTAGCTCCATGTTAAAGTTTGTTGGAAAAGGTGTAGGTATGTCTAAGAATAAACTTTTAAGTGGCTTGTAAAAGGCTTATTAACACAATATAAGTATAATCAACCTATAATGATCCCCCCTGCAGGGACACAGGCCACCTCTGTGAGAGAGAGTGGGCAGTAATTTACCACGCCTCAGAAAGGACGTTCAGCAGTTCGTGCAGGCGGTTATTCGTAGATCTTTGACCGTCGTTACGAGTCGTCAGAAGCCCGAAAGTCTGACCACCGGTCTTACCAAGAGGTATCGTTTTACCCAGCAACTGGGGTGTGGGTGGAGGTCAGATTTTGGTTCTAGGACATGTCGGTTTCCTCACGATGTTTTCCTTCACGGTTTTGCGAGTAGTGGTGATGAAATAATTTACACAAAGTAAAACGGCTGTCAGGGTTTGAACCTAACTACCTACAACTAGTAAGTCACCGGCAGTGACCACTGAGGCACCACTGCTCTCAAACTTACTTACTTTTAATACAAAGTTTATTTTAGCATAAAAGTGGTTAATTTTTAAAACCCAAATCCGGAACCCGGTTCTAACAGTTCGAACCCACGACCTACAACTCGTACGTCGCGGCCGTTTGCCACTGGGCCGCTACTGCTCTAAAATTAACTGACTCGCAGTCAAATCTGTATATCTATGTTGTAATCTAAACTGTACAATCAATCTATTGGCGGAAATTACAACTGCCAATCAAATTACTATCCATGAGATTTGAAAATAGATTAATTTTAGACTTTGAGGATCCGTGCAATATTTTACATACTTTTTGGAATCACTTGGCAGATCATAATCCGTCTTATTACAAAACACGGTCTAAATTTGTTCCAAGCTTAATCCTTCCAGTCAGTTGTTTTATTTCGAACCTTATTCCGACTGGTTTAAAGTTCTTAATTCAAAATTGACAACTTAGACTCGGATTTAAAATCAGTTTTTGTATTTAGAACTTTAACGATGTCAAAAGAAATTTCGAAATTCAAAAATGGCTCACTGGTTTAAACCTGGTTCTAAAGATAAACCTTGTTTTGTAATAAGGCCATTTGTGTTCGTTTATAAGAATTTTAGAAATTATTTATTTTGTATAAACTTTGGTACATAAGAGGTCTTATGTATAAGAAGTTCCACATATTTTGCTTACTCATATTATGCTTACTTACATATCGTAAACCACGAAGGAAATATACCGGAAAGCCAAATCCCGTATTTAAAAACGTTTAAAATCTAATCGTAATCTCAGCGACAAATAATCTCAAAATTCCTGATCAAGTTTATAAAACGCGTTTTTGGGGGACTGTCTTATGCAATTTTGACGTTCGAAAAGTGCTGATTCTCAGCCTAGTTTGAATAAAATGACTTTTGAATTTATGTCTTTTTATGGGAATTGACTCTCCGGTGTGTGTGTGGACGTGTGATCCCGACTTTGAACCGTAATTATCATTCTTCTGATCAACATCATGTGTACCAGACCTAAGAATAAGAGAAACTATAACGAATTAGCCCTTCTGACAACAAATATTGGTGTCCTAGTTTAAAGGGTATAACGTGACGATAAAATTAATGGCACGACGCATTTTAGTCTTGTTGGTCGGCTATACACCGGCAATCCCCTGGCCATTGCAGGTAACTATAGACGGCGATAACCAGATATCCACTCTACATTAGCTGGGCTATTTGCCAAACTATTGCGTATACACAATAGGGTATTGTCTTGTATTAGCCAGAGGACGGGCAATATTGCTCTATTATCTACTGTGACTCAAACGACAGATATGCTGTGTTATATTGTCTAAGTCTTGATGAAGAAGGACATTATTGACAAATGCTTGCACTGACTGGACAGGTCCACTGAAATCTGTGTAGTTCTTCCCTCAAAAGACCATTTCAGACACTAATCTACATGGTCCTAATATGACGTGACCAAGATTATGTCTGTACTTTAAAAGAGACTGTGACCTCTGAATTGTTTCGGTTTTTTCTCATTTTTACAGTCCGTTCATCCTTATGCCTATGGTATAGAAGTCAAAATCGGTTGAACGGACTGTAAGGAAGGTTTGTTTAAATTGTCTAATCTTATTTTAAATGGAGTATATCTCATTTTTAAAAAAATGGCATGTATGACTGATTTCGATCCTATTTACAGAATAAACAATTTCATTTAATTTAATTTCACCATTGTCATCTGCTTGGATTGTACCCGACTATGTTGGGTCGTAACAGATGGAGGAAAACTGTTAAAACTTTGAAACATAGTCACCATTATCAGCAGCGAGAGAGTGATTGAGACGAGAGAGAGTATTTTGATAGTACCTAGATTGTAATTTATGTGTAAAATTTTGCATGCCCATGTGACGGTCTCGGAGAACAATATCAAAACATTTATACCATCTATATCTCTACCCATGTTGGCAAAACATAAATGATATGATTTGATTTGATAAGAGAGAAGACATTATGTTGGGTTCAGTATTTTACATGAAACGAAAGCCTATCTGAAGTCCACAACCCAAACACAGGTAATCGCACATTCGGGCTTTCTTGATGAGGAATATGTCGTAAGGAAAGTTTTGAATATAAATGTGGTTAGTTAAATGAAAGTAGGGAAATACCAAAAAACAATGGTTTTACTATCGTGTGAAAGGAGTTAAGGTCTGAAAGGAGATGACTATTAAGGTGACAGCTAATAGAGATGTATGGAAGCATGTTGCGCCGACCCTATTAATTACTAGTGAGAGTTGATTACGTATGAGCAGTGGTGGCCCAGTAGTATCGGCGTCAACTTACGAGTTGTACTCGTAGAACCCAGGCAGGCACTTTACTTTGTGTATTTAATTTCATCACTACTGCTCTCAAAACGGTGAAAGAAAACATCGTGACGAAACAGGCATGTCCTAGAACCAAAAATTCAAAGTCATGTGACATCCACCAACCCGCACTGGGGCCGCGCGGTGGATTATGGCCCATCTCTCTCGCCGAGATTCTGTTTCCCCCACTGAAGTAAGATTAAAATAATACTGCTTGGTGGTATGCCCCCTGAACTTTGCTGTGTTGACTGTACAATTTATTCCAAAATACGCTTGGTAGTGTCATTAATTGAAAACGACGCTACTGGAAGTGCGGCTGGTAGTGTCCTTGCCAAAACATGACCCTGTGTCCCAGCAGTGGGAACATTATAAGCTGATTATGGTATTAATGACTTGGGCAAGAAAATTATGATTATAAACACTGAGAGCCTATTTCACGATGTCCGAATAGCCATTACTTACCGAATAAATTCAAAAATGGAAAAGAATTTGTAAAAGTTGAAATAATCTGCCAAGTAAGTTAATAGGAACTTAATCGTAGGTGAAACAGGCCCTTAACCTAACGTTCTTTGGTCTTTTGATAATGCTACAAAAAACAAGCAGGCAAATGTTTTTAAGCTGCTAGTTTCAGTATAAAGAATGACAGCGTATCCACTTACATACGTTGTCAGGATCGATACACACTGATGCATATGCAAGTAGTCTCTTTGTAGTAAGTTAAGTGCCGTAGTTACGGTCAGTGACGTCACTGTACTGTAGTTGGAGTTATTTTATACTCTTTTACTACCCGAGCTTAAATAACGTTATCTAAACTTGCTTTTGCCTACGGCTACGCCCGCGTAAAGTTTGGGAATAGCCCCACTGGAACTGTAATGGCTAATACACACATGCCGCGCGGCACGTGCCTCCGGCTTTTGCGCCTTCATTTCCTTTGCGTTTGTTTGTGCGGCAGTGCCGGCGACCATGCCGCCGGCACTGTGTGTAGTAGCCATAGTGATACACCATTTCAGTACTAATATTTCCGTATTTATAATGTTGTACACCTTGGAACTACTTTACTACCAAACTTGGAATACATTTAGCCATATTTAACAAATTGTTTAATTAGACATATTATTATATCATTATAGACTTAAGATTTCTTGATGATATCTTTTAGGTTCCGAGGCTCGAAGAGAACTGACTTAAAAGCTAAGCTAAGCGACGGTCCAAAGGTCATGTTTCCATTCCTTTACCTAAAAAAACCAGTACTTTTATGGTAACTGTCCAATGAACTACTACTACTACTACTTTTAAAGTTTATGATTACACTGATACAAAAATCATTTGAGGCAAATCACATGCTTTTTATTTTATATTTAGTATTTAAAATCACTACAAATCTTATTAATATTTGGAAATCATGACAGAACGTACTACCGGGATAAAAAGTATACTATGTCTAAGTTGTAGGCAACTCCTTTCTAGCCATTCACACAGTCCATCTATGGTTATAGCAGATTTTGAATGTCACTGGTGATGTTGGTATGTAAAAAAAATATTTGTTCATTTTTAAATTCATTTTTGCCTTGAAAAACCACCTTGATGACAAAATATCGTATTTGATGGCATCGCAATTACCTAATTAGTAGTATGATTTTGATGTCAAATATTGCCTGCAAAAATCCTTTTTTTTTCATGCTCAAATACCACGTAAAGGAAATCTGGATTGATATCGTGATAGTCTGAAATCTGAAAATGATTTAGGTATTACAAGTGCCGTGCCTCGGAAAGCACGTTAAGCCGTCGGTCCCAGCTGTCATTCGAGGATCTTTGACAGTCGTTCCGGGTCGTCAGAAGCCCTAAAGTCTGACACCAGTCTTACTAAGGGGTATCGTTTTACCCAGTTACTGGGTCGTGGAAGTTAGATAGGATATTGGTATTCAGCTGCATCCGGTTAGACTGGAAGCTGACCCCAACATTGATAGTTGGGAAAAGGCTAGGCACATTGATGTAGGCAATACAGGTTAATTGTTTTTTAAGTAAACTTCATCTTCACCTAATAATCAAACTTAGACCCTCTAGTTCACCTGCTAAACTACTCGTAGACAAAAGTTAAAAATAAATAACTTATCATCGCAAATGCTTCCTATCGTAACACAATATAATTAAACTTTAAACTCAAAATAACAATAGTTACCTAAAACCATACAGATACGAACGTCCCATCATAACACTGTTTATTCATCACGTACCCGTCGTGTTTGTGGGGTAGGCAGACACCGTAGTCATTAACTTAAGTAAATATTGTTTCGAACCGACTTGCGAAAGGTTTTCGGATGTATGTTGAGGAAAATAGGTCATGGTTTTGTGTACGAAATATTTTTTTGGGTTTGGCTGCGTCTGTTGCAGTCATTTTTAAAATAGGTATTGAAGTTAGTTCTTCTTTACACAGCCAAAACTGAATTCGTAGTTCTACCTTGGAAATCGTTTTTGGTTAGAGTCAAAACCATAGCGCCAAGAAACTCAGCCTATTGGTCTTTTTCAATTAAAATTTATCACATCACTTGGTTTTCCGTTAACCACCATACCACTACCATACCACCACCACCATCATTACCATTACCATTTACCTTTTCTTACCATTTATTATTATTATTTTCTTTTATTTAATTTAAATACAGATAATTTACTTTTTTTTAATATTTCTTTAAAAAAAAGTATAAAAACATTTAAAAATATATTTATCAATTTTTTTTAAGGTCTTCCGTTCATCTAACATAGCACCTAAGTGACGAAGTAAAAATATTTCATTTGAAAAATTAAATGGGACTAATCCTGAAATCATGAAAAAAAAATCTGCTGTTCCTTACATTTATTTATTTATGTTCGCACAGCTCGTCAAAATGTAGAGAGCAACAGATTTTTTTTTCGCGATTTCAGTTTTGGTCCCATTGGTAGTGAAAGTTGTTCATAATGATGAGTACAATGACCCCTAGAGGATGTCCATGAATTCAATTTCACCCTATCTACCTGTCAAACTGGAACACAGAAATGTTGGTTGTCAGCAGAACTCTGTATGATGGCACCAATAGTGCCGGGGTTGCAAGCAAGTTCTAAAGGGATACCCTGGCCCCTGGCAACGGATAGGCAACTGAAGGAACGTGGGGGGGTTTTAGTCAGTAAGAGTCTGACACGTCCCGCTCCGCCCAGAGCGGGAGAAGTTGTTTGATGATTTCCAAACCAAAAAAAAAAAAACTGTTGCAAATAAAGTCGGGTAAATTAATTTTTAAGCAGATTGACTACCAACTTAAATTGACCATAATATTCAAATCACGACTGTCATTGTTTGACAGGTGGTATGAAATGACTCGGTAATTTGACGTAAGGTGTCAGTTTGCCTTACAATTATTTTGCCTGACTGTACTTCCCTGACGAACTAATTCTCTAGTAACCAAGTACACTGCTGCTTTCTAGCTATGATTTCATATCGTCACGTCCGTTCTATTGTTGACTACGTTTCTCAGAAACTATTGTACTGCTGGCTTGTGTACTAGTTATCTTGTTTATTGTCACGACGCCATCTTGGATTGTTGTGTTTCTGACTTTTTGTTACCGGATTAAGGCCGGGGATGATTGATTAATATTTGTACGTAAGGAGAATGTCCTGGAGTTTGTGTTGAAGATTTTGTTAGTAGGAAGGCTCACCAAAGTCTAGTGTCAATATTGCTGTGTCACTATTTTTGACCAAGATAATTTTGAGTGATCGCAAAATATTGTTGTTTGCGTATAATTTTTTATTTGACGAGATATGGGTGTATTTAATTACCATGTCTACTTACCCTTTCGAACCTTTCCCGTGAAGGTGTATAAGGTATTAAAATGGCCTAAGGGATACGTACCTACAAAATTATATTTGCTTACCAATATGAGGTCTATTCCTTTAGTCGACTAGTGCACCCTTATGAAAATATCAGTCGGTCAAAACAGGAATCAGACTTACCTCTTCTTTTACAACTCCCACGAGAATAAACACGGTACCTTTACCTTCTCACAGTCAATCTCAGTCCCCAACTAGTTGCACTACCTCTGTAGTGTTCAACACTCAACACTCGGCACGCTTGGCACGTTGGGCACGGTTGGCACGGTACGTGTGTCGTATACGTGACGGAGCGTGACCATATCGCTTTGATTCTAACACGGTGTCATTCGGTTAGACGATGCAAGTGACCAGCCGTACTAATGTTGTACAGATTGACTGTTTGCTAGTTCGTTGCGAGTGGATTGCCGAAAAGGTGAAGTGGTTTGTCAATTGTTCTAAGTGTTGTTTGGTTAAATATAAAAAAAGAAATAATAAGAAAGAAAAATGCGTTTTGTTGGCATTACAGCAAAAAAAACACCATAAAACTATAAACAACGAAAACAATATGCTAGACGGCTAGCCCAATGAAAAGTAGTTATTTACCACATAGTATATTATGTATAATCAGCCTATAATGTTCCCACTGCTGGGACACAAACTTCCTCTCTTCGAGGGGGAGGGGACTGTAATCAACCACGCGGGCCCAGTGCGGGTTGGTACATGTCACATGTCTTTGAATTTTTGATTCTCGAGCATGTGACATTATTATTGCTATTTACAACAAATCATTGTTATTTAATAGGTTTTCCCGATGGATGGAAAACCGATTGAAATGTGTGTTTTATTTTTGTGGTGATACACCAATTATGTTCGTATATTCTATTAGCCTGATACAACTACGAGAGTTCATTTAATTAACTACAATTTGTGTTCCGTTATATCTGTATCAATAATTAGTAGTACTACAATTAGTACTCAATGTGTAATATATTTTGTGGGTACACATTCGTACAATATTATGAATCAAAGATGGTACACAATTAAATTCATGTCGATGTACACATTTTTTTGAGGTTGATTGTATGTACTCCAAGTAATCGAACATGACATGATATAGGTAATGAAATTAATGTCAAAAAATCAGAATATTAATATTTTATTTCACATAATATAACTGCATACTTCACTATGAAACGTCAGAAGCAAGGTGCATGGTTCTGGTTTTGGAAAACACGCATGGTTCGGAATTGGTCGTTTCCTATGGAGAAGAAACTCCACGGTTACTCTATTAAAAATAATTAGCTTTCAATTTTCAAACAACAGTGTCAATAGCTACGGGAGGACAGTTTAGGCCTTTCAACAAGTAACAGGTACTTAACAAAAAAAATTGAAAATGTCAACAAATCTACTATTGAACTCAATTGATGACCTAGAGACAATCTCTTAAGCCTTTTACTTAACGAAACGGCACATATTTAAAAGTAATCCAAGAATATTCAAACAGTAGCACTCTCTTCAAAAGCAGTAAACCCCTTACCGAATTAACACCGCTCCAAGCGAATCGCGTCGCATTTTTCCGTCAGTTTCGACGAATTGACGGTAAAGCGTGTCACATGACGTCAGGAGTCGTTAGTGCACCATCGATCGACGATTTAACTTGTTCATGTCGATCTGATAGATTTTTAGACTATAAACGGTTGAAAATCGTTTTAAATTGTGATGGATGTCGACTTTGTTGCGTATTTCCTGTAGGTAGAAGCTGTCGAACAAAAAATTTGTTAAACGTACATTTATAGGGGTGTGTGGAACACGTAGGATATAAATATAGTTCTTCATATTCTATTGAAAAAATAGGATCCTCCGACCAGACGGGTGTTGGGTGAGGTGGACTACTGCCTGATTGATGTCACGATTTTGTATACAAGTATAAGTGCGATATAGAGAGAGACAAGAGTGAGAGTTGCAATTTTCATTGAAAATTTCAAAGCCAACTACATTCATACCGCAACGGCAACCAACTTTTTGAGCCTGTCTTCCCTAATTTCGTCTTTTTGTCTTTTTGATACACACTGATTATATTTCTCTTTATTCATAAACTTCCCATAAACTTAATTGCCACAGTCATTATACTGTGCCATTGCTGAGCTATAATTTACTATATGAAAATGACAATGCATCTTAGCGTAAAGGTGCAAGCTCATTGCTGCAATGCAATGTCTAAACGAATAAAGTGTCAGTTTTGTCACAAGTAGGTATGTATCGAAAAGACGTGATGTGGACACAACATGCTACCAATTTACACAGCGAAAAAAAAGTGCAAATGCAACCACAACACCCGCAAATAAAATAAATATACTCGTCTATTCGCCGACTAAAGTTGATCAACTTCCAATAGGCCAGCACTAAAATAGCCTTCATCTGTCAAAACCGATTACGAACTAAAAGCTGTCAGTTTTGTCACGAGAATCAAATATGAGCTATGCTAAGTCATGCTACCAACTTATTGTTGTCACTCCAATTTATACCATACACACAAAAGACAAAGTTCAAAATCGAACTTCTACCAAAATATATCTGTTTATTTGATTGAGTAACCGAACTAAACCAACACAGCGCAAAAATAGCCTTCATCTGTCAATACCGATTACTAGCTAAAAGCAAGTCAGGCATGTCCTAAACTTTGGCCGCCATTTTTGACTGCAACCATGTCTACGGTTCACATTGTTACTGAAACTTTCATGTACTCGTAGTTATTTGGGGAAGCGACTGGACACGACACGGTCAGTTGTTGCACGAAAATACTTTTTTGGAATTTGAAATTTTTAACCGGATACAAGGGAAACAGGAATTTGGTGGGAGATAGGTTAGGTTTCGAAATAGTTTGTTGTTGGCTCTATGGTTGGATGATGGAAACTTTTTTGGGAGTGGTAAAATTGACACTGTGATCAACTTTAACTTAAAATAATGTAAAAACATTTATACCTCCTGTGCTATAATTTATAACTAAGGATACTTAGTTTTCGTTTTTACGAAATAGATGCGATAAATGCGAACTAAATAGATGCGATACATGCAAAATTTACTACTTTGCTACGAAATTAACAACAATATCAATCAACAACAAAAAGTAATGCATGATGTATTGGTACACTAGTCTATAAGTCTATTGGATGTAATTCATAATATCTTTGTATTGGTGTATTCAATTGTTGGTGAGCCAAATAATTAAAATAAAATAAAATAGATTTTGAAGAAAAACATTTTTCGGAGAACTTCTCTACCACTATACCAATCTTCAATGAGATACCACAGGATGAATTTTTAGATAGATATGCTCATTTCCATAGCTACTATAATAATTATGTAGTTCAACAAGAAACTCCTGTCGACGAAAATCATACAGATTATAGTAGCAACAAAATGTAGCTACCTTAGTTTGCAAATGCAGCTATACGTAGTATACATAGCCTCCACAGCTCAGTCAATAGTGTAGACGTTGAAAAATTATGTAGTAACTATAACAGTTTAATAAATTACTGAAATAAGACCAACTAACTATTTTTTTCAATAGATAGGTATTTCTTGTAATGATGATGCAAATTAATACGTAATTTTACATTTTTGAGGTTGTTTTTGACGAATAAAAGCGAAAATTTCAATTAAGAGTTAATATTTATGCGATTAATATAGATTTTTATTTGCGAAATATACGTAACCCTTCTTATAAACCATTGAATGCCTCGTTCGGGCAAACTGTTATTGGACTTTTCTATCTGGATTTTCTCAGTAGCAGCCCGGAGTCTGGATTTGTGCCCGGTTGATGGCAATAGCCCCCTATTTCATGGGATTTAAAAATAACTGGCGAAATGTGGTGGTACTATAGGTATCCTTCGAAGAACACAGCGTTATGTTTTATTATATTTTGATGTCCACGGTTGAAGAAGCCCGGTCCGACCGCACTGCGGTGTGGATGAGTCAAAAATTCGCAATACCCTCAAAAGAACTTAAACAAGCACAGCACAGGCAGCTACATTCACCAAGATTGTTAGCTTCTAAATCACTCCGCTCGTTGCTTTTCTTTCAACAATTCTTTACTTCAGCAGAACCGTATTTCCGCAATACGTGGTTTTTATCAGAAGAGGTCTTATTGTCTCTAATGCGTAGGTAAGCGGGCGAGGATATGTAATTAAATGACACAGTAATATTCTGAATAATCACAAATCTCTGATCACATTAGGGAATGAACAATAATGTAAACGACGTTTCCCCCAGTACGTGAGGCTCGAGCGCACATCAACGAACTCACTGCCCTGCAAGGGTAGTCACAATGATTACCAATATCTCAGTCGCCATTACACAGTCATTAATTAATCAATGCCGTCTTCGATCCCTATCCGCGATCCTTCTTTTTTTGACAGGAGGAAGGCTTCTCAGTACTCGGGGTTACGTCAAGTTGACAGCTGTCATAATCGTTCTAAAATCAACTCCATGAGTTTAGCGTCGTAAAACCTTTAGACGCGTCGTCAGATTCTTAAAGTCAAGAGTACTAGCTATTATTAGAAGTAGCTATTTCCTTACAACATATCATAGACGACGGGCAATCTGTTTGAGAAATCACCCACTCTAGGGAATAGTCGCGCGGAGTGGCGATTTGTCGCGTTTTTTGTCGCATCCTACTGGAACCGAGATATAAATTATGTCTGTTGTTGTAATGCGTTTTTCGGTACAGTTTTGAGTTTATTTCTCGTTGAGTTATTGTGTGGGACTGCTGATATTGGTTGGTGCCTGTGTGGTATATTTTATGTCTTCCATATTTTATTTCTGTGGCAATATGACTGTCGGGTTAAGACCCCATAGGCAAGTTGGTTTTTCTGCTGTATGTACAAGGGTTAAGGGTGGTTCAAATGAGATATTGCTGTAAATTGGAAGATATTTTGGTGTCTAGCGCCTATTATTTATTTATTTATTTTATTTTATTGTGTTTGTGTGTTACTATCAATACAGAACAAACAGTGAGGTATTGTAAGATGTGTCTGCTCATCCATTTGAGATTAAGGAAGCGAAGTTCGTCTTTGCAATATTTAAAGTAAGAGAGAGTGCTGCTCTTCATCTGCCGGAAATCATACTGTTATTTGTCATTTTGACTATGCAATTTGCACTTACTGCGATTTTGACAGGCGCGGGAATTTGTTAGATACCTAAATTGTATTTGTCATAAAACTCAACAGATTGTCGTAAAAACACTGCAGTTTGCCTAAAAATACAATGCCATTTCCGTTGGGGCCATAAATCACTTTATTCATGCAATTTAACCAAATACCATAACATGCAAAAACCCGAAACTTTACCCTTTATTCCTACCTACAGCTCCGTTTATTTCCCCTAAGAAACAAACCAGCTCAGGTAGCAATTTGTAAGTGAACCAGTACTAATCCCAAATGGGATATTAATTTGATAGCACTTGGAATAGATTCATAGATATATTATATTTAATCCTTTAGTTCAGTCAGTGTAAATGTATTAGTTTTAGTGATAGTTTGAAACTCGTTCGTATATTAATATTAGGTGCGGATAGGAAAGTTTATGAGATAATGTTGAGAGGATAGGACTGTAATATTATGTAGGTAATTTAATGATTGCTTCGTAAATATGAATATTCTGGCAGTTCTGATTTAAGGTAATTTAATTAATTTCTTTTCTCGTGTTAACTCAAGTTATTATACACTTAAATGAGAATATGCTGGGGCAAAAAAGGTTTGTAGGTCTTGAATTCTCTTTTAAGGAGAAGTGAATTTTGGGGGGGTTATCACTGATATATCATAATTTTCCTTTACATACTCCAATTTATTTGCGGTTGGCGAAGTATGTCTCTTTCTTCCGTTCATTTCTTTAGTAGGTAGTCATCGCAGCGGTCACTTCCTTTCTAGCCATAATAATCTTTTATACAGTCCATCAATCGTTAGTCTGGTCTAAATTCTTATAGCCATCCACGTTCATACTAAAGTCTCTCTTCACGTCATGTTCCTCATTCCTTCGCATCACAAGCATATTGGTATATTTGTGCTTGTGATGCGAAGGAATGAGGAATCAGGCTATAGAAGAAGATGGCTATAGAATTGATTTCTACATAGCTCCGCAGTGAATTATAATAAACCAGCAATATGAGATTGCATGATTACGGAGGTCAGAATAAGTAGTCGCGTCATGCAAAATACAGATATTCAGATGCATCTGGTTAGACTGGAAGCCGAACCGAACATGCATGGGGAAAGGCTAAGCATTATGATGACGAGGGCAACGTATAATTACATTTTCCAAATGTGGCTCGCTACAATATTCCTTCACTTCTTTGAAAAATATTATTCAGAAACCTCAAAACTGCACACAACCCACCGATTACCCATCACATGCAAGAACCCTCTAAAACTTATAACAAGCACATTTGCTCAAGCACAAGCATTAAGTATAACATATGACAGCATTTAAGTCTTCCATAACTTGGTGCGATAACTTAACACTAACGTAGCAGCAACTTGGCAAGTGCGTTCGGTACGGGCTTACCCGACATTTGCATGACGTTACAAAATGTTATTTATGCTTGTCTTGGGTAGGGTTAAATGTTTGAGATTTAGGTAATCTGTTGGTGACGTCGTTGATGAGAGTTCGTAGGTGTTTAAGTTTTGATTTAGTTTTTATGTCGATGTGTGTAGTTGGTGTACCATCTTACCATTGAAGTGCAACTCTATTATCCCGCGTTTACCTCATAAACAAGGGGTGATACTTGTTTTCGAAAAGACTTGACAAAAACAGATGTATTGATGTTGATTCAGACATGTCTAGCTAACAATTTTGTTCAACTTTTTGACTTGTATGTTCTACAAATTTTGAATACAATTATTCTTTACAATTTGTTAAAATATGTAAATGATAAACGAAATGTGTAGTAGACATAACTTTTTTTAATACTTTGGTTGACGCAGGGTATCAATCATAACGAGACCTTCGGCTTTGGTACAATGCTCTTTAGATATTTACCTTTACGAAGATTATTTCATCGTGATAAAAGAACAGCCCATGAACCACAAACTATCCTACCGACGGAGAACTATAAATCAACTACACTGCCGGATGACAAACTCATCAGCGTAATGATACGTCCAACAAATATTAACATGGAAACCATCGTTAGTTTGAGCGATGACATTTTTTAGTCTTTGAGGATACGGTGAGTAATAAATTATCATGGAAAAAACAAAATAATTAATTACTCGAAACGTCCACTGGGTAGCCTACTTTGCAAAATGATTTATCCTCTTTTTTTTTTCGTGTGGTTAGTGACTAACCTGGTGTCAGAGTTTTAAAGCCACCCATGGGCCTCTTGACTTGATTTCACATCCCGTCGAGAAATATCTCTCAGGCATGCCGGTTTTCTCACGATGTCTTCCTTCACCGTTTTTAAAGCAAGTGGTAATTATACAATACGCACTTGAATCCGAAAACTCAGAGGTGCGTGGTTTCGGTTCAAACTCGGGACCTATAACTTGGCAGTATGACGGGCACACAGTTATGCTTTCACTGCTCATTCATGATTTATTTATGTAATTAGATTGCTAACAAGGGGTGTTTTCTCGTGGACCTACTTTTTTGTCCTACCAGTAGGTCCACGAGGGTATGTTATTTCCGTTGGTCCTACTGAACTGTTGAAACCAACATGAACCTCCTGTATAAAGAATTTTAGGTGTCAGTAGGTGTGTGGTGACTTGCAGGTGTTTCTTCGCCGGAGAACGGTCTGCTCAAGACAAATGACAAGTTATTTGCTGTGTCGGAGCAGTGCTGTTATGAGTGATGACCTTCAGTCATCATACTGCTTTCATATTGCGTGGACCTCCTATTAGTACATACCTCCTCAGAAGAATATCGATGATGCTGATATAACATTTACAGCCATTTACTTCTTTTTGACTAATAAAATATTAACTTAAGTTTTATCTACGTATGACAAAATATTAATAAGTTAAAATATTAATGAAATGTTAAGTTTGTTCTTTTATATTATAATAAAGCAATATTGTAATTATTTTTGGTATTCTTTTCATCGAAAGCAGTAGGACAACTGAAACCACACCTAGTCTAATTTCTATACACAGGAGGTTCATGTTGGTTGCAACAGTTCAGTAGGACCAACAGAAATAATATACCCTCGTGGACCTACTGGTAGGACAAAAAAGTAGGTCCACGAGAAAACACCCATAACAAGGAGGCGATCCATCTGATTGTAAGTGGCCATCACCGCCTATCAATATCCAGAGGTTCACCTCTATTATATGGCAGTTAAAAAATATACGTGTCGAATTGAGAACCTCCTCCTTTTTTTTCGTCGGTTAAAAATAACATAACATCAAGCCTAGTATTTTCCCCGAAGGGTTAGGCAGAGGTGTACGTACATGTCGCCATTTATGTTTTAGTCCCATGTAATAGGGGGCGAGCATATGCTATCAACCGGCCAAAAATTCAAACTCCGCACTGCTTCTGAGAAACTCCTGATAGAAAAACCCAATAACACTTTGCCCGACATGAGTATCGAACCCAAGACCTCATCCTCAGCGGTAGCGTTTACAACCACTAGACTAACGATTCGACGCAATCCAACGACGCGACGAGGAAATTAAACAAATATGCTTGGTGAAATGTTGGCATACTATTAACCTCTGCCTACTTCGACAAATATAGACATAGCCGTGAGTTAACTAACAACAGCATTTAAAACTAATACCACAATCAAAACTAAAACAAATCACCGTTATTAATGACCAGATTTGATCTATCAATCATCATCCCAGACAGTGGGCATCATAAATAAGTCCTCGCTCGTTTCAGCGCCACACTTAGCAACAACTCGTATTAATCATAACACTCTTCCTATTACGCTTGGCCTTAGGAACTGTTGAGGCCACGAAATTAGCGAGCAAGTTGTGAAGTTTAAATATTTTAGGAAGCTGGAGATGAAGGTGCCAGTCAGTGGCACCTTCAGGGAAAACGTACTGATTCCAAGTTCAACTGGTTGACTGTATGGACTGCGACTCATTTATACATACATATACATCCATGAACTCACGCCTTTAACTATGGGAGTACGCAGTACATAACGCTACCTGCTATGATCTTTATACTTCTTTTGCCTCGTTTACATTCATACATCTGGCCATACACGCACGCCGGTTGCGAGTACTACGCACCAGAACTTTCTGAAGAACACCACCAATAACGTCACTAAATGTCCTCCTAGGGTGTCCCCTCACGGTGTTTCCGTTTACATCTGCCTTGTAAATACCCTTTGTCAGACGACTTTCGAACTAGATTATAATATTTATGCTTACTTCTTAAAATAAGTTTGTTGTTTAGTGAGCTAAGCAACTGTTTTGGCAGTGATAAAAATAATTTTGGAGCCATTTCAGTCTCATTAAAAAACATTGTTTTGAGAAAACATTACTAAGGTTCAAACCACACTTCCTAGCAACGTTGTGTCGGTGCTTATGCAAAATAACAAGCACGTGAGACTTTTTAACTTCATTTCAGAATCTGTGGACATAGAATTTTTACTTTAGAGCTCACACTACTTTCGCATGAGTTTGAGTAAGCAGGAGTTACCGGTTATCTACATATAGATAGGGGTTGGTTAACGTTGACCAGTCTATCATAGACTGGTCAACGTTAACCAACCCCTATCTATTATGTTGATCACGTCAAAACATAATCGATGGTCGATCGATGTACGTAATCTTTGTGCCATGCACAATACTGGATACATCTCAATACAGTAGCAATCTTCTCAGGTCCATCGGTACCTGGGACTTAAACATAACTGGCGTAATGTGGGTGTACTATAGGTACACCTCTGCCTAACCCTTTGACGAAACAGGCGTGATGTTATGTTATGTTCTTCTCAAGTCCTTGACCATAATATTATTCAAACAAAAAAAGTCAAAAATTTATGACCCAAAAATACTAAAAACAGCTCTCTTAAAGCCTTCTTCCTCCACCCGCTAACTTCACAGCCTCCTCCCTAAAGATGCAAAGAACAGATTTATGTTCCGAGATTAGCAGCAAATTAAAAAGTTCCCAGAGCTCGGCACTCGGAAGTGAAAAAGTTTGGAAACGTTTGATAAAAGTATTTCTCTGTTTATTTATGGCACAGAACGAATGGGTGGCCCTTTTTAATAAATTTATGTCGCTGTAGGAATTGTAGGAGTTCCAGCATTTAGTGCCAGATAAGAATTTTCCATTAACTGATACAATTTAAGTATGAGTAATGCGCGACTGTCCATGACACCATTCACATGCAAACTCCAAGACTCTACTAGACTCGCTTTCAGTTTCTAATTTTTTTCTCTTGGTGCATCTCTACATCCTCTGTAGGAACATGTCATATTCATTAACTGTCATGTTCCTATTTTTAGAATTCCGCACGTCCGAATGAAAAAATGAAACCCTTATAGGATCACTCGCGTGTCTGTCTGTTTGTCCTGTCCGTGCGTCTGTCAATTTGCTCCGAATCGAATGGACCGATTAAGCAGAAACTTGGTACACCCTGCATTACCTAACCCCTCTTACAAAGAAGAAGAGCGGAAGAGGGGTCAGGTAATTCAGGTCATATGAATTTCTGTGTCCCAAACAGGGACGTGTAATACAACGTAAATAAATGGATTTTGAATATGGGGGAAAAAAACTACAATATTAAGTATGTTCTTAGGATAAATTCATCCCAGCTACGGATCCCTTGACTGAGCGTGGTTCAACACGCACTTGACCAGTTCGTGGCAGTCACTCCATGTAAAATACTGGTATTCAGTTACATCCGGTTAGACTGGTAGCCGACCCCAAGATAGTTGGGAAAAGGCTAGAAAGATTTATTGATTTTTGCCTGCGTGTTGCCAGGGGTTACGGTATCTCTTTCGGACTGTCCTGCGACCCTGGCAGGCATCGGCCCTAGCAGACCCGATCAGTTGTGCTGACATCTCTTTGAGGCGCGCGTGGAACACAACGCGCCGTCGACCCGGGCCTGGTCCTTATCGGACGACGAGCTACCCATTGCTCACCGTCCGCAAGCCCGTGCCTACGGTGGCCGGGAATCGGCCTGGGATTCCTAGGGACGCCTAGGGCTTCTCCTGCGGAGGTGGTAAAGCCCTTCGTTCACGATTAAACACCAATGAGTACCTAGAATGTCTAGCACTAGTATGTCAATGGCGGTTCGTAAACGACTTGACTAATCACAAACTAGTAAGTCGCGTCGCGTAAACCACGTGCTCATATACGACCCTTACATAGGTATTCCTTTTACTTCGTCCAAATTCATAAACAGTGAGTGCTACACACTTCATCTATAAAACTCGGGTCATCGACCTGATAATATGCCCACAAAGTCCCATTACGGTTGACAGCATATTGCCCTTGATCCAAATCTCCATGGAAATGGTTTTTTCGCCATGCATTATCACCATCCTATGGGATATTTTTTTTTTCATAAACCAAATTGGACCATTCTCCCGAACATTATCGTTAAGAACGATAATGGAAGAAAAATGTGCGTTACGTCATCAGTGACGTCATCGGTTTTGTCGCGTGTAGGGATGGAAAGTGTCGATATTTTGACAGTCGGTGATTTATGTTTGTGAAATTAATTTTAGAGTGAATTTTGTTTTTGCCATCCGATCGTTGTTGTTTTTTAGCAATTTGCAATAGTATCATACTGGAAACAGCTTTTGCTGTTATCTGTTAGGTAACCAATTTTATTTAGTATCAGACCACTTACAATCAATTTTGACATCATTTTTTCATTCAGTAGCCGTAATATTATTTTAATATTAATATTTATTGACACACTTATGTATGTTTATTTTCTGTTTTTTAGTTGTAATTTGGTTTCTTTTCTTTCTATGTATTTTGTCAAAGTCAACATTTTGTTGAAGACAGACAGACCATCCATTAGGTTTTCAAATACACAGTGACCTGAATTACCTGACCCCTTTTCCGCTCTTCTTCTTTGTAAGAGGGGTCAGGTAATGCAGGGTACTGACTACAAAGATATGAATAAATAAAATGATGTACTTACGGAAATTCAAAACGACTAAAATCCTCTCACAAAATCGAACTAACATTGTTCCAATAATTTATCCAATACATTAGTTTAGTAATAGATCATGTTGGTACATTACAGTCGACATTTGAAATATGATTGCAGATAACAAGTCCATGTCAAACTACTGTGTTATCCTAATCTGTGACATGCGGATATCGATAGATAGGGATGGGAAATTACTGTTATAGAATGTGACACTCGCGTGGTAAGTGCAGTTATCGATAGTTTTGTATTGGGTTTGTTTATGTTTATCGGATCTGCCTCGTTGGCCTAGTGGTCTCAAGCGCTACTGCTGAGAAAGAGGTCCTAGGTCAGATTCCCAGGACGGAAAAATTCCGGAGTTACGGGAAAGTCCTAAAGGGTTACCGTGGCCCCTGGCAACATACAGGCAACTGAAGGAACACGGGTGGGTTTCAGTCAGTCTGACACGCCCTCCCGCTCCCCCCAGAGCGGGAGAAGATATTATTTGATAATTACCCAGCATTAAAAATAAAAAACAGTTCGAGCGAATTGTCTCTTCAACTGGAATCTCAAAGTAGCAGCCCGGAGTCTGAATTTGTGTCCAGTTGATAGTAATAAGCTAGCTCCCTATTACATGGGACTTAAACATAACTGGTGGCGAAATGTAGGTGTACTATACAGTTTATAGGTCTGCCTAACCTTCCCGGGAATACAAGCTTGATATTATTTGTTATGTTATCGAACTAAAATATTTATACATAACATCATATCGGTATTTCCCAAGGAGGTGCGCAACGTCTTATGGTACATTCACATTTCGCCAGTTGGTTTATTAAGTGTAATATGGGCAAATCTGCTGCGATTTATGATATAACCAACTTTCGCCCATGGCATCGGCCGCGTGTATGTCGGAAATTATCCCACGGGAACGTACTGCCGGGATAAAAAGTACCCTATATGTAAGTCCATGTTATAAACTATCTGTGTGCCAAATTTTATCCAAATCCGTTTTGCCATTTTTGCGTAATTGAGTAACAAACACCCAAACACACAAACTTTCACATTTATAATATTAGTAGGATAGTAGGATGAATGGTCCTGCAGACCGAATTTCGGCCAAGGCAACCAATCTCAGCGGAGACTAGCTTTCGACGCGGGAGATATTATAGTGCAGGCGTGTGTGCGCAGACACAGGTGCACTCTCTCTTCCCTCACTCTCATAGTCCGATGGGACGGCAATCCGACATGACCGGAGAGAGATCAGGCGCAGAACCAACGACTTTACATGCTTTCCGAGGCTCGGGGGTATCACACCGCCAACTTCCAAACCGCGGCTTTAAGTGCTGTTACTAAGAAATTCCTAATGGAAAAAGCACCCTACCCTTAGCAGTCGAGCTTGCGACTACGAGTCCACAGAGCACTCAATAATGAAGGCTTCCGCAGACAAACGCGCAGCGAGTTTCCGACGATACACCGGTAGATCAATTTCCGTGAAGTTTTCATAGAAATTGTTCCACCAGAGTCGCAACGCGCCTGTTTATGAAATACAATAATAATATGGGAAAAAGTAGGTAAATAAAGGTGTCTGTTTGTTTGCTGCCGACGATGGCAGGATGACTTCCCAAAAATCTTCAGTAGGGAAATAGCCAAAAGAATGTTAACCATTTACTGCCCAGATTTTTTAGTTTTCCTGTTTTTATCCTGTTTATTTATTTATTTTTACTTGGTACTTTTTTCTACACAAATCGAGCCCAGTCCAGCTTCCTCATCTCCCATCTCTCATCCTGCCCTCATTGTTCTGTAAGTGATAATCCATGTCCCTTTAGCTAAAGCGGCCTAAATAAAAATGTACAAAAACATTGTTTTTTGAGGTCAAAGGACATTTTCGCTTAAAATACCAACTTAATGTTTAACGTTTTAAAAGTGATTGTTATGTTATGACTTATGAGGGATAAAAAATAAAGGAATTACATAATGGTAAAAAATGAAAAGTTGTCTACTTATAATAATGATATAATTATATTAATGTCAGTGTTGTTTTTACCCGACTTCGGCGAAGCAAAAAGAAGGGTTATGATTTTGACCGGTATGTATGTATGTATGTATGTATGTTCATCTGTAACCTCATAACTTCTAAACCACTGATCATAATTTGACAAATGAGGTATCGTTGGAAGCGTCCTGATTGTCCGCTGGTTAAAGGCTATGTGACGTTACATTAAATTCAATATGGAGCCCTCTAGAGGACACAAAGTGACGAACGAAAAATTTTTTTTTTTTTAAATACTTTATGACGAAATTATAACCCCAAAACAAATTAAATAAAAAGCAAGTTTCAAAACTAAAACCCGACTACTGAAAAAACACGCTCTAAAATGTATGAAACAAGAAAATATTTCGGACAGAAATCAAGACATAGGTACAAAAATAGTCAAAGTAAAGCCGTAGTCGCATGCCTGTCGTCTACAAAATTATAATGGCATGCGACTACGGCTTTACTTTGACTATTTTTGTACCTACCTATGTCTTGATTTCTGTCCGAAATATTTTCTTGTTTCATACATTTTAGAGCGTGTTTTTTTATAGAACAAGTACAAACATAAATTAAATGACAATATAATATTATTTTGTGTTACTATGATTGAATGATGTCTTACTCGTATACAGATTAGCATTCGCACAATCAGCCTATAATGTTCCCACTGCTGGGACACATCACAGGAGCCCTGTCCTCTATGTTAGAAGGAGTAGGCCGTAATCCACCACGCGGGCCCAGTGCGGGTTGGTAGATGTCACATGTCTTCGAAGTTTTAGTTCTAAGACATGCCGGTTTCTTTACGATGTTTTCCTTCACCGTTTTGAGAGCAGTGGTGATGAAATAATATACACAAATTAAGCGCCTGTCAGGGTTCGAACTTACGACCTACAACTCGTAAGTCGCGACTATTACCACTGGTCTATCACTGCTTTATACAGATTAATAAAGGAATATTTGAATTTATTTATTTTGAATTTAGCAGCAGTCTAGCATCTATAATATCTATACTTCTATACTAATATTATGAAGAGGTAAAATATGTGAGTTTGTATATAGGGGGTAATCTACAGAACTTCTGATCCGATTCTGAAAATTCTTTCATTAATGGAAAGCTGCAGTATTGCCGAGTTTTATAGGATATCATTATTTTATGTTAAAACAAGAAATTTTGACGAGGGCGAGGTCGCGGGCAGAAAATAAATGAATACCATCCATTATTCATCCATATAAACCAACCATTTATTTATTTATGTATTTATTTATTGATGTATTTATTTATTTATAGATGTATTTATTTCTTTGTTTAATCTCTCTCTCTCTTCCTGGCTATGGCTGACCATAGCCAGGAAGAGAGAGAGAGAGAGACTACCTTCCTGGTCTTTCTCTTCCACTTCGCTCTATCCTCGACATCGTCTTCGGATACCTGACACTCTTTCATCATCATTATTTCTTTATTTAATATTTTATATATCACTCATGCACATCACACATCATCATTTCAATCAGAAGATATTTCTTTTACATAGCTTTGACTTACAACTAGATCACTCTAACATCCTGGTGAGTCTAAAAGTTAACAGAATTCAAACAACAGCGTTTTCAAGAAGTAAAACAAAGAAGTTGACATAAAAAGCGATAGAAAAGTCGTTTGCCTACTTGTAGTAAGTGGAGCGGTTTCCAGCAATGACCCGGAAAATCGTCTACAAAGAGTAAAATAGAACGCACTGTAAAACATTTAGAAGTACATTTTTGTATTGTATTATAATATGCATTCTTATTACAAGAGTAAAAGAAAAAGATAATTATTTGTGTGACAAACAATATTAAGAGCGTGCATTTCTAAAGTTGGCAACGTCGTAAATAGCTGTCAAATATTTACCTGTTTTGATTAATTTGTAAATAAGAAATGTGGCTAACTAGCGAAACGGAATATGGATTACGAAATGCAATAATTAATATCGTAACACCGAATATTTAGTTTTAGATCTAAAAAAAAGTATTTGGAATCTTTCCAAATGCCTTTTTTACACATAAAACGGTTACAACATCAAATTCAGTTTAAAATTGCAATTCATTATTAATATTCTAGTTCGCTAGTTAGCCTGATTTCTTATTTCTATACAGTAATATTGCCAAATTAATCAAACCAGGTAAATATTTCACAGCTATTTGCGACGTTGCCAACGTTTAGGATAAACGCTTTTAAACACTTATTAATGTGTGTCTTATCTCTTTCTAACTTAAAACTCCAATCAAAATAACTGTTGTTTAGAACAGATAAAATGTGGTAGATCCACGTGTACATACTTATTTACATTAAACTACCGAAATATACTCAATTAATTTTGATACTGATACTTAATAAAAGCACAAGGCTTTTTAGTGGCATTTTTGTTTGTTTTAAAGAATCTACGCTAAACTATACCTACTTTGTCTACCAGTCATTAGGCGTCAATTTCCAAGGTCTTCACTAAAGCAATAAGAAACTTGATAAAAAGTTGAAATAAAAATATGCTAAAAGGAAAACTACCTGACGTATTCCAGCTAGCACGAAAGTATATATCTTTTACCCAAACACACATTGAAAAGGCAATACGTTGTAAATTTTGAAGCATACGAAATGCATTTCGATGAGGGGTTCGATCCCGTTCATTTCGTTCATTCGTAGGAACCACACGAAATATTAACCTATTTTGCTGAAGATGCAAGACTCGACTGAAATGTTTCAGTATCTATTGCTTCGCTATTTTATTTGTTTTGGAGTAAAAGATAAATGTTGAAATAAATAAAATTCAGCTTTTGTTTCTGTATTTTAAACTTACCTCTAGTAAATAGATGGTTACTATCTAGTTGGATGTAGGTAACTATTCTTTGGGATTCAATAAATTTAATATGTATTTGGTACCTTAAAATATCAACAGTACATTCCAGTACAGTCAACAGTACATTCCAGTACAGTCAACAGTACACATTCCAGTACAGTCCATAGTACACATTCCAGTACAGTCAACAGTACATCACTGATAAGTGTACTACAAAATTCGCCCTTACTGCTACGATAAAGACACTGTCAATGTCAAATTGTTACTTCTGCTGACTGTACAATTTTAACAACTTCGACAGTAGATTATTTTATCGCAAGTGCTCTCTACATAAATTGTTTTCATAGATAGTGAGTCGAAATCAATCTTGCTTTACTCCGCACAAAGCCTTAAAGCCAAAACACGTACACACGATAGACATCGCAACGTGTCACGATGCGAAGTCGTGTCGTGAATTATTACGAAACACGTCGTAGATTTTCACGACACAACATCGCAACGTGACACGACGTCGCAACGTGCTACGATGCGATATCGTGCACATACGTACGATGCGTGTGTCGCATTGTGAATGCAATTGCAATGAAATTCTCAATTCAGCTATCATATGAATTAACCGTTGGTTTCTGAAGTTGAGAATTTATCAAATTCTACTTTAGCATTAGTTAAGGTGAAAGCCCTGCAAAAAACCATTCAACATTTCGCTGGCTGCATTGAAAGAATTACCTTAAAAGTAGTGCAAAATTACATAACAACTCTCCCAAACACCAACAACAGAACAACAACTAACACTTCAAAACAAATGCCTCACACTATGAAAACTACAACAATTACAAAATGCTAACTAATTACCAGTAGACAGCTGAGGTGAAGCGTGTATTAACTAACTACGTACGAGTATGTTACACAGGAGCGCAGTAGCTTGTGTTATTAGAGCTTGTGTAAACATGCGAGCGAGTTGTTACGTGATACTGTGGGGGCAGTAAGTGGGCGATTAGGGACGTGTTTTTAATTTAATTGCTTGTCATATGACACGCAAGACGACAAGTGTAAAAAAAGAAATCATTACTATAACTTGCAGGACTGGCCCGCAAAGTGGTGTGTGGAAAAGAAACATTACGGGCTAATTAAATAGATAGCACGCACGACTGGAACGAAACTCTCAAGTCTCATGCTGTTTCTGTCACCTCAAGGTTAGTTATAGTTCAGAGGTATGAGGAACAGGGAGTAAATTTCTTCATTCTACATTCAAAGGGAAGAACGGCCGACCAGAAGAGTGATGTCTGGTGGACTACTGCTCAACGGTTTTCGTCGGATTTCTCGCAATGTTAATCGCCCGAAAAACATTACTTGCGCAATTTAGGATTTGCGTGACGTCAGATGTAATGCGTAGTTCATATATGTAGCGTGATCGGTTATCTATGGGCGTGATAGATGCAGCAACAGATGATACTTTAAAGAATGTAAAAAAAAAAGTGAGTTGTATTTGACAACTAAGTGGTTATTGTCTTTATTTTTTTGTGATGTGACAGAGATTTCTGATTATGTGGCGTGATCGGATATCTATGGGCGTTATAGATGCAGCAACAGATTATACTTTAAATAATGTTTAAAAAACATAATGTCGTTTGTCAACTAAGTGGTTATTGTCTTAATTTTCCGGTGATGTGACAGAGATTTCTGATTCATATCTTTTTAAATAGTGAAGGTAATCGCTGCGTTTAAGCGATACATCCAAAAACCCGCACTGGGCCCGCGTCCTAGATTATGCCCTCTCCCTCTTACAGAGAGGAGGCATGTGACCCAACGATGGGAACCTTATAGACTAATTATACCAACATCATACCCCAATGCCCGGATAGGATCACACATGATTCAGTATATGAAAAAGATAGTAAGTAGCTTTTAACTATTAATTAAGTATTTGACTTCTATTAAAGAGTTCTAATTAATAGACTTATGCCCGTTTTCACCATCATTCCTTAAATTTAGGGAGGCTCTTAAGAAATTTTAAGTGTTGGTTTCTACTAAGGGATCCTTTAAATATAGGGGCCCGATATTCGGCATCTTAGCGATAAATGACCGTTCATTTGTTGTTGAAGGTGAATATTTGCTGCGAAATAGAAGGTCATCTGTCAAGATGTCACTATTTTAATACATAATTTTCTTCTTAAATTTTTTCTTTTTTTTAATAAGCAATTTTGGATGATATTTATCTATTTTTAAATGTACTTAATCATGTTTATTTTTATGTTTTATTTCTATTTTGTCATATTATTTTACATTAATCTACATGATTTATCGATGGAATACAAAATCGGTAATTTATTCGATTATGTACGATTTTCGCACACCCTGATCAAAAACTGAAAAAAACTGTCACTTAGGTAAGTGGCCCCTAAGTAGGTATCCCTTAATCTGGTGAAAAAAAACTTAGGTAGGGGGGTCATTTAAGGAGTCTCTTAGGTTAAGAGATTCTTAGTAAGGAAGTATTTGAGGGAACGATGGTGAAAACGGGCATAATACTTGTTAATTGTTTACTTGATAAAATCAATGATTTATAATTTCTATTATTAATTTATAAACTTCATAAACAGATTTTACCAACACAATTGAGCGGACTAAAATAATCCTCCCTACTTTCACAAAATCTTTTCAAATCCTAATTCTAGGCCATTCAAAAAGGCCTAGTCTTTATTGTCTTTTCCCAGGCTTTATTTTATAACTTTTACAGAAGTTATGACAGCTTTGACAGCGGTCATATTGACTTTTTATAGGAAATCAAAGTCGTCAAACTTTTACTGTCATCCTTAGTGCCTTTCAAAAGTTATTATTATATTTCTAAAAGTTACCCTTGTAAAACAAATTACAAGATAAAATTACCCTTTTTGTCACAACTTTAGGGTACGCGAATTTAGCAAATTTGACGAGTTTAGATTTGAAGTCTTCAATTGTTTTTGAACTAATAATTAAATTTTATTGTGAAGCCGACAATATATTTTCAATCACTTGAACGAAGTTGAACTTGATTGTTCTGGTTAATTATGTCCTTAGCAATTAATAAAAAAAATATAATTTGATTAAAATTGGAGTCAGGTTAGAGAAACATGAAAATTAAATACACTGAGGACACACTTATCTACATAGTAGATTAATAATAATACAAAATAATTCTGTTCTTATTTTAATGTATCTTTAAGTTAGATAGCCTCATTGGTTTAATGTGGATGTACTATAGGAACGCTTCTGCCCAACACTTCGGGGAAACAAGGCGTGTTGTTATGTTATGTACGTTATTAGATACATGTTCGTAAATGTAAATTGAACAAGCCTTTGAAATTCTGGTTTCTATATTATTTTAATCCGCTCTCACCAGATCTCCGCTTAGCTCCCCGCTTATTTCACAGCCCCATCTAAACATACATGAGGACAAATGAGTAAAGTTTTCTAATAAAAAACCTTCACAACGCGTGAACATACGATTTAAACTTTTTTCTGTCTAACTGTGTTATCATGAGTTCATCTCATCATTACCCCGTTACCTTTGGGTTTACCCTTGGGCATATTGTTAGGGTAAACTTTGGGTAAAAGAGTTGGAACCTAATTATTTTTGGAGAATATGTTTTATGAAACTTTTCATTCTCAATAGGGTAGAAAGTTTTCCTTCTGTGATTGTTAATGTTGTTTATTTAAATATTCTTGAAAAATAATTTACTAAAAGATGTCTTCATTAGGTATCTTTTTTCTTTCTTTTTAGCGACTTTATTCTTAAGTTTTCACCTGATCCTAGCTTTAAAATAATATCAGATTGAAAACTTTTCATTTATTGTTAGTAAAAGGGTACTTTAGCAAACGAGCTTCCCCTCACTTTACCCCAAAAGGAGGGTAAAAGATAACTGCAATACTTTCAGTTCGCAGTAAATAATATTTCAACAAGCGGGTAGAGTGCCAAATCGCCGGCAACTTCGCAAATTAGCCGCATATTTATGTAGCGGTGAAACTTTTAATGTTGCGTGTAATGTACGCTTGTCAGGCATTTTGCTGCGTGTATGAATTCATTGTAGTTCCGTTACTTAGTTGGTAGTTTCTGTTTTTGGCTCTCAAGATTGTTTGGTGAATGACTTTATTGTTTTGGGCGGTTGTCTTAGGCCCTTTGTACACACACGTTTTTCTTGCCGTGAAAATCTACGGTTTATTCGCTGTATGTAGGCACGGTCGTCAATGTTGTATGGATCACTGTGGAAGCTTGTTGACAGACACGTTTTTTACGGCGTAGATTAATCGCCGTGTGTAGACACAGTAGTCAGTGTTGTAAAGTCATATAACACTATTATTAGACACTAAGCTAGCTCAGAATCTATTAAGAAATAAAAAAGCATTAAAAACACACACACTCACACACATTTATTAATTTACTGCTGTTGTCCGTAACTTCGTCTGCGGACCAGAATGAAAAGTAGCCTATGTCCTTTTCCAGGTCATGGGCTACCCATGTGCCAAATTCATCCAAATCCGTTCAGCCGTTTTAGTGTGAAACCGTAACAAACACAGATATAAATCTAACTAGATGACGCGATTGTATGTACTTCGCGTGTCAAAAAACGGAGTAAAATTACGATCAATGATCGTAATCTAAGCTTTTTATTTAGCATTGGCACCGGAAATCCACCGAAATCTAGGAAAATGCCCTTTTATGCCATTTTGAGCTGTAAAGACTGTATAGAAAAAGTTGGCCGAGGTATTGGAAATGTTTTCTTTCATTGGTAAGTAAAATTGTTTCTAAATTGTGTGTGAAAAGTGGCACGCTTGGTTTTCATACAGATGGAGGGACTTGCGTTATCTAGTTAGATTTATATATCTGTGGTAACCAACAAATAAACTCTTTTTCACATTTATACTATTAACGGCTTGTTTCACCACCTACGATTAAGTTCCTATTAACTTACTTGGCAGATAATTTCATACAAATTCTGTTCCATTTTTTAATTTACTCGAATAGTGGCTATTCGGACATTCGTATAGGCCCTGAGTATAACAAGACAATACAAAAAGAAGAGGATGGTTATGAATCTGTTAATTACCAAAAAGTAGATTTTAAACCACTCCAAAAACACCTAAACTGATAAAACAAAATCATCATCCAAATTTTGCTAAAACCGTCCTCAATTCGAACCAATCAAAACACTTTGAACTAATACAATAACTGATATTACACGTTAACCAGCGAAAACCTAACAATTCCCAGAAAATAAGGTCCCATAATGAATTCAAAATGGTTTATTTAATTTCGTTTTGCCAAATTGAAATTGTTACCGAAGATGACATTTTAAATTGTTTCGTAACGAGACTTCTAATTATATCTGGCGTTCTTAATGTTTCAATTTATTGTCAGTTCACGGTATTATGGAAAAGGGTAGCTAAATGGATTTGGGGAAATGTGTCGGTAAAGTGTATGTAGACGATGTTATGATTGTTTTTGGTGGAGATGGAAGATTTAAATTATTATGCTTAAAAAAATTGCAAAATAATATTTTCTGATAGATGAATAGGTATATATTTAATGGCGCAGGATAGTCTTTACAAGAAGAGGTCATCGTATTAGTGGTTCAGCAGCTTTCATAGATAATCAGGATTGTGACGGAATATAGCAATATAATAATAGTTCTTCTCGGACGTAGTTTCAGCCACCATGCAGCCATCGAAGCAATTCTGTGTCACTCATATCCAACCTTTTCGGTGATTCCAGTAACTTCGTAGCAAACCTAGACGTGCGTCACATCGCCACTGTCTAAGTCTATTTGGCGCAGCCGTGAGGCACACTCGCCTGCTAATTTCTTAAGCTCGACTCCCACCGTGCGCCATATCGCGCACGCGCACCAGCCCGCACGAGGACGCTCCGCCACGCACGCGTCTGCGCTACCCACGCACGTTAGGTTTCCCACGGTGCGTCGTGCGGGCTGGTGCGCGTGCGTCCGCGATATGGCACACGGTGGGAGTTGAGCTTTATATCGCACTTTACACTTCTTACTTTTTTTAAATCTGCTGTGTAATTATACTGTGTGCTTTTTAGTCTGTGATAAATAAACGTATTTTCTTTCTTTCTTTCTTTCTTTCTTTCTTTCTTTCTTTCTTTCTTTCTTTCTTTCTTTCTTTCTTTCTTTCTACCTTTCTTTCTACTTTACGCCGTTATATTTGTCATATTTGTAAATAAGTACAGTAGGTTTTCGGCATTTTAATAAATAAGTAGGTACATGCATCAAAGGATCTAAATGCAAGGCATAACATAACATCAATGAAACTTTACACACTGACAATGTCATCTGTCTAACCATTTCCCAACTATGTTGGGGTCGGCTTCCAGTCTAACCAGATGCAGCTGAATACCAGTATTTTACATGGAGCGACGGCCTATCTAACCTCCACAACCCAGTTACTGGGTAACACGATACCCCTTGGTAACCCGTAACAACTGTCAAAGATCTATAAAGGACTCCCGGGACCACACACTGACAATGTAATATTATTAATCCGTATTCATACAAAGGTACAATTTAAACATACAAAACTAAGACGGATATACCCTTGCTTTTTAAGCAACAGATGAAAATTTTCACACGAACTGCAAATATAGAAAAAAATTATAAACATCCCCACGATAAAAAATCTGTTTTCCCTAAAATTCGAAAACAGTTTAATAAAACAGCCAAGTTATTCCAAGGGACCCCCATCTATAATAGGAACAGTGAACCTTTTAAAAACTATGACAATAAAAAAGATATATTTCTCAAAAAGTTGGGCGATAAACGTGTAGCATGTAATTGGCCGACAATTTATGTGGCATTCGTACCACTTCGGGATTCTTCGGGCGGAATCGGAAAGTTACGAATTGAGTCCTTATTCGATGATAGAAGTTTGTTGCAGTTAAATTGACTGTTCTTATACCTACGTTTTTTGGCAATAATAACATTGTTTTTGCGACATTAAGCTTTAATATTTTCGTCTAATGTTGCATGATGACATTTTCTGCGGTAATATGAACAGCCCTTTAACAAAGTTTCCTACAAAAACAGTTTCTAGAAAATCGTAGCCAAAACCTAATTGGGCTTAATTCTGTTCATTTTTAGGGTTCCGTGCTCAAAGGTAATGCCGGTTTGGAACCGCAATAATAACTAGACTTAAAATTTTCATAAAATAATTATGTGTAACTGTTGTAGAGCCGTTATCAAGACCAATAATAAACAGCAGGTAATCTGTCAGGGATAGTTCTGGGCCCTATTTAATATCAGTTATATTAAATAAGGCTCAGAACTAATAATGCGACATATTTGTCAAAAATTACTTAATTGTCACAATTTCACGACCGGTGCTGTTTGAAGTTGAAAACTGTTTTTATTTTCTTCTTAATTTTCAGATTGTCGTATTCTCGCCTATCACTTGTCGGATTTATAAAAAAGGCTCCTGATTGTACAGAGCCCGTAGTCGGTACGTGAATTTAATTTGCATTCGTTCGGTTTATAGATACTATAATGTCATAATGAAATGGATACCTCACTAGAAAATATAGCAGAAATAACGTTATACGTAGTTATTCCCAAAGAAAATCTTAGCTCAATTTTACTTAGATTTTCCTAGTCAGCTCATAAAAAATTTTGTTCATTACAATCTTATAAGGCTCTTTCAATCACGTTAATAACAATTAATAAGCTCTTAACATAAATTAATAATACTAACTAATTTTAACCTTTCTAGATGAAAGTTATTTTCGCTACTGAATCAAGTTTCACTAGGTTATCTTCTATCAAAATAAAGTATGGAGGATGAAAACTAGTTTTGAACGCAAGTAATATTTTTGTTTTAAAATATCATTTTATATTTGTTCTTTAGTATATTCTTGAAAAGCAAAACTATAACTTTCTCATAGCTTATCGAACATCATCAAATTTTTTCTCGCAACTTCTTTTCAGTATGTTGCTTCATAACATCACACCTGTAATAAACAAAGGGTTAGGCAGAGTTGTACTTTAGTACATTCACATTTCACCGGATATATTTAAGTCCCATGTAATAGAGGACGAGCCTATTGCCATCAACCGGGCACAAATCCAAGTTCCAAGCTGCTACTGAGAAATTCATGATGAAAAAGCTCAACAACACTTTGTCCGACCTGGGAATCAAACCCAGACTGCGATAAAAGATAAAAAAAAAATAAACAAGTAAACTCACTTTGGCATTATTTTATAATATAAGTTAGGATTATGAAACAAAGATGAATTACAATTAAATTCCTATGTGGAAGAAATTAATTATTTTATCTGGTCGTTATTTCTCAGTTTCCACGTAAAATTCTTGGTTGACGATAAATTCAATGTCAACGTTTTCAAGAGCTCTATCCTCACCTCAAAAATTCACGTCCAATTTAAATCTCATCTTCTTATTCATCAATTCTTTTATTTCCATTGACAAACATCAAAACAGCCCATTAATATATAAAATAAGAAAACATCTGTAAAGGCTTTCAAAAGATCTCAACTCAATTTTATCTCTTAAAAAAAATATTTTGCTAAGACCCCAAAATTATTCTTTTCAGTTTGGACCCGAAATAATAAGCTTTTGTTAAACAGTCAACAATGGTTACAAAGGTGTTAATTTAAGAATACAGCCATTTGTTAAAACGGAATTACAATTCTAAATCTGTCGCCCTATAAAGATATTACGGTTGTAATCTGTAATTCAAAGACCTTTATGAATGTTATAATTTAACTTTAAGGGATTGGAGGTTACCGTTTTAATTTGTAATTAGGTGAAGATTTTAGTGTTACGTAATGTAATGGGCTGGGAATTAGGGTCTGTTCACACGGTCCGGCTACCGGGTACCCGATTGCAAAATGTAAGGCCCATTCACGATGATACTCAGAAGTTACGTGATACAAACTGAAACTACTAATGAGCAGCGAAAATGTCACGGTACTAGTATTTCAACGGCGGTTCGTAAATAATGCGACTTACTAACTCGTCATTAACTATTTTGTGATTGGTTGTAACGTGAGGCACACAGTGCAGAGTAGTAGTAAAGAAGTGAGTGTGTAGTTTTATGGTAGTTTTACATAACATAACATCACTCCTTGTTTGGGCCAAGGGGTGGGCAGAGATGTACCTAATTTTACACCCACATTTTGACAGTTGTGTTTAAGTACCAAGTAATAGGGGGCGAGCCTATTGTCATCAACTGGACATCCAGGCTTCGGGCTGTTATTGAGAAATTCCAGATGTAGTAGTATTGGTTTTAATTTGTTACATTAGATTGTGTTCCTTGCATACGGTACTCTGCCAAATAAAGATTTTTCTTTCTTTCTAGTAAGTTTGAAAGCTTTCACACGTACCAGCACAATTTTCCCGGCTTATACATTTGCCCGCGGTAACCGGTACCGAGTATCCGGTACCTGGAGCGTGTGAAAAGGGGCTAAAGGGGTCGGAGTTCTTGTTAGCTAACGTGTATAGGAAGAGGTAAAATTCAAATGAATTTGTAGGAATTTTAGTATGTTTAGTGTGTTTTGTATTTTTTACTAGGTGTCAAATGGAATCTAAGAGCTCATATTATATTTGAATTTGGTGCGTAAAGTAACATCAAGAATGAAATTAATATAATACAAGTTCCAAAGCAAACTGAGAAAAAAAAAATCAAAGAACAACAAGAAAATTTCAAAATCCACTACCAACTTAAATTATCCGTATATTCAAATGACAACTGTCATTCTTTGACAGTTAACATGAAATGGCTGTAAGACGGCAAATTGACGTAGAATGTTATTTTGATGAACAATTAATGGCCTTGACCTTACAATTAAAGAAGTCGCCTAGCAATAAAAATGTTACTTCGTTTCAACCCAAACAAACTAACCTTTATTTAGACCTTTTGAAACGGGCCAAACGGGCCAATTAAGCCATCAAGCTTTCAGTAAAGAAATATCTTCTACGCACACAAAAATCTGTATGAACCAAGATTACTTTCAAAACGGTTTGCATGTTCCACAGTTTACAAAGTATAAGACATTGAAGCTTGTACAAGAGTTTTTATGACGCTAAACCATCGGGGGGGAGCAGAGCTGCTGGATTATGGCGCATTTTTCTCGCAACAAAATTAGCAGTTGTTCCGCTAGAGACTTAAGCTTCAGGTTGTGGGCTTGGTAACAGCGGAGGCGGGGGCGGATTGGTACTAAGTAACGATTTTACAGATGCTTTTAAAATGTTTGTAAAGGGTTATGTTTGGAATTATTAATGCTAAGTACAAAAAATCTTTCACTATTAGACAGCTACACTATTCCCATTTTTATCCCAGCATAATTATTATGTACGATTTTTGTGGAAATCTCCATGCGGGCCAAACGGCAGGAGGTTACTACATTTTAAATTGATCATTGAATCATACATGTGTCTGGTCACCCGTGTCCGACCTGACACTACCATGCACAGTTAACAACTACCTCCCTATTTTTTTGTTAGAATTGTAATCTTATATACGGTGTGTCTGGTCACCGGTGTCCGACCCGTTAAGGCAAAGCAATATGATCAATTTTATCGACAAATCCAGCATAATAAGGCGTTTTGCCCCAACTGTTTTGAAATGGTTAAGTAAAACAAACAACCAAATTTTTTCACGCTTTTTAAGTTTCAAGTATTTAATGGGAGTTTTTGATAAACCTTTTAGTGTCAACTTATTGCCTACTTTTGTGGCTGTCGAACGAAACCACTATTATATCTGTAGGACCTCTAGATCGGTAGATATTGCAAAATAAATGAAACAACTATATCAACCGAAAAAAAGCAATCGTGGCAAAATGCCTTATTGTGGTGGATTTATAGATAAAATTGATCTTATTACTTCGCCTTAACGGGTTGGACACCGGTGACCAGACACACCGTATATAAGATTACAATTCTAACAAAAAAATAGGGAGGTAGTTGTTAACTGTGCATGGTAGTGTCGTTTATGATTATGATGACGATTATGATACCTAATTATGATTAACTCACATTACCATAAACGATACATTTAGACAATTGATTGATAAACGCATTATTATACAAATAACATAATAATAATAACACACTGAAACATCACGCCTGAAATTTTTATTTTTCATTTATAGTTTTCTTTTATATTTTGTAAATGTAGATGTTTAGACCATTTTTTATTTCATTAACTACCTGGTATTTGTTGGCAGACCTACTCTGTATACATATTACACTGTAAATTGAAAACATCGGTAGGTAGGTAGAGTCGCCGTAGAGTTTCTTGCCGACTCTTCTTCATAGAAAACGACCAATTGGAATCATATACCTAGCTTGTCACTTTTCATAAGTGCCCTTGTAGGTTTGCCTTTGCGAACTAAAATATTTTGATTTTAATTTTGAATCCGCAAAGAGTTAGGCAGTAGTGTACCTGGAGTACTTATCGCCAGTTATATTTAAATCCCATGTATTATAAAAAATAAGAATAAATCACGAGAAAGATGCTATTGCTCAACTTTCTAAGCTTAAGATGCAGATACATGCATGAGTGGTTTAGCTTGCGTGTTCTGTACTGAGCTCACGCAACGCGTCGTACGTCCAGCCAGTAATAGGACTCGTCCATTAAGGAGAGCTGTCCCAAATTAGATGTATTATTAATTGTAATACGTAAAACAAGGTTTCAGAAAAATAAGCTTGATCGATTTTGCGTGATTCTCACTTTTTTTTCCGCGTTAGACATAAGTTTACAAATTAATTTCACTATGTAATATAAACATAATCTAAAATATTCGTATATTAAGTTAGAAAATGCTCTAATTTAAGAAAAAAAATGTTTCAAAACATTAACCCTGCTCGTTTAAACGTGATCTTTAGTATAAAATAATTAAAAGACGGTTATCGTCGCCTTAAGATAGATTGCGTACTTGCATCTACATTAACGAGAATTTAATAATAATAATAATAATACCATTTATTTCAGGCAACACAGGCCCATAGAAAAAATACCTTAACCTAAACATACATATTTTAATATAGACAAAAACTAGTGTTAATAAATAAGGCTTAGACTATGTTAGTAACACTTCAGTCTGCACTAGCTTGACTTTGTGCTGTCCTGTGGAATTTGTCCGCGGAAGCGACGGAAAACCACGTCCTGCGGCCAAAAGTCTTCTTCCATGACGAGGGGCAGATAAAAGTTCGGTACACGCACGACGAACGCCTTGAAGTTGACGTTCCTGCGCGACTCTAGTAACTGCACCCTCGGCGCGTACTTCGTCTTTTGGCGCACGTACTCCACGATGTCCTCCGCCTTAGTGGTGTAGTGCAGGCGGGAGATGTACACCGGTGTGTTCGGCTTTGCGGCACGCAGGCTCACTTCGGGGTCCTGCAGAGCCTTGCCGCAGCGGTTCTGGTTCGTTCGCGATCGGCGCTTCCTCCTTTGCACCGTCACGAAACCATCATCTTTGTCAGCACTATTCAGCGCCTTTTCAGGCATGGGCTTGATCCTGGGAGCGCCAGGGGCAGTCGCGGTAACGCTAGCGAAATCCCTTTGAAGGGGACCCACCCGGGCTGCAGACACTGGCAGCGGGACGGTGCGAGGGGAAGCCTATAATTATATTTGAATTAACCCTGAGTTATCTGTTAACTTCGACTTATTTAGCTAACCCATGAACGCGCAAGTGGGCCTAAATGGCTTAACTTCAGATGTTTTTCTACCATATAGCAAGTAGAATACTCTTTAAAGCTATACTGAGCATGTAGACATAGGATTAAAAACCTATATAGCGCTTAACACACGGTAATTCTTCTAACACGATCTCAAAAATTAACCTCCAAACATAATTTTCGTCTTAACCCGCTGTCCACCACACCCTCTGATACCCCAAATATTACCTAGCACACGTGTTCGCGCAGTATTAGGATTATGCAACTAATAAACAGTTTCCTAGGAAAAATAACAAAAAAAAAATCCTGAAGCAGAATATTTTAAAAGTAAACTATGACTGTAAAGTATTTTTCATAAGTCCCACTCATACAGGCGTGTTTTGTTAGCGGAGAAAAGAAAAAAAGAACTCCTTTTATTCATATTTTCCTGGTACTTTTTCCTGAGGGCGTTTCTATGGCGGAGTAATAAAAATGCTGTGATAGTATTTTAATTAGGGAAATACATTAGTATATTTGTGCTGAGCGTGAGAAGATTCCAACCTTTTATGGCAAATGAACATCGAGGGGTCGTAATATTGAAAAAAAAAAAACTTACTGTTCGTTCTAATAAAATTATAGTGAACGGTTTGTAATAAATAACAGATGAAGATAATAAAGACGCATATCAGAAAAAAAATCATTATGGTATGGGTTTGTACTTTCTTATCCAAAGGAAAATATCGTGAAATTACTTGAACTTAATATTTAAATATCGCCATCACGTAGAGGGCAAGAGTGGCGATAAAAATACTCGTTCATTCTCTTCGTAAGCAGAATATTCTTTGCCTCTGCAGAATCTAATGAAGTTATTGGCTCTTAATAAATACAAAAACGCTGCAATCCTTATTCCCAAGCCACAGCAAAACATAACATAAAGAAAAAAACCTTCTACGAGTATTACAATTGACAACAAAAATAGTTCTCAATACAAATAAACGAGTGTTAAACAAAGAGCACTATTTAATTGAACGAGATTGAACCGGATCGGACCGGATTGTAGCGTGGATAGCCGGTTGATACCGGGATTATTCGAAATACTGAACAACGGTTATAAAAACGGTTTTAAATAATATGTGTTTGGAAGTTTAAAAAAGATTTGTGACGTTTCTGTGGAAGAGAAAAACAATAAACCTAGTTACCATATACAACATGTAAAACAAAAACCTTTCCGATCCGTGAGAGTGTTGTTAAGTATCGTACTAAGAAGCTATTCAAGTGGCAATTTACAGAAAAAAAAAACGGCGCAATCTTTGGGGACTGCCGATAGAAGTGAAAACTAAGTATCGCCAATTAACGAAAATGTCAGGAATTTATGTGGCTTGCTGGCAGTACAAGAACGAAAGCTGTAGCTCCATTAAAACAATTCCAAAAAAATAAAACAGAGTGCGCTGTCAACAAATTCTACTCTCCCTCCGTCTTACGAATTTTTGATCAGGTCACGTGTCCTGATGCGAGTTTATCATTTTTTACCCATTCAAAAAAAAGTGCACAACGCCTCTAGAGAAAGTTTTGTCTTAAAAAATCGCCATATTTTTTTACAATTTCCCCTCTGGTCTTATTTATCCGATACTAATGTTGTAACTGGTGCTTTGCCATCTTCGAAAATTTTCAAGAACCTAGGAACTTTAAATTTTTTGAAACATTTGTGACGTTTCTGTGGCAGAGCAACAAATTCTTTGAAAAGTGTTTCTCAGATGCACTCCCAGAAACCGTCTGAATCTGTTAGGGTTTTCCAAACACAACCACTAGTCGTATTAAATAAGGAGTCGAACATAAATTACCTTTACAGCCCGAATAATACTTGTTCCCTTGTTATTCAAGCACTATTATTATTACTTCAAAAGGCTTGTGTTCAGCACTCTGTAGACGTTAACATGTAAAACGCCTGAATTTAATTTACATGTAATTATTAAAGGTTTAGTTTAGTCTAATAGACTGCTTCGTTGGGTTAGTGGTAGCAAACTCTACTGCTGAACATGAGTTCCTGGGTTCGGTTCCCAGGTCAGGCAAGGTATTATTGGGTTTTTGGAATTTCTCAGTACCAGCCGGTAGTCTGGATTTGTGCCAAGTTGAAGGGAATAGGCTCGTCCCCTATTATATGGGACTTAAACATAACTGGCGAAATGTGGGTGTACTATAGGTACACCTCTGCCACCACTTCGGGGAAACGTGCGTGATGTTATGTTATATAGTTTTGTGTAGACAATAACGTTACTCTATAGATAAAGCAGTATCTGTAACTAACAGATCTGTAGTGGTTACACCGCCACATACGAACTACGCAGCGAAGACATGACGTCACTCAATTCCTGCATCGCGCAGTTAGAGTTTACCGAGCGAAAAACATAGATAAGGCTATCCGAAATCAACTTACGGGCAGTAGCCCGCCAGACATAACAACCCGACTGGTTGGAGGATCCTCCCTTTTCTATGGTGGATGAGTGAACTTTACACCCTGTTCCTCATACCCCTAAAGATCTTTGACTGTCGTTACATAGAAACAAATGTCCGAAAGTCTGAGAACTAGTCTTACCAAGCATTGATATACGAAAAAAATTACCAAGGATTACCGTGCTACTTAGTTACGGGGTTGTGGAGGTCAGATAGGCAATCTTTCCATGTAAAATTCTGCTGTTTAGCTGCATCCAGTTACACTGGAAATCGACCTTAGTTTACGCAAAGTGTATAGTTGCGAAAAGATGATAAGCCGGTACATTTTTACTCTCCTTTTGATGCTCATGATATTGACTCCTAAGTCTAAGCCATTACAAAAAGTTTGAAGTACCCTCGTTCCGGATAAAAGTTTTAAATCGGTGTTACAGTACAGCTGCTGATCTTCTCATGTCGGCTGAAAGGGTTCGGATCAGTGGGGGTCAGTTGGGTCAGTGGGTCAGATGTGTCACTCGGCTTATGGAAAGTGTAGATTTCTGGAACGAGATACAATCATGATTGTGTTTTCACCTGCTTCGCCCTAAGATAGACTGGGAAAAAACGCCGATTGCCTTTAACTCTGAATTTTTCTGAATTTAATTTACTGAAGAAATTTGTACATACTAGTACTATGACTACTTCGATATTGAACTTTATAATTTCACACTTCGTGACTGTTACTGACAAACACACAATGGAATAATCTAAACTAATATTATAAAGAGGTGAAATATGTTTGTTTGTTTGTTTGTTTGTAAGTTTGTATGTAGGGGTAATCTCCGGAACGATTGTCCGATTTGGAAAATTCTTTTTGCATTGGACAGGTCAATTCTTGAGAAAGATTATAGGTGGACGAAGTCGCGGGCGGGCTAAAGTTATAACTTAACTTTTTTTTAAATTTTGATTCTCACTGCATCAAAAAAATCAAAATCAAATTCAATTCTGTATTAATGAAACAGTATAACGTACTAACTACTTAACTAATAATAAAATGTATCACATTAAACACCCAGTGCTCTTCCTCCTATCTCCAACTTGATCAATACTGTGCCCGAGGGTCCATGATTGTGACTAATATAATTATTTCCCTATCAACTTTAAAATTTATGGTACGCACTAAAGAATTGAGAATATCAAATTGAATGAATGCATTACCTACATAATTTTACACAGGTACATACAAATACACCCTATTACTTACACACACACGATCACGTACAGCTCTCATCAAAAGTCAAAAACTCGTACAAATATTTATCCCGATGCACAAATCGAACGGCTGCCAACATCCTGCTAATTAAACCAATTAAGAATAAAGGGTTTAACATCATTATTTACAAACTTACAACACTGTTGACTTTTCATTAAAAACAATAAACATTCGTTTAAAATCCAGACTGGATGTATAAGCCGTATACGGACAACCAATTTGTGTTACATACTCGTAAAGGCAGAAAATATGACCATTTGCAGCAAATATTATTTCGAGAGCTACTTATAAATTGATGTTTTAAATAATTTTATTATTATTTAGTAATTGAAAATAATAATAATGCCTATAATGTTCCCACTGCTAGGAAACAGGCCTCCTCTCGGTGAGAAAGAGTGGTCCGTAATCCGACACGCGAAAGGCCTAAAATTTTCGGTTCTAAGACATGCCGGTTTCTTCACGATGTTTCCCTTCACCATTTTGAGAGCAGTGGAAATGAAATAACTTACACAAAGTAAAGCGCCTGTCTGAGTCCGAACCTACGACATAAACAACTCGTAAGTTGCGGGTGTTACCACTGGACCACCACTCACTGCTCTCCACAATTTAGTAATTATTTTTATCACTATTGCCGTGTAATGAATTTTGATGAACCCCCAACTTAAAATAGCAAAAAAAAGTACTTTCGAAATTTTTAATTTTGCGGGGTCCATTGAAGGCATCATCTTAACTGGCTGATCTTTGCAGCTCCTCCCCCACCTTTTTGTTCTTCAAACCTCAATTCTAAACTGTCTTTTGTTTCCTCCCACAGATCACGCCTCAGCAATAGTTGGCACAACAGCTCGCCTCCGCTGCCGCATCGATGGCCGCTCGTGCGGGGCCATGCACAGCATCAAGTGGTACAAGTCTGAGTCCAGGCTGTATGTGTACTCCATCTCTGGGAACACGCCCATAGATAGGCCGGAGGGACCTATGAAGGATAGGTGAGTTTGTTTTGCATTTTTATCTTGGTTATTTTGGATTTATAACGTTTCCTTTTCTTTTCGTTTTTATGTTTAGTGTTTATCAGTGGAAACTTGTAAATGGCCTTCAGTTTTATATTGTTTAAGAACACTGTGTAAGTTAGCACGAATAAAATAAATAAATAAAATAAACCTGTTACATAATTGCAGTTTCCTACAAAAGTTCAAAACAATAAAAATACAGTAATTTTGTTTTCTATCTAGTTTAAAGATTAGATTATTGCAAAATTTCGAGAAAAGTGACCATTTAAGGTTACATTTTCACATAAAGTGCGAATATACTCTTGGGAGAATTTTATTATAGGTTCGATTTTAGCCTGCAAGGTTAGTGTAAACTGCGTCACAAGTTTATGTTTATTTGCAACGAATAACTTGGGTGGTATACATTTGTTGCAAAAGTCCGTGTGAAAATCAGCCAGAAAGGCAAATTAAAAATGAAATTTTGTATTTTATGTTTGCTTTCTGTGATGGTGCTGTTTACAAAAGACGTTTGACAAAAAATAATCAAATTCAGAAAACTCAAGTAATAAGGTAAGGTCAACCGGGGCATTAGCGTCTTTGGGGCAATTGCGTTTATTTGAAATAATTTAAAATCTGTTTTAAAACCGACCTCTCCTGCCATCTAGTTTTGTTTATTTTTAATAAAATTAAAAATTATAGTTTCAATAGATGGCGTTGAAACGCATAGATTCAAAATATCGGCCATATTGAAAATCATTTGATTTTTGTGAAGTTGTGCTACACGAGGTGAGTGATCGAAATCCTTAAAAATCCATATTTTTTCTCGGTTTTCCGTTTTTATTCTGAAATGTACTTAAATAATATATTATAGCCTGTCTATAACAATAGTTATTTTTATTGAAATCGTTTTGGTTGTGGAGAAATGATGATTTAAATTTTTTAGGTTAGGTCTGAGCTTATGGGGTAAATGCATCTGCAGTTTCGGGGTTATTGCGTCTATATGACGCATTTGCCCCAAAACCAGAGATGTTAAACCTTAAACTTAATGTTAACCTTTATTTCGTGTTTTTTTATTTTTATTTAATAGTTAATTTATTTTCGTAATTACCTAAATGTTTCAGAGAGTTTTGTTTAGCTTTGAATTTAAATTTATCTTTCTTCATTTTTTAACTTTTTGTGAGAACTTTAGCGATTATTTTTTGCTATAGTGAAGTTATCAATTTGTGTTGCAGGTAGAATACGATCACAATGGTTATATTGAGATAAATTGATATCAAAAATGTATATGTTACTTTTATTTAGCACCCATTTTAGGTTTTTCTAGGAGAGTTCATTCTAATTTTACTTTCACAAATAAAATGTTCTTAACGTCTGGATTTGACACGGGGTAAATGCGTCTAAGAGAAAATAGTCGCATTTACCCAGTTTATATGACATAGCTTCTGATGTGATGATTATTTAATATTTTTGTAATTTACTAAAAGATTCGTATAAAAAACTTTAATTGAAGGAAAATATATTCATTTCAGCCTTCAAACGTCACAGGTTTAAAACTTATTTAATGAAGACGCGTTTGCCCCAATACGGGAAAAAGCGTCTAAAATTCCAATTAAAAAAAAAATGCGTATTTACTCGTATTTACTGTGACTAATGGAACACACAATAAATTAAGGATGCACACAGATAATTTCTATATACATTTGTATTAAGGATTTCTCTAATAAATTTATAATTAGTGTGATATGAATTTTCAATAGCCTGTAAGGAATTTTTATGACGCAATTGCCCCGGTTGACCTTATTTATTATTGTAACCTAAAAGTATTGCTAAAATAATAAAACGGTGGTTTGACATTTTTTCCACACAAAACCGCAATTTTTATTCTTCATATAAAAGTTATCTGACTATTGAAAAATCGGCCTTTAGTAGAAGGCGTTCCATCACTAAAATAACTGATGTCGCTAGAAAAGCTGCCACGCTTAAATTGAATTGGGCTGGCCACGTCTGCCGCATGTCAGATGATCAATGGGCCAAATTTTCGACCTAGTGGGTAATGGCAAACGACATCGCGACAGGCCCTGACTGAGATGGCGGGATGAGCTGAACTCCTTCAGTAAAGATTGGTCTTTGGCAGCTCTAGACATAGCGGTGGAAACAGAGTAGGGTGGCCTTTGCCCAGCTGTGGGACAGTGGTAGAAAATAGTAGATACTTTTAGTTTCTAAAACAATAAAAGTAAAAACGACAGCACTACATAAAGTTGCTTATTGTCTTGTTCTGCCAAGTTTTTTTTCTTTCCTCTGAGTAATACAACAAGAGGGATGAAGATGAAACTACATGCACTTAATTGAACCAACAACTATATTTTCCTGAAGTTTTCTTAGAATTATAAAGATTCTTGGTTGTATTAGAGTTTTTTTCTCTAATTATTGAACAAAAATTAACCCCTTATTGTATTCATGAGTATCTAATCATTATTTTTGTAAAATAATGATTAGATACTCATGAATACAATAAGGGGTTCATTTTATAGTATCCGCGTCAGTACCTGCTATCTAATAGAAAAAAACAATAATAAACCAAAGTTTGAATAAGATTAAGGCTTTTGCAGACCAGCGCGAATTGTCGTGCGACGCGACACGAACAATAAATACAATTTCTAAGAAAACTTCACGATATAACAATAAACGGTGTCGCATCGCGCGACAAGTCGCGCTGGTCTGCACAAAGCTATAAGCTCTTGCCTAACTGAAGTGAATCCCGCGCGGGATGCAGAACTAAATTCGCTCGTGACGTAGACTATGTCAACTTAAAATAAACTGCCACGAATAGTACCGTGGCTTTTGATAATTTAAAACAATCGACGCACGCAGTCGCGTCTGCATCCCGCGCGAGATTTGCCTCAGTCTGTCCAGAGCTCTAATACGTTTCAACTCTAAACAAAATGTCTTTATAATCCACAAGTTCAAAGAATAAACTCAAGACGCCACATAAACTTAAATCGGCACAAAATAAACAGCTCAACTAAAGAGCCGATGACGTCACGTCTACCATTGTTCATAACAGCCGCACTTACCGGCTATTGTGCGCAATGACACGGCGATACATCTCTGTCTTGGCGCATTTTGTGAGAAAAATTCTCTTGTATTGTCTTATTTCCGTGAAGTCTGGCTATCTGAAATATTATTGTGAGGGTAGTGTAGTATTTTCGTTTGGATACTTGAAGGAAATTCTTGCATTGAATTGCTGAAAAGGGCGATTTTTGTAGAGAGAACGTTGAGTTTTTTATGGCAGACTACTTATTTGAAAACATAATCAGTCTGAGGGGCTCGTGGCTAAGTAATAACAGCCGCACGGGTTTATCGTTCAGGTTAAGGTATAACGCTTGCCACGGTTGGTCCGTGGATGGGTGGCCATCTTTACATACCAAGACCCATCCGTGCCTCGGATAGCACGTTAAGCTTTTGATCCCGGCTCTCATTCGTAGATCTATGGCAGTCATTACGAGTAGGCATAAGCCCGAAAGTCTGACAACCAATCTTACCAAGAGGTATCGTATTACCCAGTAACTGGGTTGTGGAGGTCAGATAAGCAGTCGCTCCATGTAAAATACTGGTATTCAGCTGCATTCGGTTAGACTGGAAGCCGACCCCAAGATAGTTGGGAAAAGGCTAGGAAAAAGAAGAACGACTGACGGGTCATCTAGTCAACAGTAAATATGGGGGTCCTTGCCTAAAAATCTGACAATTGGTCTAATCTTAGTAAGTCAGTATCGCGTATTAATTGCATCGTGGAGGCCACTCAATGTAACGCATTGAAATTCAGCTTATAAGGTTAAACTGCAAACCACCCTCCCCTAGCAAGGAAAATGCAAACTAAATAGCGGTTGAAGGTATTTGAAACATCCACTAAATAAAGCATGAAACTTAAACCTATCACTTAGTAAACCCTTAATTCTGTACATTTATAAACAAATCACTAATACCATTTAAATTAAACATATCCGAACTATCAGTAACAGCTGATCACATTAATATTTCAACAAATTAGTCTAGACACCCTTTCTGCTGTCCACCAATTCACATATATGTGTAAACGTAGCCAACACATTATAATTTCGAACCTAAATGAATAGACATAAGGTGCTTACGAAGTGTATGTCAAGTTTGCTGAATCAACCTTCGAACTGGACATACGAAATTATCTTTACTAACAATAATTGCTATTTTATACCTTATTTCCACGTATGTAGGGTTTGAATTGATTTGAGAATTCGATATTGGTAGTAATTCCAATTTCAGTCCCTATTTTCATACACGTAAGGTGCATGTAAAGTGTTGATAAGATTTCATCGATAAACTTTTCCTTGTAGTTGACACAATGAAGTTTAGACCTTATTTATACAATGTAAAGGTACAAGTGAAGTGCAAATAGGTTGGTTGATCGTATTCACTGTAAAACTAATTGAATTCAGAATGAGCTCAAAATGGCGGAGTTATTACGTGTCGAAGTCAATTTTAAAATCATTTTGGTTTTGTTTCATGTTCGCGGACAGCCGTTGTTTTTGTATTTTGCGGAAAGAAAGAATGATGGACTTTCTATGTAAAAGTTTTGGCAAATTAAAAATTTATAACGTAGAAGTCACGAAAACAGTATATTGAATGCCTCGTTTTCAGCCTCAAACAGGTGTTTCTTTGAAACAGGCTAACTGCAACAAAGGTGTATAATGTTTCATAGTAATAATAGCGCTATAACAAAACATCACGCCTGTATTCCCCGAAAGGTTAGGCAGAGGTGTACCAAAATCCAGTTATGTTTAAGTCCCATGTAATAGAGGGCGATCCTTTGCCATCAACTGAGCACAAATCCAGACTCCGGGTTGCTACTGAAAACACTTTTCCCAACCTGTTAATCGAACCCAAGATCTCACGCTCAGCAGGAGCACCTGCGACCACTACACCAACGAGGAAGTAATAATAATAAGTATTTAATTTACCCTAAACACATTTTAACAATATTTTACATCTAAAAAATACTGGATACAATTTCTACTCGCCAACCCTCAATTTCTCACCCATTTCCGTAACCTATCGCATATGTAAATTAATTCCAGCAAAAACTCCTTGAGATAAAATACTCATTCATCAGAATGAGTGAATGAACGAATGATTAATTCCCCCTTTTATACTGAAAGAAAATCTTGAAAGAGATTAATCAGAAGGCAATAAGAATTGCCGGTATATCGACACGTAATCCGGGCGATCGAAAAAGATGGGACTCTGAGCTTTAGGGAGAGGTCACACTGGTAGCGAGAGCGATAATTATATTATTATTATCAGCTTTTGGTAGCAACTATATTAGGTATAATAAAACTTCTTGTGAGAGATAAGGGAAAGAATTATTCCCATTACACTTATTAACAATGTTAAGTAATTTTAATAAGTCTTACCAAGGCAACCTAATACTAAAAGGGTGATCAAACTAGTACCGTTTTACTTTACAAAATAAGATCTAACAGTCATTATCTCCAGACTAAACCTGCGAGCCAGTTTTTTTTAATATTTAGAACATTATTCCGACTCAGGCGAAAACTTAGTACCGGACAAAGTTATCAGATTACTGTTTGGTTTTAATTAAAAAAACTGGTTCGATAGTTAAAGCCATGACTGAAGAAAAACATTGTTAGTGTCGGTGATCTAACTCAAAATATTTAGGCAACAAATGATCGTCGCTTTTAATTCTTAAGGTCGGTTTAAAACAGTAACTACCTATATAAATACGAAAATGTCGAGATTATCAAGAAAATAATGCTCTTGCTCTTGTTCTGTGTTCGTTTGATCTAACCCCACCTTTATACAAAACATTCATCTGAAACAGGTTAAGATTGAAATCGCTCTCGCTCCTCTCAAGCAGTATAACCGCAACTTATATAGGATTTATTAACGAGTGATAATGGAATCTGTGCTCAATGTTTACGTCATTTCACATTAAAAGGGTTTTTTTGCGCGACTGGGCTCAGGCGCACGGTAAAAAGGGGTTACCTTTAGGCAATGCAATCGAAATACTATGAATTAAATATTTGAGAGACCGTTTGGTGTCTGAACGTTTGTAATTTGAAAGTTTGTTAATTTTTCATTGAAGTAGTCTAGACAACTAAGGGAATCGACATAGCCCGAAGATTTGGCAAACTTAAGTGACAGTGGGCAGGGCACGTTACCCGTAGAACTGATAACCGATGGGGCCGAAAGGTTCTGGAGTGGCGACCGGGTACTGGAAGACGAAGCGTTGGAAGGCCTCCTACAAGGTAGACCGATGAATTTGTGAAGGCCGCAGGAATCCGCTGGATGCGGGAAGCACAGAATCGGTCGCGGTAGCGGTGCTTGGGGTAGGCCTATTTCCAGCAATGAACGTCTTTCAACTGAAATAATGATGATGAGAATAGTGAAATAAAAACGTATTTTTTCACATTTTTTTAATTTCTTGTTACCGTTTTTTTTTGTCACATTCTTTAAATTTATTTTTATTTATTTATTGTAAAGTTTTATTTTATAGTTTTCAAACTGCGGTGGCCGCCACATAGCAGTAACCATCAAATGACGTCACTGAAAATATTATTATGAAAGAAAGTAGGTGTGTTTCCCTATAAAGAAAGCGTTTATTGTTACCACAAAGCCAAATCCCATCATTTTCATGACGGCCGTCATTGTAGTCGTTATATTGCGGCCACCGGTTTTCTAAGAAATCGTACCTTTACTACTGTAAAGTTATCTTCATTTAATTATTCATATTAAATATTAGCGGAGCTCGGCTAAGTAATAACAGCCGCACGGGTCAATCTATCAGGTTAACCTACGCTGATCGGGGTTGACCCGTGGATGGGTAACCATCTTTAAATGCCGAGACTCCACCGTGCCTCGGAGGGCACGTTAAGCCGTTCTACACTATATCATGGATGTTACGGGTCGTCAGACGCCCGAAATTCTGACAACCTGTCTTACCAGGGGGTATCGTATTACCAAGCTGATGGGTTGTGGAAGTTATAAATAGGCAGTCACTTCATGCAAAATACTGGCATTCATCTGCATCCAGTTGGACCGGAGGCCGACCCTTACATAGTTGGGAAAAGGCTACGCAGTTTTTTATTAAATCTGTATTTAATTATTCCACCTTTAAGCAAAGGGAATATGAATCACCGCTCTTGCACACTAGGTGTGTTGATGTTTTGGTTTACAACTTATTAATTCAAAACAATATGAAATTATATAAAACCCACTTATTATTCTCAAGGGTTTGGACCTGAAACCTTGTTCGCATCATAATAACAACTTTAAAATATCACACACGACTAATTCACAAATAAAACAAAAACACGTAACTCTAATAAAATATGAGCATAAACATCTGGCGTTTTGTTTAAAAGTAATAATAGTATCAATTATGTAAAGTTGTTTCATTTACATTTATTTTATGAATACCTTTTATTACTTGTAAACTAGCAGACTGAGAGCAGTGGTGGCCCAGTGGTAACGGCCCCGATTTACGAGTTGTAGGTCGTGGGTTCGAACCCAAGCAGGCGCTTTACTTTGTGTTAATAATTTAATCACCACTGCTCTCAAAACGGTGAAGGAAAACATCGTGAGGAAACTGGCATGTCTTAGAACCAAAAACTCGAAGACATGTGACATCTACCAACCCGCACTTGGTCCGCGTGGTAGATTACGGCCCACTCCCTCTTACAGAGAGGAGGCCTGTGTCCCAGCAATGGGAACATTAATAGGCTGATGATGCCTTGTAAACTAAAACCTTAATTACCAAGCCCGTCTTACCAAGAGGTATCGTGTTACCCAGTTACTGAGTTGTTGAGGTCAGATAGGCAGTCACGTCATGTAAAATAAAAGATATTCAGTTTCATCGAGTGAGACTGGAAGCCGACCTCAACATATCTTGGAGAAGGCATGGCAAAGGAAGCCAAGCCTTAATCACCATGCTTGTTTGACTTATTGGTGCTTACTATAATTATGTTATTGAGAGGCTAACTCTGCCCATCACATCACTTGTAATAACATTCTGCCTATACTATTTAAATGAGTAGGCAGAGGTGAGGGTACCCCCATATTTCGACAGTTGTGTTGAAGCGAGCGTATTGCCATCAAGCGGGCTTCTATCCAGACTCCTGTCTGCTACGGAGAAATTTCTATTGAAGAAAACCTGTAAACTACTCTTTGCCCAACACAGGGATCTAACCCTTGACTCTTCGCTCAGCAGTCATGCTTGCTATGGCTAGACCAGCGAGCCAGCTTATTATTGCCCAACATTTCTTCCTTCTTTCATCTTTAAATAAAATTCTTAGTCACCTTATTATGTTAAAAGGGAATTTTTCACAGCACACTTTTTAATCCAAGATGGCTGCCGCCACATCATAATAATTCACCGAGTCACCTTCTCGCCTCAGCAATGTGATAGAACAGTAATAAACATGCATACGTACCACTTTCACAGCCTTACGTGACGTCACACTGAGCACGTAGCATATTACTACGGCGTAGCTGCTACGGCGTAGCCTCGCTACGCCGTAGCTCTAAGGTAATTCGACTCAATTTAGATATCTCGATAGTACGCCGATTGCTTTACCGACTTTTAATAAGGCTTTGAGGACAAAAGGGATTTTTATATAATCAAATTATAATTTGGTAGACGTTGTCTCATAAATATGTAGAAGCAGACTATTACGCACTTTTATTAAATTCTGCTGAAGGCTTTCGTCTAGATATATTATTATCTATGTAATTTCGTTGGTGTCATTATTTTTGACTGATCTAAGGTTAAAAGGAATATAAAGGTGACATTTTGTCGACCGTGGTTTGTTAAATATATTTTATTGTGAGATTTAAAATAAATTAATATGTATGATTTATTTTAACTCAACAATGATGGATAGGTATTCGTCTGGATTCTTTTTTGTATTGTTACACCGCAATTTGCTGAGAAATAAACCTTAAAGAATAATCTTTTGTCTAATAATGGCTCAAAATAAACTATGAAAAAAACCTTAATTTAAGTAGCTGCATTGATACGCACTAAAGCACTTAAAAACAAATCGTTTTGAAATCAAAATACACAATAATAAGCAAAAACCAACACACACTTTCCCGTCATAAAAAATATAGCCAGCCACTTCTCCAAAAAAATAAGGAAATCTAATAAAAACGCGCGATGTCTTTGTGGAAAAAAAGGTAACCTCTACAACTGACATTTACCGTAAAATACAGGTGCCATAATGGGGGAAAATCCACGACTCCTGAAATTTTAATATAGCCTGCAACGTTCCTGGGAACACGACTGACAGCCTTTGTGAAATTAATAAATCTTTGTCGTTACTGGTTTGTGTCTTGACTTTGTGATGTTTAGAGGGTAGGCAGAAATGTAGGGGCTGTTTATATGGTGTTAAAGGAATCATGGTTTGACTGGCATATGTTATTTTGTATGACAAGGGAAATTACATCAAACGTTACAGCTCCTATCATTTAAATGATAAGGAGAACCGTAGGCCTCATGTTATTTATAGAGCGGCAGGGGGTCCTACATAGCAAGGGCAACCCGCCTCCTAAAAGGGGAAAAGCAATTTTTATTTCTAGATTCTACAATACAAAAAAACAAACATTAAAATGAAAAACTTGAAAAAAAAAATACCCAAAGAGCATAGAAATTTTTATTTCTACCTACTTCAATTCAAATTAAAAAAGTCTAAGTAGACCGGCTGCAGCCCTGACTCCAGAGTGCTCGGGCTTCTGCTGCACAGCGTGGGAGCGGCGCTCTTCTTCCGCTTTGGTGGGCGGTGGAAAGAGACTCCCGGGAACCTTAAAAATAGTAGTCATTCAGTCAGATTTGTGAAAGATTTGGACAGCAAAGAGTCACTATGCCTAATAATTGAGTAAAGTGATATATTGTTTTTATTTCAAAAGGTGTTGATGTAACAAACACGAAAGATAATAGTAGTTTGGCAGTGCATTGTCTAAGAGTTAATAATAGACACCAGCTTACAATCAGAGTATCCCTTCGAGTAAAATGAGGCATTTATATATTGTTAGAAAGAAAGAAGAAGAAAGAAAAATATTTTATTTGGGACTCTCACAGGAAATACAAACAGTAATAGAAATCTGAAAAGGAGGATCTAAAACTAACAAAAAAAATTATTCGAATAAATGAAAAAAAGTACTAAAAACGACCTGTGCGAGGCCAAAAATGCCTTTATCTCAGCATATGCTGCGATAATTAAAAAATAAATACCACAGCGCTGGTATTCTGGTAGGGCCCAACCACTTCGGGTATTAAAACTACCTTCGGGTTTTATACCCATTAAATATCAAACTAAATAAAAATGTTATATGAAGTTTCATTTCGTAGCACAAAGAATGATTTTTGGAAAACTGTATAGATTGTCCAGTTTCTTAAGTACATTATTTACACAGCACACCTGCATTACCATACCTCTGCCAGGACACCTAGGACACCTAACACCATTACCATCTCAACGAAAATTATCCTAAGGACACAATCAAGATCGACCAACACGATCTAAATTCTAAACTCGCTAGTTCTATGCTAAACCGTCAAGTTCTTAGGTAACGAGTCTGCATCGGTAACAGTTTAATAAGCTTATTTTAACTCCAGCGGCAGTTACAAAGCTTACTAGACTTAACGTTGTTACTACAGAATTAACTGTGGGATTGTCAGCTAGTTAATTAGCAGGGAAAATTATGTATTGTTGTGTTTTAATTTAGCTCACAAAATAAGCCGTGGAGTTAGGTAAATACATATGTCGGTAATTTAATTTGCTTCAGTTTGCTGGTAGCTGCATTCTTAATCCATTGAATGATTCTCAGTTTGTAAAAGCTGGCGTGGTTGCCTCGTTAGTGCAGTAGTTGCAAGCGCGTCTGTTTAGCTTGGGTTCCTGTATTCGATCGCCGGGGCCAGACCAGATTTTAAAAGGTTTTCCTACCAGAATATTATTAGCAGTAATTTGCGGATTTGTTGTAATAGGTTATCCAATTACTTACATGAGAGTTAAAACATTACAGGCAAATTCGTATAAATACCATAGTGAATAAGCCTGCTTAGTATTCAACTAATATACCTTTTAAACCTTTATCATTATCAGCCTATTACTGTTCCCACTGCTGGGACACAGGCCTCCTCTCTGTGAGAGTGAGGGGGCTGTAATCTACCACGTGGGCCCAATGCGGGTTAGTAGATGTCACATGTCTTCGAATTTTTGGTTCTAGGACATGCCGGTTTCCTCACGATGTTTTCCTTCACCGTTTTGTGAGCAGTGGTGATGAAATTATTTACACAAAGTAAAGCGCCTGCTTGGGTTCGAACCCGCGACCTACAACTCGTAAGTCGGGGCCGTTACCACTGGGCCACCACTGCTCACCTTTATACTACTTCGAAAAGCCAAAATACAGTGAGTGTTTTCACGGTACAAGTTGCTTGCTGAATTGCAGAGTTCAACAATTAAACTGACTCCCAAAATGCAGATGCAGCACCTCTCGGTCCATCTGCTTTAACAAATACCTCCGCTCACAATCAAATATGAAACTACCACATTCCAAATGAAGCCATTGGCACACTCAACAATAACAGCCAGTTTTAATTGGACGTAGTTCGGTGGCGCCTAATTAGCACATTCTGCCACAAAGTTGAGGGTGTTTGACTCGAAATAATTACAGTTTAAACCTTAAAGTTGCACCGGATACGGATATCATGCTTACTGATAATTTTATAACGTTTTTAGGAGGATTAGAGGAACAGTTATTATGAAATTAAGGAAGGCTTGGTGGAGGATGCTGGCTTTTAGTGCTGGGTGCATTTTCGGATGGTATTGTTGTTGTAATTTTGGAGGGTAGTCACGGAATTTTGTTAAGGAAATGCTTTTCTGCGAACGTTAACGTGGCTTGAAAGTTTTCTTATCCAGATCAGTAGGAATCGTGGAATATTTTGATGTTTTGTTTACATATTATTGTAATTTACTATCCTACTTTCAATCTATATTCAAAGAGTTGGTAAAGAATCGTTTCTTTCGTAACGTATAAAGTGTGCACTTTGCCCGTTTGATTAAGCTTAATTTTGGATTACTATCTTCCATAGAAACGGATATTTAACAATGTTGAGACATTACCTATGTATTTACTAAAAGCACTGCATATCCTAATGCTTGATTTACATTTACATTAGTTAAGTAGCGAGTTTAGTTTAAGTAGCTATGTGTCCAAACGTCAATTTAAAAAGTGTCCGATTTTCATTGTTTAGTGTCACGTACAGACATGAAAGGACTCAACTTAAACGTATTTTTATCAAACATGCTTGGAAATTCGAACATTATTTTGACAACCTTCTTCAAGGTAAATAAAATTGCGGTACAATACATGGATCGAATACATGGGAGCGCCCGGCCGGCAATGTTTCTATGAAAACTTATATCTGTCATGTTAATAAAAAATGGAACGAACATTTTACTCCAACACATGCCTACCAAGGAGGTAACTTATTAAAGATTTTATTTAAATTTTGATGAGGCTCGCAAAAAGAGCTGTTTAAAGTAAAGAAGAAACAAATGAACATATTGACGCGTGAAAAATTATCGTCATTGATCCAGGAATTTATAATTAATTTACTCAATTTGAATTTCCGCCCATTATTTGAAAAAAGTACTAGATTGGTGGACTCACATATGTGTGCCTCGGTTTCGCCTCTGACCACATTTTCACGATCATCCGTCAATGCCCCAGTTGCAGGCCGCGACAGTAATGTACTATAACTTAAAACTACAAACACCACAAAATCTTCCTTCTACTTCAAAAACAACAAAGCACATATATCACTCCACTGCCACTTTTAATCCAAAAGGACTCACCCAACTTGATTAGTTTGAAACTGAACCAAGCTTAAGCACCAGTGTATAAATCTGCTGTAAATCCGTTTCGGAGCTCGCTAGCCTACCCACTACTTCCACCCTTGTACGTTGATTTGTACCGGTCGTTAAGCGTTTTTGGAGCGTAATGGCAGTTGCATGTAGGTCATACTGATTTCGGGTATTGGATGGGATGGGTTTAAGTGGCATTAATGTTATATTTATAGGTAGGTGTATTTGTAGAACTTATTACGCTGATAAAGCTATAGAGGTTTTAGGTACAGGTGTAAAGTTGACTCGTCTTTTATAAAAAATGCAGGTTCCTCCAACCAGACGGAGCTCGTGTCTGGTGGGCCACTGCCCGATGATTTATGTCGGGACGTCATGCGATAAACTCTGCTTGCGCGATGCAGGATTTGTGTGACTTCACGTCTTTAATGCGTAGTTCGCAAGTGGCGTAGTAGATGCCGCCACAAAGTTTTGACAAGAAATGACAGAATTTTGACATTACCACATAAATTTTAGGCCTGAGACGTTCGAAAGTTGCCTATACGTACGAACTATGAATTAGAATCAAATTTTATTTATTTGTAAGAATGTAGTTTTACATAGTATGGATGGGCTTTTAATCTTCAAACTCCTAGACTAGCAGCCAGGTATCCATTCTTATCATCATTCTCCAGCCCTTATCCCCATTTATTTGTGGTAGGCGCAACATGTCTCTTTCTTCCATACAGATTCTATTAGTAGTCATGTCGGTAGTCACCGCCTTTCTAGCCATATCAGGTATCCGTTCTTATATCAAGAGTAATTTCTCTAACAATTCCCTTAGAACATAAAATTCTCCATAAACACAGCGAACCAACAGTAATTACATTACTTACTCCATAAACGTCAAGAGTATGAAATATTAAATAAACATAAATCTTAACTAACATAGCTTTAGTTATGCATAAAAACTGCATAAGCCACCATTTTTATTACTACGAGTTTTACGACCACATAAATACGATCCGCTTCGCGTCGGTTCGAACTAGTTCTGACCGGATACAACCGGTTATGGCCGGTGTGGTGCCAGATTCAATATCGAGATTTGAGGTGAGTAATTAAGGAATATGTTTGGAATATTTGTGACAGTTGGCAGGTTTAATTTTTAAAGAGAACTGCTCTTTAGTTCCAGTATAACAATGGCATAGTTCTAGAATTCAATAGGCTGTGGTTTTCTGCAGAAAAGAAATATAGAATTTAGTATCCTAAGGGCCTATTTCACGATGTCCGAATAGCCACTACTTACCGAATAAATTCAAAAATGGAACAGAATTTGTATGAAATTATCTGCCAAGTAAGTTAATAGGAACTTAATCTTAGGTGGTGAAACAGGCCCTAAGAGTTGTTATTAAACGGAATGACGATGAAAATATGCATGTAAAGCAAATTAGGTCAAAATAATTTACCTTTTCCCCCTGTTTTCATAATAAAGAAGTTTATCGTCTAAATACTTTGTGAAATAATATTATAACCAACTATAATATTAAAAAAATATCCTATTTTTAGCCCAAAACAGTATAGCCATATTATAAATTAAATTAATAATACAATCACCATTTGGCAACACCAGAGGGCCGAAATTGGAACTAATTTACATATTCCATGCACAATATTTCGTTCATTCGCTTTAATGGGTAGTTGGAAAACTATGCCATGTTTAAATTAACTCATTGGCTCATACCTACATGGGTCAAACTGACTATCTTCAGTGCAATCAGAAACTTTTTTATATCAGTAAAAAATCAGCTAAAAAGGTATACTCGTACATAAGACAAATAACAAAAAAATGGATTTATATAAAAAGTACGTTTTTAAGTATATTTGAAATATGCTAATTATTTTTGCTTGTGCTTTCATTGATACCCTTGATTTTTATTGTCATGACTTTATGTCCTGTAGAGGGCGCCATTATTCATTTTAATGTGAGTCACATATAACTTAAAACGAGCAAACCATCAAGACATTTCCAATGATACCTCATTTGCCAAATTATGAGAAGTTATGAGGGAACAGATGAACATACATACATACCGGTCAACATTATTTTAACCCTCCTTCTTGCTTCGCTGTAGTCGGGTAAAAAGGGACAAAAAATGGTCGATGACCTATCTGATGGTTAGTGGTCATCTCTGTCTATCTTATTTTTAGTGTCTATCTATCTCTATTACAACTGCAACACATCGTAAGTCAATGTCCACCAAAGATGTGATCTGTGAGGTACAAGAATAAAGCTTTAGATTAATAGTGTGTAACAATAATAAAATATAATAATAAACTGTTCCACTATATAAAAAAGTCTCTTTTCATACAGAAGAAAAGAGCAGAATTTCACCCTGCTCGATAACTAATAACTTGTTCGTAATTACTCCAGATTTCTTCGCAATGATATTTTCTGACGCAATTGATAAGCAAAATCACTTTAGAAATAACATTATTCGTTTCAAAAGTACACTAAGTACCTTACAGGATTTAAGTCAAAACTTAGCCCAAAATTCTCCAGCCCACAATATTACATACAAGGCTTTGTAACATTAAAATCTCATACTGCCGAAAATAGGCTCCCCTATTGCCCCAATTACAGCATCATGCAGTACCTCGCTTGTCCGTTATTACAGCATCATGCAGTACCTCGCTTGTCCGTTATTACAGCATCATGCAGTACCTCGCTTGTCCGTTATTTCGGCAGAGTGTAGGACAACGCTCAATTAGCTGCTACACTGACGGTATTTGCGACAGCGAATTTTCGATTCGAGCCTGTGGTGCTCAACTGTTTGTTTTATAATGAGCCGCTTTCATACTGCTATTGCAGTCAAGTTTTAGTTTACATTGTTCAAAGATGTTGTAGAGAATCATCATTCTATTGTCCTTATCCAAATTATTTGGGTTCTCAACATGTTTTTTTCTTCCATACTTCTCTATTAGTCGTCATCTCGGTAGTCCCCATCCATCGTTTCACGGTCTCTTTTTTTGCCTCAACGATGAAGCTCTTGGCCTTCATCTCACCTGATGGTAAATGATGATCAGGCCGAAGAAGGAAGCGATCTTCACCCGGAATCCTCAATCACAGGCTGGAACTGGCTATCTTACCTCTAACTGCCGACAAAAATGCTGTTAACATTGTTGTTATGGCGTCAACTAAACTGAGCAGAAAATGTTGTCCCGGCTAGGAATCGAACCTGGGGCCTCTGTGTCTGAGATAGGTGGTCAAACAGCTAGACCATAGGCGGTTAAGGGTCGTCCTCTACTCTTCATACTCAAAACTTTTCTCACCACATTTGTGAAAGATAATAGCGATCTGTTTTAGATGATATTACTAATAAACTTTCGCATTAACTTATACCTAATAGCAATAGAATACATAGTTACGTGAGCGAAGCCGTGGGCATAGCTAGTTGTAGATACTTAAGTATCATATTAATCATTTAAGAAACTGAAACTTGAATATGGAATGAATCTAGATAGTACTAAAGTTTGTCTGTATTTGTTTTATGTGGAAGTCAATGATTACTGATTTATAAAGCCGTAAGCTGATGTTCGGTTAAGAACCATCGGAAAGTTTCTTGACATTGATTTTAGCTGCCAAAGTCAATCTGTTATCTTTATCGACCTGCCAACGAAAAGACAAATCATTATGACAACCTAAAGCTAAATTAATAAGTAGGCAAATTAAGGACGTCCAAAATAATGAGCGAAAACAGGACTCTTTCGATCTAATATTCAGAAATAACTCATAGTCACAGGCTCACCTGGTTTCTGAGGTTCTCAATAAATTCTCAATAGTTATTTTTAGCATCGTTTCTACCTTAACTTAGTGTTCAGAAACAACATATCGAACGAATCTATGGAATGGACAAACTCCGGGTAAGTAACCCCAGAAACTGGGGGTCAATGATGTATCTCTGTTCTCGTCATAATTCAGCCGGTTTTACAAAGTTGCCTTTAGTTTGAGAATCACTGTCATCACCGATATTTGTTTAACATCGCCAACAGTTTGCAAATGGGTCAGTGTATGTCATAAGCGTTGATTTAGCAAAATGTGCTAATTATGCATCTATTTCGGTCAATATTTTGCATGAAAGTGGTCCTCATATTAAATTATTCTTTGTTCCTATGATACGCAGAAGCGTGTCGGGAGCAGAGCGCCCGTTCCTGTGCTTAATCCCCGGGCCTGTAAAATTGTTCCTCCTTAAGGTGGATGATGGAGAATTTGTTCTCAAATGTCAGAATTTCATGAAAAAGTCGTAATATGACCTTATTAAGACTTTTTCCTGAAATCATGACATTTCTTTAGACCAATTCTAACTTACAGATATGTATTATAGATTCTAAAATATATTTTTTAATTATTTATTTTTTGCACAATTTAAACGCACATTATAAGAAAATTACATAAATTCTACTTTACAAATTAGCCAAAAGCCTCGTATTCAACATTCCAAAGTAATAAAAGTTTGACAGTTTGAAAGTTTTCTAATGATTATCATCATCATCAGCCTATTAATGTTCCCACTGCTGGGACACAGGCCTCCTCTCTGTGAGAGGGAGTGGGCCGGAATCTACCACGCGGGCCCAGTACGGGTTGGTAGATGTCACATGTCTTCGAATTTTTGGTTCTAAGACATGCCGGTTTACTCACGATGTTTTCCTTCACCGTTTTGAGAGCAGTAGTGATGAAATTATTTACGCAAAGTACCTGCTTGGGTTCGAACCCACGACCTACAACGGCTACAACTCGTAAGTCGAGGCCGTTACCACTGGGCCACCAGTGCTCCTTCTAATGATTATGATTCTGTAAATACATATTTGTTACGGTCACGAAATATGTTTTGATCAAGATACAACCTGACATGACCATCAAATTGTAAAAAAACTTATGAAAATTTTAATTTCGTGAGCTTCCTTTGTGCATCCACCTTCAGAAATTCTCAGTAGCTTTGAGTCCGGATTTATACCCTGTTAAAGGCAATAGCCTCACTACCTTTTACATATGACTTATTATCATCACGAAATAACGGCATATAATAATATATAATGTATGTATATTACCTAATATACATACATTATATATTATTATATGCCGTATATATTATTATGTGCCAACGATTCATTATATCTCAATATTCCCTGCAGAAATGCTAGTTCAAAGCCAAATTACACGCGTTTAGCTTCTATTTCTCCAAACAGGAATTGTATTCCTGAATATGTACCACAAGAGCTGCAGTAATTACTATAAATACAGGATGATTATAACTTGTGCGAATATCGAGTAAACAGAACTGGTGGAAATTGAACCGATAGAGGGGAATTTGTACTGTTTCAGTTAGTACCTACTTGTCTATGAAACTTAATTATCTGCAACTAGGTTTTACTCGTGTCTTCGCTTCCGTAATCTATCCTACAGAAACCTTGCATTTTTCGGTTTTAAAAGTATACCTACGTCACACATGGATTCATAAACTATCTCTTTTCAAAACATCATGTATTATCTGTTGCTCCATTGCTTGCAAAGAAGAAGAAACAACAAACACCCTTTCACATTTATTAAAACGCAAGAAGTCAAATAAGATTACTGATTTGTTTTTGTCTAAAGATTAGGCGAGGCAGAGTGTAAGGGTTACCGACGCTTTTTTACTGTTTAAAACTTAGCAAATATATGATAGAATTCATTTCATTTTCTAAGTTAGTCTTGGAAACCAATTACATGCTGCCAAATGCTAGTGAAGGCACCTGGGATCTTCAACTTACAGAAAGCAACCGTGGTGATCAAAGCTCCGTTTTTCTCTGCATTTACAAAGCTGCTATTACAATTCAAGGTTTAGTTTAGAAAAAATCTTTATTAACTTATAAATATTTATAGCTGTATTTCTATCCTATTAAATGATCAATATTTGTATATAAATATATAAGTAATCACGTTCTCAAAAACGGCTCTAACGATTTCGATGAAACTTAAAATACGGGGGTTTACGGGGGCGAAAAGTGTATCTAGCTGAGTCTCATATCTGGTAAAATTCGTTTTATCCGAGTTTTCACCCAAGCAGAGCTCGGTCGTCCAAAGTTTAGAACAAGATGGCTGCCTTAGAATGACCAATATGACATGGCAGCATGGCATTAGTAAGTACCTACTATCATGGCAGCATGGAATTAGTATGAACTATCTTTTACTAAATGAGCATTCTTTATGTTGACCCGAGCAGAGCTTTGGCGACCAGTTACTACTTAAATATAAAGTTGGGCAGAAGTGTACCTGTTAGTACACTCACATTTCGCCAGTTATGTTGAAGTCCCATGTAATAGGAGGCGAGCCTATTGCCATCAACCGGGTACAAATCCAGACACCGGGTTGCTACTGAGAAATTCCAGAGAGAAAACCCAATAACACTTTACCCGACCCAGGAATCGAACCCAAGACTCATGCTCAGTAATAGCGCTTGCGACTACTAAACCAACGAGGCAGTTAATAAAGTAACAGTAACACTAATATTAATAACAACACTTTTACAAACTAGAAACACCTATTAAAGTATTATTAAATAATGGTTACACATGAGGCAAAATCAAAACAAAGTAAATCGCACTGTAAAAGTAAGTTATAGAATATTCATGAATAATTTCACTCATACGGTATTATGCAATATAGCTGAAAAACAGACTACAGAACTATGATTGAAATGCCTTTGAATTTCGGAGCTTTTGAATTTGAAATGTTTTGATTGAACGAGTAGTAACGGGAAACATTCCTAATGTGAATGAAATGCTTGCAATGTAATATCAGAGGGATTAAATACGTGTTTAAAATTTGATGGGTGTAAAATAGATGCAGTTTGTAATGAGTTTCCGTTTTAGCCATTACTATTTAAAATTTTAAGGGTTTTGTAATTAAGGACCAGAATTTTATTAAATATTTGCCACATCTATGTGTTTAATTCATCACTACTCAAAGATATTTTCATAAATATTAATAAAAAAGATGATCAAAAATACGACAAATTCAGAGTATCTGAAAAAAACAACAACAAAAAACATTTTGCTACAAAGTTCCGTTCATACGGCCCCCAAGTACAGCCGTTCCGGTTTAAAACCACCTCAAACCGGAATTCGCTGGTTAAAACCAGTATTTTCCGGCCGGCCGCCCCGTACATTGGGGTCAAAGGGTTAATATTATTATTTACTTATGGCGGACAAAAAGTATCAAAATTTATTTTGGTCCTCTTTTTCTAGGGAAAAACGTTTTTACAAGCTTTGGTCTTTTTGATGTTAGTTCTCTAAAGATTGAATAACATGTTGTTTTTTTTTGTGAAATGTTTGATGTCATCGTTTATACCTTTTGATCCATGATCCGTATAAAACGCAGTTGACAGTAGCATAATAAATCTAAGGACTGAACAATACGAAGGAAGAGCAGTGGAGGCCCAGTGGTAACGGCTCTGACTTACGTATCACAGGTCGTGGGTTCGAACTCAGGCTGATAATAATTAACTTTATTTCATCACCACTGATCTGAAAACGGTGAAGAAAAACATGGCGAGGAAAGCGGCATGTCCTAGAACAAAAAATTCAAACATTATGTAAATAATAATAATACAAAACCGTTCGAGGTAGTGTTTAGTGTTTGTGAATAGTGTAAAGTACAAAAGTGCCAAACAAACACAAGAACGAAGTGAATTCGCCTTAATAGAGACAATAAGAAAAGTGACATTGGACACATTCTTAGTAAAGAAAATTTAATAGTTTAGGTTATAATTAAATTACTTATTAGTCTATTTATAAGGCTAGATTGTAATAAGATTAGGGTTCATCGTATTTGTTGAACCCTAGGACAAGGGAAAAAAAAAACATTATGTGACATCCATCAACCTGCACTGGGCCCGCGTAGTGGATTCCAGCCCACTCTCTGTCACAAAGAGGAGTCCTATGTTCCAGCAATGAGAACAATAATAGGCTGATTATGCACATTTATATTATTTTATATATTTACTTACTATCTTCTCGTCTCATATACTACAACAGGGATGGCGAACCTTTAAAACCTTTCTAAAGAAATGTTTAATGAGGTCATAGACGTGTCATCAAATAATTGTGGTAACCACAGTGTCTCAATACGAAAGTAATTGACCATTGCGTGTTGCCAGTGATGACCAACAGCACTGAAACGTGGTCGCTCACAATAGGCCTTATTAGAAGTCTGAAGTTTCCCTACATGATCGACTCAGAAATGAAGAGATCTGTAGGAGAACCAAGATAACTGACATAGTCCGAAGAATTGCCAAACTTAAGTGGCAGTTGGCCTGGGCATATTGCTCGCAGATTTGCCGATGGCCCCCACAAGGTGGACAGATGACCTGGTAAAGCCCGCAGGAATCAGCTGAATGCGAATTGTTGACTTAGGCATCACGCTTTGAGATATTGATCGCATAGCGCGTGATCGTATGCGACAATATAAAAGGATATTTGTCAACATTTCCTTACATTTTACAATTTGCAACATAATACAGGCCAGCGTAATAACGTCATATCTTCAAGTATCTTTCTCCGACTACAAAATATACTGCAATGAAAATTGCATTCCGCCTTGTAGGTCGACATTCTTTAGTCAGTATTTCATATTTGAAACAGAAACGGGAAGGACAAACAGTAATAGGGGAAATATTGCATTTTTTACTGTTATTGAAACTGTGAGTATATTTGAATGAGAGACAAAGAGAGAAGTTTGACATCGATTTTTTTATCTACCCGAACTAAAATATAGTAGGAGAGATCTTTGTGAAAAGAGTCGTCGGGATAGTACCGTAAACCGAGGTTACTTTGATCAATATTGAACTTGGAAAGTCCATATCTTTTAAATTTGTGGGTGTAAAAAAATACAAAAATTTTCTAATTATCGGTTTTTTTATTACTCTCGATTACTGTAATCATAAGTAAAAAAATATGGCTTGAAATTGAGAAAAAAAAACCTGTTCTGTTGTCTTCAGTGTTGCTAACATTGAAAATAAAACTACCAAATTGCGTTTCGTTTAACGCAATTCGCGATTTTATATGAATGGAAGTTTCGATCAAAGTCACCCCGTGATTCAAAGTAACCCCTGTTTACCAGTACTACTAATATTTTTGCTGCTAAATAGCTAACCTGAAAAATTATAATTAAAACACATGTTTTCTTCGAAAGGGTTACGCAAAATTACTGTTATTGGGTCCGTCAGAGTAGCAGCCTGGAATCTAGATTTGTGCTCGGTTGATAGCATAATCAGCCTATAATGTTCCCACTGCTGGGACACTGGCCTCCTCTCTGTGAGAGGGAGTGGGTCGTAATCCGCCACGCGGGCGGTGCGGGTTGGTAGATGTGACGTGTCTTCGAATTTTCGGTTCTAGGACATGCCGGTTTCCTCACGATGTTTTTCTTCACCGTTTTGAGAGCAGTAGCAATAGACTCGTCTCCTATTACATGGGACTCCAACATGACTGACGAAATGTGGTTTTGTTGGAATAAGTCTTATTTAAACCTGTGCTAATGAGGCACAATATAACCAAAACTACCCGTTAAATCCTGTAAATATCGATCATTTTAGCTGATTTCCATTCCAAAATTGTCAACTACTCGAATAGGTAACTCTTGCAAAGCGATAAGCAATGTTCTGGAGAGTTGCCAGTACACTGCAACGAAATAAATCTTTGCCCCACTATTTATGCCAAACGTGTTTTCAAGCTGAGCTTTGGCACTAATTGTTAGTCTTGTCAATTATAAATCGTCCATTAAGGTTAATGGGAATTAACTAGAGAAGTTTCGTGGAATGGCGAGGTATGTAGGAAGAATAATTGAAGATGAAAAACAGCGAGTTTATTTGAGAAAATGTCTGTTTTGTAATTAATGGAAGCATAAAGTGCATTTTTACTTTGTTTATAAAAAAGTAAATTATTGTATCTGTGTTAAATAATCATTCTTGAGTAAAGGGCATGATTTGCATAATAGTAATGAATTTTCTTCTTAAAATTATTCAGTAACAAAAACCGATAGTCGAATTGAAATAAGATTAGACATTTACGTAAACCTTTTTTACAGTCCGTTCAACTGATTTTGACTTCTATTGCGTTGGTGGTATGACAACTGGCAGCTGCAATAAACAGTTGGTAACAATTTTTTTTGCTTTTAATGCCATCCCTATGCTCAGGGTATGTCAGAATCGGTTGAACGGCCGGAAAAAAGGTGTGTTTAAATGTCTTATCTTATTTCAAATGGAGTATTATTTATTATACTTTAATTGAAATTACAAAACTAGTAGAGAAATGCTTCTAGCTTCTTGCACATTACAGTCGTTGGATATTCAATTCATATGGTTAATTAGGATTTACATAATTATAACTACATAGTCTTTGATAGACTGATGTGACAGTGGCGTATAGTTGCGCAGGCTGAAGTTCCTTCTCGCACAGGTCGTTAATAGTTTTTAATTTTTCTTTATTTTTGGTTTATACGAACTATTTTTATTGTTAGTTTTAGATGTTCCTTTTAGTTTTTATTACTTACTGTTTGTATTTCCTGTGCGTGTCCCAAATAAAATATTTTTCTTTCTTTCTTTCTTTCCTGCTTACTACCCCCATAAGAAGAAAGCGGGAGTTTATGAATGTGATGCCGTCTTTTTGCAGAAGTTGACTTTCTAAATTCCACTATTTTTATATCCCATGCATTCCCAGATTTTTTCGATCAAAATATATTCCCCCGATTCCAAATATTCTGGACATCAATAAAAACGGTAAAAGGGTCGGTTTAAATCGTTCTCAAACAAATAATATCGGTTATTCAGGTCTCGTCGAAGCTGTTTGGTCGACACGGAGTGTTTATTGTCGCTCTAAGGGTGAGGCTAAATAAATTTGAGTGGGGTGCCAGTTATAAGACGATGCAGGCATGAATTTTGAGTGGGTGAGCCGAAAAATATTTTTGGTATTTTATGGTAATTTTTGGTAGAAAACATCTGGAGTGGTACTTGGGTATGCAAGGTGAGGTGGAGGCATAAGGGTACAAAATATTCCTCTGTTAATATCTTATGGAGAAAATGTTGAGATTTTTAGAATTTTGCTGGTATAAATAATAGAATTAAGAAGAACTTAACACCGCAAACGATTTCTTCTGAATATGAGTTTACAGTTTACACTAACCCATCCTCCTCATCCTATCCTTACTAATATTACAAATGCAAAAGTAACTCTGTCTGTGTGTTACCTTTTCACGGATTTCGACGAAATTCGGCATTCTGGTGGACCATGATTTGAGTTAGGACATACCTAGGATACTCTTTATTCCGTTAGCACGTTCCCGTGGGATAGTTTCCGACCACCATGCGAGCGAAGCAACGGGCAAAAGCTAGTAGAAATAATAAGTTGCGACATTTTGAAATCAACAGCAAATAAAATCTACTAAAGTTCGTTTTGTAATCCCAGAGACCAATTTGACAGGAGCAAATGTCAATAAACAACAATCACTTGAAATGTCAAATTAGTCTATGAGATAGAAAAACGAACTATAGGTATACCTGATGCATTTCCTCCGTGTAAATTAGTTCCCGTAGGAAAATTTCTGACTGACCCGTGACCAAAGCCTACTACTAACGACGACTACAACGTGGATATATTTAGTAACACGACGTGTTTCACTCTGAGCGCCGGACGCAGAGTGAGCCATACCGGCCGTTTGGGTTCGCGACAAGTCAATCGTCATCCTGAGGTAAACTCGTTGAGAGGTAAAACACGTGTCGATTTCTTACAGGATTTTTATGACTCTTTAGAAATAGTTACGGAATAGGTTACTAAATATGTATTTCTACGTCTACTGTTTTTTATAATGAGTTTTCGGAAGGTCACGCCTGAATCAAATTAACTACTAATAACTGCTTCAGTTCGTTTTAATTTTTGCATATATAAAATAAAACTTCAGTCTTTTTCAAATAATAAAACCTTTTTTTTTTTTTCATTAATATTACACAATTAAGTATACAATAAGAATGAAAAACAAATGTGTGCTTGCATTTAACACAATAATTTTTGTTCCACAGTTCTGAGCTTAACACAGGAACCAGGTAAAGTATTTTTTGCCACGTACTTTACTGTTTAGAGCACAGCTTTATAGCCTTTCTAATTAATTTATTATTTTATCTACTCAATGTGTTATAGACTTTATAAATCTCAAACACAAGATTATTCTTGTGTGTTTTATTCGTAATCAGTGTTATCATTTATTACGAATATTTTATTTTTATTTTGCTTTAAGTAGAATTGGTACTTCTCGTTGGTCTAGTGATCGCAAGCACTGCAGCTGAGGATAGCGGTCCTGGGTTCGGTTCCCAGTTTGGGCAAAGTGTTATTGGGTTTTTCTATCAGGAATTTCTCAGTAAGACCCATGTGTCTGGATTTGTGCCCGGTAAATGCCACTGACTTAAACATGACTGGCGAAATGTTGGTGTATGAACGAAAGACCGCTGCCTATCCCTTTGGTGAATACAGGCGTGATGTTATGTAAGTACAATTTCAGGTTAAACTACCAATACGATAGCTTTCAAATAAACCAAACTGAGGATGGCAGATATCTACGAATCAACGAACGTAATAGGGAATTCCAAAATGCTGGGTCGATGTTTGCAGTGTGTGTGGGCGGGATTTAATCGAGAGAACAACATTTATGTAGCAAAATATTTCGTGTGTGCATTAGTTTATATACGAAGCTGTATCGATGTTCACAAAATTTAATTAATTTTGCAAATAGATGTGTTCTGATTCAGCTGCGTCCGGTGAGACTGGAAGCCGACCGAACATAGTTGGGAAAAGGCTAGGCAGGTGATGATGAGATATGTTCCGAAACATTTTTCCATTTTTTTGGTAAGTCATACTTACGGTTGTATTTATTTATGATAAAAATAACCTGGTATCAGAGTTTTAAAGCCGCCCATGGGCCTCTGACTTGGCTTCACATGGCGTCGAGAAATATCTCTCAGACATGCCGGTTCCCTCACAATGTTTTCCATCACCGTTATTGAAGCAAGTGATAATTATACAATACGCACATGAATTCTAAAAGTCTGAGATCCGTGCCTTGGGTTCGTACTCGTGAGGCTATTGCTATTAGATCATTATGTTATACAATACAGGCAGCTAAAGAAAAGCATTGGAATATATTTTATAATTACATGACATAATATCGTTCTGATCTCCCCCTCCTTCACTTGCAGATGACAAAGACATAATGATGTTTGAAATAATACGGGCTGACGGATCAATAAAAGAAAAATCAAATAACCTTACACTTCCCCGTAAATGTCGTCGGCAGACAATCACAATCAATAGCCGACGGCCATATACAAAATAGTGAAGTCTATGCAGCCCAATGAGCCCAATAACCAAGCCTAAATAAATAGTCCAACGCCACCGGAATACTGAAGAGTATTGCCAGCAAAGTGTCGCGTCTACAGTTTTTTATCACTGCCCTATTGATATCGTAGTGTTGTGATAGGAGGCCTATTTCTAAGAAGGCCAAAGAAAGAAGGAATTAATAAAAAAGGAAAGAATAATAATAGAGCTGGGGTAAAACACAATTTTATTGACGACGTATATTTAGTAACCTAATCCGCTTAACTGTTCTTAAAGTGTCATAAAGAACCCTGTAAGCAGTGGCGTAGCTACCGGAGGGCTAGACGGGATAGTGCCCTGGGGCCCCCAAACTCAGGGGGCCCCTCGGACTCTGACTTACAAACTATAAATAAATTGAACTAGTGATTTTTTTTCCCACATTCGGATAAATAAACCAGATTCCAGGAACGCAACTTTAATAATGGCAACTTATATGAAAAAATGAAGGGGAATTCCCAACAAGTCTTGAACATCTTTGTTTGAAACTTGCGGGCACCTCCCCTGTTTTCTTAGGCTGGTTTCACAGGACAGTCGCGCCGTCAAACAGCGCGTTTCAACAGCACGCGCTTGACGCAAGGACCAATGAGAAACGCGGCGCGCTTTAACAGCGTGACTATTATACTTCTGGCTTCGTTCTCGATATAATATTTACAATGCAGCTTCCTTAACGCAAGTCGATCACCAGTCGCATATTTAAGAGCTGAAAGCAAAACTAAACGCACAAGTGTACCTATGACAGCTCTATACGTCATCTGTCATTCTTTACGTTTGCGCGGCAACCAGTACGCTGTTATTCCCAAAGAATATTAATTAAAGTGTTTAAAACTAGTTGAAAGTGTGATTAAAGTTGGCATATGTTATCATGCCGAAATGAAAACATGAAAAGGAATATTATCTTCAAAAAATCTGAAGATTAAATACAAACGACACCGGTACAACACCGATTCATCAGAGTCATCAGACTCATCCATTTTTTCTTCACCAGATAAAACAATTGTTTTAAACGTTTTATACGGTAAAACGTGTTTCAGAAGACTTATATACAATTATTATTGTACTACGCGGGTGGTGCACGAGATGCATTGACGCGAACAAATAATTCGGGTCGTTTACGAGATAAACGGACGAATTTTATCATTGTTTTAAACGTTTTATACAGTAAAACGTGTTTCAGTATACAATTATTATTGTACCACGCGGGTGGTGCACGAGATGCATTGACGCGAACAAATAATTCGGGTCGTTTACGAGATAAACGGACGAATTTTATCATTGTTTTAAACGTTTTATACAGTAAAACGTGTTTCAGAAGACATATACAATTATTATTGTACCACGCGGGTGATGGACGAGATGCATTGACGCGAACAAATAATTCGGGGCGTTTACGAGATAAACGCACGAGTTTTATAATTTACTTATTTCAAGGTGAAGGCCAAGAGGCTACGCTTAGGTAAGTATAATTATTATGGTACATTATCAGGGTCAATTCTATATTTTTTGCAGATCGCAAAAATTATGAACCAATGAACTAGTTATGGAACTAGGTAGGTTCTTGATGTCAGGGTCGAACCATCGGTTCCATTTGACACAAACCCGGATAACACTAATACAGTCATAACTGTAACTGACGCTCTACCTGAGCATAACCCATCACATGTGCTAGACACTGGGCCTACTTATATTCTATCCCTGGAAGTGCTGCAAGCATTATGGGATTTGTTGCATTAATAATTATGCATATAAAAGAGCACTAAACAACTACTTAGCCCGTATTTGAAATACAATTTTGAAGAAGGGACATTATCAATGTTAATCAATATCAACAATAATGATAAAGATCTCCCCGCTCAGTGATGCTGGAAGAATGTTAACACAAACAATAAATTTATATTTTCCCTGTCCGGCACAAAAAATGCTTAAATATTTTCAAAGAATTAGAAAGAGATGATCATCTCTATGGTAACAACACTCTATCATACCTTTATGGTAACAACCTAAAATCTAAAAAGATAGAGAGTCTTACAAGCTTGCCAAAGAACAGGCCAATCTATAAAAAAGACAATTACTTTTACCACAACCCGTCAGGGAAACTTGAGTGGTTCACTTTGTTACAACCAACAGAGGGCAAATTCGAGGCCGGGACACAAGGAACCACAGTTCTCATATCAAGCAAGGAAATAAAGATAAAGTTGAAATATCAAACAAAAATTCAACCAGTACCAGCCCAAGCCCCACCACCACAGGACAAGACTCCTGCTCGCTACTAGAGGTTAGTCATGCTGGAAGATTAAATCATATTTTACCTTGTTGAGAAAGCATCTGTGATGATGTTTCAATATTGAACATGTCAATGGATACTCAAACCGTTTTACTGACACCTTTTCAGTCATAATCTGAACAGTCATTATAAAATGATATTTTAAATGATCCTGTTATGCTAATAGCCATTAGTAATTTGCTGGCATTAGGTGCAATTACTCCTTGCACACCATGTAAAGGCCAATTCATACCTTAAGTGTTTTGTTTCCAACACTGAATGGTCACAAAAGATTTATTCTAAACCTTAAGCCTCGTAACAAATTTGTTAACACATACCATTTTAAAATGGAAGATCACTGAACTACAGTAGCTCTAATTTCTCCAGGAGAATTTATTAAGAGTTCTATTTATTGGTAAATATTAATCCAGCTCACAGGAAGTATTGATGGTTTCTGTATGAAAAATTATATTAATTTAATGCATTCTTGTATTATGTCTTGTGTTCTGCACCATGTTGTTCTCTAATTATGAGAGCGGTGATTGCATAATTTAAAAATCTATAGGTCACCAATTAGTACAATACTTTAATGACCTTTTGTGCATTGGTTCTTGTTGTAAATAAAAGACAAGTTAACCAAGACTATTTTTTTTATGTACAGATAATACTATTTCTAATAATTACCTATACTATTATTCCAATGACAAGAGATATCTGTCAGCACCTACATACGTAGTATACAACAGGTTCTGATTATAAGATATGGTTGAAAAATGATAATGAAACAATTCCTAAGTATTTACAAAAATTCCAGATTAGTAATAAATTATCAAAATAGTGTAATTGAGTACTTAGACCATCACAGTGCTGTCAATTCTTAGGTTTTGTAAAACAAAAATCCATATATTTGAAAAAACAGAGTTGTAGTATTAGAGACCATGCTCATTTAATAGGAACATTGACTGCCAAATGCCTGGCAAGTACATATGTTTGACTTTACACAAAACTATTAGAACATTAAATATACCATATAACCATAAATATGGTTTACTTTAAAGTAAAAGCAATTATGATATCATTTACCCTAGATATATACTAGACCTACAGCGGTGAGTTGATAATATCAATAGTTTACACAAAAGTATAGCATCCTCAAAATATGATTTGAAAATATTTATAGATGTGTCAAGAAGTGGGTGGGGGACCATTTGTAATGATAATAGGGTTCATGGGTTCTGGAAAGAGACTGAAAACTTATAAATATCACATATTTAAATTATCTAGAACTACTCATATTTCGAGCCTTAAAAAATGTTTGTTAAAAATTGGTATATTGTTACATGCTGATAATAAGAATGCCTCATAATATAATTATTAACTAAATGGGAGGTATTCAGTACCCACATTTAAATATCTTTGCCAGAAGTATATTGGTAATGGTGTGAAGATAAACAAACTCTTACATAAAATCAAGGGAAAACAATGAAGCAGATGAAGAATCACATAATGAAGAATCACAAAATCCTGACATAAAGTGGGAAATAAATACCTCCACATTCCAGTACATTGTGACTCAGTTTGGTCAACCTGATAGGTATCAATACCTTTTGCTTCAAGAATTAATGCCAAAAGGTGAATATTACATTTCCTGGAAGCCGGCCCGGATGCATAAAAAATAGATGATTCTTTTTTCGTTTCTGAGACTAACTACTTTTTCCCTTTTTATGCCCATTTAGTCTATTATTAAGATGTTTACAAAAAATTAAGAATTATAAAGCGACAGGCATTATGGTTATGCCATACTAGGTAATCATAAGCCTGATAGAATCACCCCCTACATCTCCACTGGAATATTATCAGGAAGGCATGGGTAAGCCTAGCCATCAGCAATAAATGTTATGTGTTCAGTTTCAAATAATACCTTGAAACAATACAATTTCACCTTTAAATTATGGTGGGCTATTTGTCAAAAACAAAGTAAGTACCTACTTACTTATAGATTCATTTACACCATCTCATCTATACCAATAATTATTATGTATTTTTTTTCTAACCAAGCATTTCAAGATAAGGGCCTTGTATGGGGTCTTTAAATTTACATACGTAAAAAAAAAAAAAAAAAAAAAAAAAAAATGGTACAGTAAGTACAAGCTCAAAGAGCATGGACTTTGTCTCTTATTAAAATACCTAATAACACAGTAAATTATGCAATGTACACATTTCTATTTGCTATTAAAACATATGGTCCCGGTTACAACCAACTGAACCTGTTTTTTACCTATCTTTGAAAAGTCCGAAATTTGTCCAGCTAGTACATTTCGTGATTAAAATTAACTATACTCAGTTTTTAAGCGAAATAATATTCACTTAATACTTTCATTGTATAACACCCTAATTACGAAACGCAAACTCAATTTTAAATTGAAACCAATTGAAAAAGATTGTCAGTCCATTGCTTCATAAGTTCGACAACCCATAAACCAGTTTATGCCTCTTCCATCTCTATAATATAGGTAAATATACCTACTCTCTGTTTGCATCATAGATATTAGTATATTAATTTTTTTTCAGAAAATAGTACTAGACATGCCTTGACATCCACTACTAAGGTGTAGAGTGTTAGTGTCATTAGATGTAATACGGCAAACTGGACAAATAGCTCTTCAACCTTTTGCTTCATTTTATAATAGCCCAATTGTGAATAATTCAAATGAATTTGCTCATGCTGTGGTTAATGCTGAACAAAATACTTGATTAAGTATTATGAATATTACGTATAATTATTACGTGCCTAACTAAATTAGACAAGAACTTCAATATTAAGATGAATAACTTGATTTTTTATCTTTAATATAATTTGAAACTTGTTTATAAGTTGAACAATAAGTCCAATATTAAGATGAACGAGACTGGTCATCTATTATGAATATAGCCAGTTTATTATGTCATTTGTGTCTTAAAACTAAAAGATTTTAATTTGTTATTTAAATACTATTTATTTATAATTTCATCTTTGGAATCTCAATTTTCCTCATAAACTCTTAACATCTGCATTGTAAATATTATATCGAGAACGAAGCCAGAAGTATAATAAGTGATCAAACGAACTTACCTGTTGTGAAGTTCGATCATTATTATACGAAGGGCTTCGTTCGAAGATATAGGGACCCTCCCTACCCTACCCCAGAAAAATTGAGATTCTCTTACTCTAAAATAATGACAGATGACGTATAGAGCTGTCATAGGTACACTTGTGCGTTTAGTTTTGCTTTCAGCTCTTAAATATGCGACTGGTGATCGACTTGCGTTAAGGAAGCTGCATTGTAAATATTATATCTTCGAACGAAGCCCTTCGTATAATAATGATCGAACTTCACAACAGGTAAGTTCGTTTGATCACTTATAAAATGCTACTATTTTAGTGAATTTACAAACGCGGCGCGAGTCTAGTGAATTTACATTATTAGTATTACGACGAATAGAATCTGTCATCATTAGTATACGAAATTACGACGAATCTGGAGTACGACGAATCAGTGCCCTAATTACGTAATGCACGATCAATAAGAAATTGAAATGAATTGAAACAGATTGCTAGTCCATTGCTTCATAAGTTCGAAAAAATAAATTGAGCAGATTTTTTTTTCGAACTTAGGAAGCAATGGACTAGCAATCTGTTTCAATTCATTTCAATTTCTCATTGATCGTGCATTACTTATTTAGGGTACTGGATTACGACAAATCTGGAGTACGTCGAATTCGGAACAAACGATTTTAAATAGTTTAGTTGGGGCCCTAGTTTATTTTTTGCCCACTACCTGTAAGAAATCGACACGTGTTTCACCTCTCAACGAGGCATCCTCAGGATGACGATTGACTTGTTGCGAACCCGGTCACGACGTATTGCCACGATGAGAGCCTCGTTGAGAGATGAAATTCGTGTCGGTTTCTTACAGGGTTCTTTAGGAACAGTTAAGCGGATTAGGTTACTAAATATACGTCGTCTGATGTATTTTATAATGGATTTCCGCAAAGAAACGTTAAATAATCCAAACAGCATACATACACACACACACCGGTATATTCTGATTACAATAACATTATTAATTTAGCAGATAGATAAATTATGACGGAAAATATCTAAACGACATTCAGATCTAACTTAGAAATAGAAAAATTAGTTCCGTAACTATAATACTATCGAATATCTACCCATTAGTAATCATCGAAACAGCAACGTTGTGTGTTCAAAGGAAAGGTCTTTTAACGAAATGGGTACGAACAAGGTAAATATACCAGAAAGATAGGACCTAATATAAAAATTGGCAAAATACTTACTCATAATTACTTTACTGGTCTTCAGTATGGTACCAGTTTCTTAACTTAATAGCTATTATAGTCAATAGTCATCTTATATAACAGCAGAGAGGCTAAATATTGTTTACCAAAAGACGCCAAAACCAAACTTTAATAGCATGAAAATCCAACCAATACATGCATAATTTTATTAAACACCCACACCATCTCACTGATAAAAAAGATAATACTAATCTTTGGAAACCTCCGGATAGTTCCACATCAAGTATGTAAATCCCTTATTGAAATATTAACCAAGTTGATATAAAAACTTCTAATATATTCAATGGGAAAACTTCGCAGCGCCGAAGAACCGTAGTTCTGTCGCAACTTTAAATTATTTAAGTTTTTTAATGCTATTTTTTTTTGTTCATACTCGTATATTAAGGAATTGTATTGATTTTGTAAGAAGTGTCTCGATTTTATAATACGGTTTGAAACGAGCAACTTTTTCTTTAGTAGATGAGTTCAATACTTCCAAATGTTATTTCATAGAACATCTTCTAATTTCAAATATTTATTTGGGAACTTCATACTGTTTAAATATAATTTATTTTTTATAAACCGTACATAGCTACGAAACTTAGTCTTTTAGCATGGAGCATGTTTTTATTTTCTGCCCCAAATATTCTATCGTACTGATCGCATTTAGCAATAAAAGCAGCAATTGTGTCACCCTACGTAAATCTAAACTCACTTCACTCTCTTTCTATACTTAATATTATGAAGAGGTAAAAGTTTGTCTGTTTGTCCTACGGTACCAGTCGGATAACCATTCCGTTAGGATACCTTATTTACCCCTAACACAATAGACTCTTAATGAAACTTGGAGCAAGAGATCAACTCAATTTTTCCCCGACTACCGTCAGCGAAGCAAAAAATTGGTTTATGATATTATGTGGGTACGTATCACACATCGTATCTAACATCTGTTCCCTCATAAATTCTAAACTACTCAATCATCATAATTTGACAAATAAGTTATCGTTAGAAGCGCCTTGATCGTCCGCTGTTTACAGGCTATGTGACGTCACATTAAATTGAATACGGCGCTTTCTTGAGGATATTAAGTCAAGAACTAAAAAAATTAAAGGCTGTAGCGGTTACACTGCCACATGCGAACTACGCAGCAAAGACATGACGTCACACAAATCCTGAATCGCGCAGTTAGACTTTACCGCGCGAACGACATAGATAAGATATTACGGGCAGTTGCCCGCCAGACACAACACCCGTCTGGTTGGAGGATTCTCCCTTTTCTAATGAGGATGAGTGAACTTTACACCCTGTTCCTCATACCTCTAAAAGACCTTTAGCACATTTCAAAAATTATAACCCCAAAATAAAATAAATAAAAATAAAAGTTGACTTTTTTGTCGTAGATATGGGTTGTAGTTTTTATAACTTTTTTTTTTTGTTGGCTCTTTTGTCGTATTTAGGTTTTAGTTAATCTCCTGATCAGTTAAAATAAAACTTTTGTGATTTTTATCAAGTAAGACAGACTTGATAAAAATCACAAAAGTTTCAAAATAATCTTTACTTGTAAATCCCATTGACTTTCTCAACAAAAATAGGCATCACATTACTACCAAAATCTTTCCACAAGTCCTCATAACCCATTCTCATAAGAAACCCATTAGAGCCTTCTATACAATCGGCACGTGCGCCCCGGAGGACCAGAATGGGCAACAGGACCAAAATACAACAGTATCGCATTAACTGCTATATATTTATACGATGTTTGGGTCAACCGATATTGAAAGCCTACGAATATATTGTGTAAGGTCTTTTTTGTATTATTTTCTATAGTTCTCTTTTTTTTTTGTACATAGAATCACGCTTAGGACCTTCTTAATATTTTTAACGCGTCCTTATATTCAATACAAGGTGAATTGCAATAAAATATGAAACTATAAGTTAGATTTTTTTAGAAACCGTAAATTCAAATTTAAATAATTTATTACGAGTAACATAACAATACAATAGGCAATTCACTTATAAATAAAATTTAAATAAATTAATATGAAATAAAAATCCAGATTAAAATAAAATTAAAATTAACATTAAAAATAAATTCAACATTACAATTAAAATACAAATCAAAATTAAAATCAACATAACAATTAAAATTCAAATCAAAATTGAAAATATCAGATTTTCTACAGGTCTATCTTCAGGAATTTCCTATTCTCAAGTTTAAAATAATTATTCAACTGCATCTTATTAGTCTGGAAACCAGTCCTAGTGCTGCCTACCACAATAGAATGACAGTTAACGATAGTATAAGACCTCAAAGGGCAAAAATAACACAAAACAGAAAATAAACACGCTTATTCATTTTTCAAGCGGACATTTATTTATTTAAACATTGTCCAAGAAGGCCCAAAAGGGACTCCATAAATCCTAATGCCCAGTTATAGCCTTCGGGGTAATATTATCTTGTTATATGGCTTGATATGTGTATATAATAATGTACTGGACACGATTGGGATATTTGTTGTTTTTGGTCCTTCGAGGCCGGGATATAGAAACGAATATAGCTAAAGATTGTTATGGCCACTGAGATTATTTTTAACGATTGGGAGGTTTATGATGGTGTAGCTGCATCTAAAACATGCAAAGTACCTAGCCTAATGATGGAATAAGTAATTTAATTCTTGCTTGGTTTGTTGACATACATACATAAACTCTCGCTTTCTTCCCATGGGGTAGGCAGAAACTACAGAACGCCCTGCTACGATACTTACATACTCTTTTTGCCTCGTTTACGGTCTGGTCATACACGCACGCCGATTACGAGTACTACGCAGCTGACCTATCAGACCTTTATGCTTGCGTAGGCAAGCCATTTTCAAAATCATTGGGTAAACTAGTTTTCTTAAATCAATTGTTGGGCATTAGACGAAAAAAATATAAAACTTTTTAACATTTTTCTACAACAATGTCATTGTGTGATTTCAAGCCAACAGTTACAAACCCCGACCTTTGTGTCACGTTCTACTTTTATGAATTTCTGTTTCCTGCTAAATATGTGAGGCCTTGAATTGTGTATTATGTTGTGTGTGGCTATTGTCTGAATTCGGACAGAAACACCCACGTTCGTGACGTGGGGGTGGCTAATTTTTTAAGGCCTTATTTTCTTGTGAGTGAACTTAACTTTATCTACACTAATAAGAGACCAAAAAAAGGGATGTATTTTTTGGTTTGGAATGAATGAACTCAAAAACTACTGGACCGATTTAAAAAAATCTTTCACCAGTAGAATGCTATATTATCACTGAGTAACATAGGCTATAATTTATAAAGATATCACGCGGGCGATGCCGCTGGCGGAAGCTAGAGGCTATAAAAAGATGTCTGATTGCCATCGGGTGTGGGTTTGAAAATAAAAAAATTGATACCGTACATCGTCTTCTTCTTCTTAGGGTGCCGATGGCAATCTATATAGAATCGGCTCAGAATTTGACTACGAGTGGCACCTTTAGTAGCGTCTATCAGTTCCTGTAACGTACTAATGTACATTATTAATGTCAATAGGCTATTCTTTTATCACCACTATGAAAAACAAAACTAAAACCGTAATTATTTTGATTAGTTCATAGGATGTACACATTATGCTTGAATTTATCGGCCTGCAATGTTCAACTCTGGGACACAGGCCTCCTATCGATCAGAGGGAGTGGGCCTTAATCCATCACGCGAGCCCAGTGCAGCAGTGTGGGTTTGGGTGATGTCACATGTTTTCGAATTTTTGGTTCTCGGACGATGTTTGCTTTCACCATATTGCGAGCTGGGGGTTATGAAATAATTTACATGTCTTTTCAATGTCTGCTCATATTAGGGTACATTTTCACGGAAGCGGAGACCTTCAGGAATAGACCAATCACAATGGTTAAAATCCTCATCGCGTCTTTCGTCTTGTCTGTGAAAGGACGAACTCAGCTTCGCTTGTTTCCGCGTTTGTAGAAACACACCCTTATGACATTGTCACACTTATTAACAATAATAGCATATTGTGTAACACTAACGTATTTTATTCGCCTATACAACATCATTACGATCAGAATCTAGTTCAAACCCAGCCTAATAACATAAACAGGTAATAATTCAGGCAGATAATCTTAATGAGATCGTGCACCTACATCACAGTAGCACTGAAGCTATAAACACGTGATAACATCTTGTTTAACTAGAAGCTATGTCTGTTCCTATATCTGACTGATCGTTATTGGTAGATACCATTAACGACCAGTAACTGATAGACAATTTTGATCTATTGCCAAATATCGTGTGATGAGGAGCCCGTGGCTAAGTATTAACAGTCGCACGGGTCTATCCATCAGGTTAAGCTACGCTTACCGGGGTTGGTCAATGGATGGGTGACCATCTTTACAAACCGAGACTCCTCCGTGCCTCGGAAAACACGTTAAGCTGTTGGCCCCGGTTGTCATTTGTGGATCTTTGACAGTCGTTACGAGTCGTCAGAAGCACGAAAAGTCTGACACCAGTCTTACCAAGGGGTATCGTATTACCCAGTTACTGGGTTGTAGAGGTCAGATAGGCTGTCGGTACATGTAAAATACTGGTATTCAGCTGTATGCGGTTAGACTGAAAGCCAATCCCAACAAAGTTGGGAAAAGGCTAGGAAGATTGATTGCCAAATATCGTGTAATGTGTTTTTCGTTATTTGACCGCAAATTAATGGACCAAGGAATTAAATGAGATTTTAGAAAACAATTAAGTAGATAAATAGTTTTAATCGGTATAATAATAGCTACTATTATTTATTACATCCTCCATGCTTCATAAGCGTCAAAAAGTAAAATAGCGTCCATAATGATTTCAAAGGACCGGATAGCAATTTAGAAAGTTAAGATTGTCAGGTAAAAGTTGGTCGTTATAGGTACAAGACATAAAGATAAATTAAATTGTGCTAATAATCAAAAGCAACGTGCAGACTAAAAATAAGGGGTCGTAATAAAAGGCTAATACTGTAAATAAATGCGATAGAATCTAGATTCAATAATCGGATAAGATTAATCAAGTCTTGCGTCAAAAATCTTTTATTGGAATGCCGTGGAATGCGAGAGCATAGTATTTCTAATCTTTAAAAGAGGAATTACACTTGACCATTTCTATTTTTAAACTGGGTCCACATTGTACAATCCAATCACCAGGTACAGTCAACAACACGCTAAGCGTTAAGAGTACTATGTTCGACAAAGTGGCAATCTCACGAGATTCAATGACGATTGTGTTCATAACTGTACAGGTACGCCTTAGCTAGTGGAAATATTTTAGAGTTTACGACCATTTTTTTATCGACGTAAAAAACGGACGAGTTTCTGTATAATTAAGTAGAGTATATTTTTGCTGTCATCGGTTATGCTTATAAAAGGACCAAAAATACTTTTTTCATTGACTTAAGGCACGATTCATAGATTTAACTTTGCTAACGGCCAAACCTAATTACCTATCTATGACCAGTTTTGGCATACTAGGAATAGAAAACTTATCTATCTATGGTTTAACGTCCCAATGATCTGTCAGAGAATAAGGCATCTTACAGAATGTCATTCAATGACAGATAGAATTATACTGTCTACCATCAATAGCGATCTGTCTTTTATTGAAAATAAAAAAAAGACGTGTGGCACTCGGGGACTGCCGCGGTAAAGCTATTGCATAGCATTTTTTATCAACTTATGCAATTGTAAAATATTAACCCGAATACAAGAAATAGCAATGGTGACATTGACAGGAACTGTTATTCACATTTATAGTTTTTAAAACTTGACACAACGTAATGGGAACATCAAACTAATAAAAAGGTTTTAATTTAACTATTAATAGTCAAGGTTCATTCGTCTAAGTAAATTTGAACTTTGTTGTCATACAGTTAAACATAATTTTCAATACAACACTCTCGTTAGATCATTCGTCTAAGTAAATTTGGACTTTGTTGTCAAACAGTTAAACATAATTTTCAATACAACACTCTCGTTAGGCGTTAGGTATTTTCGTTACGGAATTTCTGGATTCGGTCTCCACGGTCAAGGCCCGCAATAGAAGCTATGCAATAGCTTAATAGGTTATTGGGTTCGGCCGTTTATAAAGTTAACGTTTATACGTCATACTAATATATACCTTATGTTTAAACAAATAATGTCCATATTCGTATAAGAGAATTTCAGGAAGTGTTTCATATGAATACGATCATTAATTACATTCAAATAAGATTCGTATTCGTATGAATCCATAACATATGTAACAAAACCCTGCCGGCAGTCGTGTCGTGTCCGTTACGTGTGTGCTAAATTAACTGCTACCTTGTCCGGACAATCGAAGTGCAATTAGATGCTCCGGTATGTAGCGTTAGCAACGTAAATGTGCCAAAATTAATTAAAAATTATAAATTTTAAGATACCACTTCCTCAAAACGGCTTGATTTGCATTGTCTGGTAAGAGAAATTCCGACTTTATCTGATACTGAAAAAATCTTGGGATAGAGTGGCTTTTGAAGTCGTTGATTGTGAAATTGTTGCAGAGTTTACGGGAATCGTGTTGCTGCCAAAATAAGTTGTTTTGTTACCTAAAGTCTTAACCATCATAAGGCAACCTATAATAACTTGACGCACAGAAATAGAAAAACTCTCCAAAACTCGCCCTGCACCAAGTAATAATATTACTTTGTTAATAACAAAACTTTCTTCCCAACTATTCTGCGAACGGTACCTGCAATTGATACATCCACACGCCAGATACGGCTAATTGAGGGTGGGCAAAGAAAAATCGATTACATTTCCCATTTGGGGGTAATTTAGATCCTTTATACGGAGTTCTGCGCCGTAATACTGGCTAGTTGAAAGTCATTTGATTATGGAGCTGTCGATTTCGAATTTCGAACGAAGCCGCCATGTTTGAAGTTCTTTCTTGTGGGAGCGAGGTGAAATGAATGTTGGTACGTTTTTGTTGTTGACTGCACGTTGTGTTTTGGGCTGTTTTGACGAATGCGGGTTAGGAATATAGGATGGTGTGGTAAAATTTTGGTGCTTAGCTATGTTTAGATGGAGATGAGAATTAAATATTTGGGTATAGCTGGAATGATGCTTAGCGAGCTTATTATTACGGTGACTAAAATGTACCTACTAGTACACTATTATCACAATACAAATAATACAAAAGAGGATGACATGGAACGATTTTTATGTTGATAAGACAGGATTTGGGATGTGTTGCCCAACAATAGTAGATTCCTAAGCTGCTCTAGTTCATTGAACCAAAAAGTGTGCCTTTGTTAATGAAGGCTTTATCTTAATTAAGCAACGCGTTGTAATAGTATTTCTATTTGCACTTAAAGTTATCAAAGCTGTGACAAAACAAACCATGCCTGACACATAACACACGAAAGCGTGCAATATTGCACGACAGAATGCAACTTCATAACAATTTTATTAATGACAGCTTATTAACCTTCCCTAGTTTTACATAAGTAAGTAAGCGAGCAGCTCAGATTACTACACGCAAACCAAACATTAATAATTAATATTTATTGCTCATATTATGGTAATTACGAGAATTATTTACACGCAAGAAACGCTTGAAGTTTATTAGGTTTTATTTGCTGTTGATTGCAAACGGTTGCAACTTATTATTTCTACTAGCTTTTTCTCGTCCGTGTTGAGGTCGTAAATTATCCACGGGAACGTATTTTTTCGTGTTTTCTGTCGGTACACTCTTGACTGGGCAGTCGTGGTCAGCACGTGGCAGAGAGATTTGCCTCACGATGCGACGCCATCCTTCTCTGTCGGCTGTAACATGCGTGCATTCATGTAATGGGCAGCATACTGCGGATTTAATCTGGTCGGTCCATCGCATGGGTGATCTGCCGCGTGCTTTCTATTCTTCGAATTTACCCTGCACTACAAGACGGTCTAAGGAATTGGCCTCGTCATGCCCCATGCCCAAAGAGAGTGTTCGAGCCTGTACTGTAGCTGATAGACGCTGCTTAATGCTTGAGAACGTACTACCGGGATAAAAAGTATCCTATGTCAAAACCTCATCAGGTCATGTTCTATCCGTGTGCCAAATTTAAATCAAATCTGTTCAGCCGTTAAGGTGTGAAAAGGTAACAGACAATAAAACAGAGTTAGTAACGCATTTATAATAATTAGTAGGGATTGGCTATAAAACAGAATGATTACCATTGACCAATGATAAAAAAAAAATGCACTTTAAATAGTTCTATTTGTTTGACACGAAATAACAATGCCTTTGAACAACGCATTTCTCCATGTAAACCTCATTTTAACGGCGAAAATCATTGAGTTTCTCGCTCGTTCAGGTTTGAAATGCATAATTGTGGTCCAGGCTCTTTGTGAAGAGGGCTCCGTGAAAGCCTTGTGTCTGTTTGTTGAATGTACAGTGGGTCACGTGAAGTAGAGGTTTTGATGTAGTGATTGAGCTTACACACATAGTTACGTAGGTAAATGTGAGCTGTGGTGAAATAATTCAGGATAATGCAGAAACATTTCGATACATTCTGTAGACATAAAACATTGTAGGAAGAGGCTTATCGTCAAAGCATGGAACAACCATTACTGAGCGCTTAAGACACCGCTATGCTATAGTTGAGGATAGAATTATAATCTACAACGCTTCGCCCGCGTGGAGGTTAGCAAAGAGTATTTTGTGTTCTAACCGAGGTCATTGTTTAACTATGTGCCTAATTTCATCCAAATCTGTGCAGCCGTTTTAGCGTGAAAGCGTAACAAACAAACTCACTTTCGAATTTACAATATTAGTTAGAATTTCAAAGTCCAGAAAATAGTAGAAAGAACAATCTGAGGGTACGTTGGGTTCCTATACTTGGCTCAATCTAACGCGTTCCCTGTGGAGACGAACACATTCCGCCGCATATTTTGTTAATAGGTTTTTGTAAGTGAACCCTACTGATCAAAATAAAAGACGTTTCATGTCAAAAAAGATTCATATTTACAGAAAAATTAACCACAATTTAATATTCTCCTCATCTTCATCCATGGTAAAATACAACCATATTCTGACTATAACACGAAAAACTCGTGTCCCCGTCGACGGCTTACCGCTTTTTCCAAGTTGGTAACACGTCGACAATAGCAAATCCTTTAATCCTGGCTCTATGGAGTTCGGGATCGTAGTTCGGAACTCGAAGCCTGGGTTAAACCGATACGTGACTTGTTCGGGCGCCGTCGTCGCGTGCTCGCCTCGGAAGGTGTAAATGACCCTTTATTTTCTTTCTTTGTGTTATACTGCTGATTTGGAAATAAACTTACTCTTTATGAATGGATTTAATCGAAATTGACAGTCGTTACGGGTATTCAGAAACCCGAGAGTCTTACCATGGGGTATCGTGTTACCCAGTAACTGAGTTTTGGAGGTCAGATAGGCAGTGGTTCCATATAAAATACTGGTATTCAGCTGCATCTGGTTAGACTGGGTAAAAGCTAGGCAGATTGATTGATATAAGTGTGCTATCCCCATATAGGTATTAAGGTTTTTGTATTTTTCTTAGCAACCATTCATGACATAAATAATTGCAGTCAGTGTTGCCACAGTTAAAAGCCCACGTACATTGATCCTGTATCGCGGAAGTAACCAAATTAAAACAGTTTAGATTGTAACATGCAATACAATAATTTATAATGTTCATTTCATTGTTAGTATGTTAATTAGCGAATATTTTACGTAGCGTTTAACACGATAGCTATTAAAATTGATTTTATCAAAGCAAATGTGTTACTAATGAACAGTAGGTATGTCGAATTCTGTGCCAGATTTTAAAGGCCAGATTAATACAGATGAAACACTCCGCAAAAGCATTTAAATAAAAAGCGACTCTTCCTACGACACAATAAAGTGCAATTCAGTTCGCACAGCGCTAATTACCTACAGTTATAATTATTCACCTAAAAATTGCCTCTCTTTCTATCGTATAACTCTTAGATCTTCTCACTCACTGAATTGACCAGGAAGACGGGACCGCTGAGTACTTTTAGCGTCATAGCTAAACTGCGGAGTGTTCGATCTGTATTAATCTGTGGCCCTGCCGGTCTCTTTTGTAAAAATCTAGTGAGCTGTCATCCCACCTGATGCTTGAGGGATTGGATTTGAGGGAGGACTAGAATGTCATTATTGACAGCTCCTTTCACCTATATTTTCATGATAAGATGTTTACAAAACCGATCGGTTGAGCAAGAGTGGTAAATCTGTTTTCAAATCTAATGCTTCGAAACAGGGTTGTCATATTAATGTTTATTCTGTCTTTTTTTAAGAATGAAAATAATTTGTATTATTCAAACTAAATATTAGTAAGATTAGAAAAACAACAACTATAATCACATGCCATGTCCTGCCTCATGTTGCCATGAGATTTGGACAGTCGACACTCAATCAATGTCCCTAGCCTTTTCCCAACTATGTTGGGGTCGATTTCCAGTCTAACCGGATGCAAAATTCAAACTAGGCTGAGAATCCCAAAATAGCCCGCCCTTCACCCACTTCCTAGTACTTTAGCTGGGAAGAAGAAGTGGCGTAACAAACTCCCTAGCAGTACAAATCAAACAGCTGAATAACAGTATTTTCCATGGAGCGACTGCCTATCTGACCTCCACAACCCAGTTACTGGGCAACACGATACCCCTTGGTAAGACTGGTTGTCAGATTTTCGGGCTTCTGACGACCCGTAACTACTTTCCGATATTGATGTACATGTTTCATAGCATAGCATTAATTTCAACGCAATAAATCAAAGTTGAATAATAAAATCAAACGATACAGGAGTTATAAAACCTATACCTAATCATATTTTCAATGTAAAAGAAAGTTATATTTTCGCTGAAAAAGCAACAAATCAAGTAATCTAAAGATCTTTCAGAACACTTCCTATAGCTCTACAAATTCACGCGAACTCGACTATTAATCACAAAAGTTCTATTATTATACACGACTCGACATTATTGAGACTTTGAACCTGTAAAACTGTTTATTATGTAGGTACTTTTTCACGTGATTTTATCAATATCATCACGCCTGTATTCCCCGAGGGGTAGACAGAGGTGTACCTTAAGTAAACCCACATTTTGCCAGTTATGTTTAAAAATACGGCACTGTTTTGGCACGTTCTTAGTAATATTCAATTTTCAATAACAATCCTCTACAAGGTTTATCCCCAATCCAATTTGTTCACAGACTGGTGAAACTCTTCAGTTAGCCAGACGTTTTTTTTTCGTGGCTACTACTTTAAGTTTCCCATAACATGATTTCCTGGTGGACCCTTATACCCCCTCAATAGGTGGCGAGCCCATTGCTATCAACCGGACCCAAACACAGACCCGTACCCTAATTACGTAATACACAATCAATTCGTTTTGAAACAGATTACTAATCCATTGCTTCATAAGTTCGAAATTTAATTCTGCTCTGCAACGTAATTATCGCATTGAATGTTGTTGAACTGTCAAAATCAAACAAATGATCGCTATCGCATTGCTTCTGCAAGATACGTAATAACCCTACCGGTTCTGTTAGTAAAAAATTTTGCCGACCTGAGAAGCGAACCAAGGGTCTCAGTCTCAGTTTTTTTCAATACTTATGAGAAATGCAAGTGTCTTTATTCAAATTCAAAATATTTTATTTCACATAAACCTACATAGGCACTTATGAAACGTCAGAAGCTAGGTGCACGGTTCCAATTGGTCGTTTCCTATGGAGAAGAGCCGGCAAGAAACTCCACGGTTATTCTTTTAAAAATAATTGGCTTTTAAAATATTTTCAAATAACAGTGTTTTTAGATAAGGGAGGATAGTGTAGGTCTTTCAACAAGTACCAAGTAATTAACAAAATAGAAGATGGTCAACAAATCTACAGTCCACTAAGCCTACAGCGTTCTCACATTCACAAAATATAAAAGAATCTAGGATGAAAGATAAATAAGTTAAAAATAAAAACCTATTTTAAACGTGACATGATTGCTATTACAACTGTAACAAATCTGAATAATTATCATGTCCACAAAAGCCACTAATAAAGAGTTGAAATAAAATAGTAGGTATATAATATCAAATTTTATAATAGAATGATTTTGTCAAGGAAGAATGTAAAAAAGGTAGGGGTAAACACTTTTCATCGGGTAAGCTGTGGGCTGAACAACAAATCTTTTATCCAACTGAAATAATCTGTCAGGAGAAATGTTGTCCCAAAAGCCTTAAAAATTTTTAAACGAAAATATCTAAATCTAAATTACGAAACCACTGGACCGAGGACAACAAATCTCAAAATTTTTAATAAAAAATTACTTAGTTTGTAAACTTAATTAAATCCCTTATCAAGCTGTATCGAGATAAGGGGGAAAGTTGAAATTAAATTACAGTCCCCCGGTTTAAGGGGACCTAGTGGAATGAATCTTTCTTTATCTGTGATTAATATGAAATTTTGGGAAGACATTTTTTATATCGTAGTTTGTATCGCGGGATGCAATTTTTGGTCCTTAAATGTTTTGGTCTTTGGGTACGGATCGGTTTCGATTTCAAGCTTGGGATAAACAGTTCTTGGTTTGTCAAAACATGTTACCATTTTTAAGTATAAATTATAAGATTCTTAACACGAAAAAATACCTCAGTATTTTTTCGTGTTAAGAATCTTATAATTTGCATTATGAATATTACCAAGTTCCTAACTGCTCACAGTTAGGAACTTGGTAATATTCATAATGCAGTACCTAACCTAACTTTAATTAAACTAAATTAAAATCTTTTATTTCGGACCCATAAATATAGTCCAATGATAATCAAAAATTATAAATCAATAAATGATTGATTGATCGTATCAATGATTTATCATTCTATCCAATTTTAAAACAGGAAAATTCAAGTACCTGTAAAATTGTAATAATAACTTCCAAAACTTTTCGCATTAAATCGAACAGAAATCGTGATATACTTAATTGAATAATTCCCGAAGACTTTTCTCTAATAATTCCATTAATTCCCCCATCTTCCCCCAATTACCCCGAGGGGTGGTAAAAGAATATTTGACAGGATTCCGTTCCGAACTAACTCCGGCTCGAATTATGAGTAATCTCGGATATTTAGCTGAGACACTTGGCTGCTTATTACACCGAAGTGTCAAGTAAAATAAAATTGAAGATTAGTGCGGTAACAAACATCAAAAAGAAATGTTTTTGGGTATCGATCTCTCGTGAAAGACTCGTGGAGGAGATTCTGTTAGAAAAAAAAAAAAAAAAAAAATAACGGATAAAGCTAAAAAATCAGGTTACAGTATGGACATATCGAATTTGATATAAAAAAATCACTTTGAACCTGCCGACTTCACTACCGATATCTCATGTAAATGGCAGCCATCTTAGACTTCATACTCTACGCTGATTGGTCGTTGTGGACGTGCTTGACTTTGATAAACACATGTCAATGATTATACCGGGATATAAAAGATATCATCGATTTAACCGTTATTTCAGTAGCTTTTTTAGAACTTACCTTTATTTGACAAAAAAATAATCGGATTTTTTTATTACAAAGTTGACCACATTCGCAGCTCAATTACGATAGGTAAGATAGGTAGGTAGGATAGATAGGGGTGTGATTTACCAGTTTTGATAGTTATCTACACAAATTGTACCATAATGTACCACTAGTTTTAGTTCAGCATATTTATAGTTTTCTTTTCCTCTCTTTTTTGGGTGCACAATCTTCCTTCTCTGTATTCTGTCAAGTTTATGACACAAAACATCCAAAAGAAATGCATCAAAGACAATGTTAATTTTTAATCCTCCTTGCATCGTTACTCCAATGCCGGTCGTGACCACTTCATGGTTTCAAGACCATCTCCTTGATGATGTTCCTCCAGCTGCTCCTAATTTCAGCCACATGCACGCCTTCAGAGTATTTGTATAACAGGAATAAAAAATAACCTGTAATAAACTGACTAAAGCAACAATCAAGGAATAAACGCACCAACCGTGTTTATCTATGTTCCTGCTATATCTTGCATGAATAGGATTAACAACGTCTTTAAGCAAAATATAAGACCACTGCATCAAGATAAACACATTTCTATCTTCATTTCGTTCTATAAAAGAAATCCAATTTCCGTCCAAGTCTCCTCCACTTTGGCCAGTTTCTCGGTGATTACAGCGTACAAGATTATTTTTATAAGAATTCCCTGAGCTCTATAAAATACTTGTTACGCTTCGGTGTAAGAGTAGCCTGAACAGTTGAAAGAAGCAACTTAGCAACGAAGAATTAAAAACTTTTTGATTTTTTGTGTCTCACAGCGGGCGACAGTTTTTTGTATACTAAAGTCTCTATACATTTATGTTGTCCTGGTAGCTATGATTAAAAGTCACCCTTTGTTTAAAGCTGAGAAATACTTTGATAAAATGTCTTTTATTCGTTTTTTTTTTGTCTCAGAATTGGAGATAGAAAAGTAATAAAGAAGTGTTTATAAGAATACATTTTTAATGATTCGAAAATTTTCTGAGAAATGGTTGAACATGAAACCCTTAGAGCAATTACCAGGTAGAACCTAAAAAGGCTTTGTAAACTCGAGGTTGGTAGATCCATTTTGCCTGTTCTTAGTTTCACGTTACCACTCAGCAAAATTCATGAAAATGGAGATTTGTGATAGCTGATACAGAGACGAAATCAAAACCAATAGGTACATTTGTTTGAGTACTGTTCAACCGTATCTGATTGGATTGAAAGGGAACTAAATTGATGTAGAACACTAGCCGTGACACGTAACCTGCAGACAGGCTAATAAGCTTCGTATACAGGGTGTAAGGGATATCGACGAGCAAACTGTTACGATGAATTCAGCGCCTCTAGGCCCTCAATAGTAGAAATTTTTCGTCGATTAATAAAAAAAAAAAAATCAACAAAAATATTTGTTTTATTTCAGGCAAAATACCCATAGACAAAAAAAATATAAATAAGTAGCAAAAATTATAACAAAAAAATCTGCCGTTTCATATAAAATTGCAGTACCTACACGGTCAAAATGTTGTATGAAACAGAGCAGCTGATTTTTTTACATAATGCATAACATTATGAGCATTATAATTATCTTCTTATATGTACCTACGTAATATGTATATTTAGCACAGTTTTGAACAACAATCTTGCTATTTGAACCTTATAGAATTTTTCAACAGAAAAATAAGACGTGCGACTCTAGGTACTTTAGTATCTATGATTTCATGAGCACTAAAACTATGTACAGTTCTAGTTATGGTTAAACAATTGGCTCATTTTATGGGAAAATATGCTTTAATACTATAATAAGCCAATTTCCAATCGTGCATAGAAATTCAATTACACATTTACTTCAACTGGTCTTCGAAGCTAAAAAAGCTAATCTTAGCTAGGTAATAGGGCTATTAGCATGCCTAGAACGTCCCTAGTACATCTAATGTGGTCCTTAAGGAGATAAGCCCTAATCCATACCCTTAATTCCTCCTGGATCAGCATGCAAATGTACCCTTAAAAAGTTATTCACATCAATATGCCGATGACGTCACCAAATTACACCTACCCTCATTATGCGAACTGTAATCATGAACATAATAGCATACGTGACGATGGCAACAACTTTATTCCTGAACAAAAGTTAAGGTAATATCACCTTTATGTTAAACAGTTAGAGTTGAAGCAAGGTGTATAACTTAAGATTGTTTTTCCAGGACATGACATGCAGTACCAATATATCTTGAGCTTTAAGCTTAAACATTGTTTTATGTGTATATAGGTCAAGTTATATCGGTCAAGTGAATGCGGGTCATATAGCTACGAATGTACTAAATCATAATAAAACTCGACTTTTATTGTTATGCTGTTTTATCCCGCGGTTTTACTCGTTTCGATCTCAATAAATATTTCGTTTCTTTTACTGTGAACTATGTTCCTTTTAGTATCATAGGTTATTTGTCTTTTATTAGGATAACGATGGAAAACCCGGTTGAAATAAAATATATGGCGGTTCATTTTGATGTTCGTAGATAGTTTTATTTGATATTAAATTGGACGTTAGGCCTTTTTATCACATTGTTAACATGCATATGAGTACAGACTTTTATTGCGGGTATGTCTTTTTTAGGTTGACAGTAAAATAAAATGTTTTGTTTTTAGAGTGTAATGTTCCTGGTATACAATTTAGGCTAAATTGTTGACACTCATAGCATTAAGGCTCGTGCAGACCAATGCGTCTTGTCGCGCGACGCGACACTGGTTATTGTTATACCCTGAAGTTTTCTTAGAAATTGTATTGTTCGTGTCGCGTCGCGGGTCAAGTCGTTAGTTGTAAAAAGTAATTTTAGTGCAGGTTTTTTCAGGATATTTTTCTTTATAGGAGGGTAACTGAGTAGTGTAGTGACTGAAAATTGTATTCCTACATCCTAAATGCAGTTTTTTATCCGTTTCCTACTTTAGGGGTAGTTACTTCAAGCCAAAGTTTCAGGTGGTTAAAAAAAAAAATATTACTGATTTTATTTTCAAACAAGATAATATATTATAAGTCTCTATACTATTCATCATCATCATCATCATATCAGCCGAAAGACGTCTACTGCTATACATAGGCCTCCCCCAAGCACCGCCACTTCGACCGATTCTGTGCTTCCCGCATCCAGCGGATTCCTGCGGCCTTTACAAGGTCATCGGTCCATCTTGTGGGAGGCCTTCCCACGCTACGTCTCCCGGTACGCGGTTGCCACTCCAGAACCTTTCGGCCCCATCGGCCATCTGTTCTGCGGGCAATGTGTCCTGCCCATTGCCACTTAAGTTTGGCAATTCTTCGGACTATGTCGGTTACTTTGGTTCTCCTGCGGATCTCTTCATTTCTGATTCGATCACGTAGGGAAACTCCAAGCATAGCCCTCTCCATTGCTCTTTGGGTGACTTTTAGCCTTCTGATAAGGCCCATTGTGAGCGACCACGTTTCAGTGCCATTATACTATTAAACGAGTAATATTTGTAATCACGTTCTCGAAAACGGGTCTAAAGATTTCGATAAAAGTTGCAATATGGGGGTTAACGGGGGTAAAAATCGATCTATCATATCTGAGAAAATTCGTTTTCACCGTATTTTCACCCGAGCAGAACTCGGTCGCCCAGAGTTTAGAACAAGAACAATGACACCTCAGAATAATGACATGGCAGCATGGAATTAATAAGTACCTACTATCATGGCAACATGGAATTAGTATCTAAGTACTATCATGGCAGTATGGAATTAGTATGTACTATCATGGCAGTATGGAATTAGTATGTACTATCATGTCAGCAAGGAATTAGTAAGAACTTTCCTATACTATTAAATGAGCATTCTCTATTTTCACCAGAACAGAGCTCGGTCGCGCAGGTAATAAAAGCTAACAATCTTAAAATAAAATTGAATTACTTTTAAAAAAATTGAGCTTTATTACGACCCTTCTGTCCTTATTTTTACAATTTCCCGAAACAAAAGACCCTTCACCACTGTTACATACATCCGTTCCCAAAAACAACCAATCACAATGATTCTCATTTCCAAAATGGAACAAAAAACAGACCACTTGCAATTGGAAGGGGATAAATCACCTCTCTGACACACATTCGGTACATATCTTAGAGCTGGAGTAAAATTCACAATGGACGAAGGATAACCTGACTATAATTCATCCCCTCCCAATATTAGGGGGATAGGATTTACATACCACATTTCATTCGGCCTACCCATCGGATGGTTGATTTATGCCGCGTCTCCCCTGGTCTTGAGTTGTGTGGGCCAAGTTTTGGGTGACGGAGGTTCTTTATAGATGCTGATATTTTTAAATGCTCCTCTAAAAAACTCCCAATTGAAATGACTTTGTGGTATGAAAGGTTATAGACACTGCAAGAATGTGGTTTTGTATTTGGCAGAGCTGGCAAAGTACGATGTTTATTCTAATTGTTAAGTAGTATTAAGAAATCGAGAGCAGTGCTGGCCCAGTGGTAAGAACCCCGACATACGAGTTGAAGGTCGTGGGTTCGAACCCAGGCAGGCGCTTTTGTTTGTGTAAATAAATAAATTACCACTGCTCTCAAAACGGTGAAGGAAATCATCGTGACGGCACCGGCATATCCTGGAACAAAAAATTCGACGACATGGGACATCTACTAACTACCAGCTTCTATTTGAAAAAATACCTTCCACCCGCTACCGCTTATAACTCCCGCCACGGATGACTCCCAACATTTGCGGTGGACCGGCGAATAAATTTTATTTTTTCTCACCGCGCGACGCCCCGTTCGATTGTGGTGTGATTTATGTCATATCAGATGGATTTGTAATTGGACGATGCGCTCGCATTTACCTTCCTTTTTGTGGAAGAGGTGATTTACAAGGCGTAATTTTTATGTGCTCACCCATCCTTTAGATTGGATAAATAAATAAATAATAAGTTTATTGTACAAAGACAAACACATAAGGTTAGGTATGCACTAAACATGATTGTACAAGTGGAGGTCAAAATCAGGTAGAACAGCTCTTGGACTAAGTAAAAATATACTTGTATCTCAGGAGTCAAAGTTCCAGAAACATAAATTATGATAACTTAAATGCTGGTCGGCCGGGGTTGCGGGAAAGTCCTAAAGGGTTACCGTGGCCCCTGGCAACGTACAGGCAACTGAAGGAACACGAGTGGGTTTTAGTCAGTGAGAGTCTGACACGCCCTCCCGCTCCGCATAGAGTGGGAGAAGTTGTTTGATAAAACCCCACACAAAAAGAAAAGATACAATTAGGTGAAAGTGTCTCAGTAATTACAGGTATCAGTTTTGAGAAAGGTGTTCATGAGGTGATCGTTAAAATATCTTCTGTATCGTCGTAACACAAATTCTGCTACCAATTAGTTTGCTTTCAGCGCAAACTTGGTCAGCGAGTAAATATCAATTAACCGATTATAAAGACGAGCGCTTAGGACTGAATAATAGCGGCTAGCAAATGGGGAACGACGGAGTGCCACACCGTGTTAGGGTCTATTGTATTTAACGCCCTATAAAGTAAGGCATGAACACAAGTTTATAAATTTTTAGATAAAACATTGAAAAAAAAAGTAACAATCAATCTGCCTAGCCTTTTCCAAACTATGTTGATGTCGGCTTCCGGTCTAACCGGATGAAGCTGACAAAAAAAAAAAAAAAACATTTATTTAAAATACATGTTACAAACAAGTAGGTCGTAATAATATAGCACACAAATGTATTGCCACGAATCTGATCCTAACCCCCAAACTAGGCTTGGACCTGTATTTTATAAAGGGAAACCTTACATATTTAAATTATAATTAATGAATCGTTCATTAATAAAATATCCGAGGTGTTATCGCTGTTACCGGGCAATTTAAATACTTCCACGTCATACTACCCACGTTTAAACACCTTTTTCGTTGTAGGGTTATCAAAATGAGGTTAAAGATATCAAAAAAACTTCGCATATTATACTAGTGGTAGAACAATTTTTTGATTAGCAAAGCTAGATGATTCGATTTGATTTCAAAGTCCAGCTATTCAGATTTTTCTGTGCAGTAAATAATGCTTACGTCATTATATACATTAACACTTTGTTGAGATGTAGGGTTTATTCAAAATCTACACTCATATTATAAAGAGGTAAAGGTTGTAGTACTATAGGATTATGTTTTATGGTATAGGTACTTGACTTCTACGTGGAAGAAATCGCAGCATAAAGAGAAAAGATTTGATTTTTTGTATGTTTGTTTGTTACGCTTTCAAGCTAAAACGGCTGAACGGCTTTGGATGAAATTTGGCACATGGCTAGACCATGACCATGACTTAGTTAGGTCATAGGGTATACTTTATCCCGATATTCCGACGGGATCGAGATGCGGGTGAAACCGCGGGGCACAGCTAGTACAATATAAACACATACGTATTGAATTATTCATAGGCAGAATAAAGGAGCTACCTTAAAGGTAATCCAGTTTATCATTGATTTTCAGGTAATAATTCCGCTTGAAAAATTAATACCCGATTACGATAGAAGGATTTGAAATTTAACCATATTGAAAAAAGAAACTGGATTAAAATCCAGGCTATCATTTTAGTCTCCTTACTGTCACTAACCAAACATCACCTTAAACGAACAATAATTCAAGCTGACAACCGTCTGGAACATTTGACCAGAATCCAAATGCGTACCTACAAACCATCCTCTACTCCAGGGGTGAGCAATAACTCACATTTTCGCCCCTACGACTAAACGCCGTGAGCCTTGCATAAATTATAACTGTCTCCTATGATAGGTTTAAGTAGTTTGAGTTTGGGTAGTTTTGCCTGTAAGGCTGTAGAGGAAAATCTATGAATTATTGTGAGTAACGAGAATTATGTTGGCCTTGGATTTGAATAATAATCCGCATATTCAAATCACAATTGTCAGTCTTTAAACGGGGGATATGGTAATTTTTTTGCTTTATGTAGGACATATCAGGTTGTATGACGATGTAATGTGATTCGCGACCGTACTAAATATTATTTATGTATAGATTTGAGGGGGCTAAAAGCAAAAGCGCCACTGTCCATTTTTGCTCACTGAACTATGAACGCCATCATCTGGAAGAGTTTTTTAAAACCGGATGGTTCAACTCGTTTGAATGCATTGACTTGTTTACCATCTTCTGTTTTGTTATGTACTTGGTACTTGTTGAAAGACCTACACTGTCCTCGCATACCTAATAACACTGTTTTTTTTTTAATATTGTAGAGCCAATCATTTTTAAAAGAGTAACCGTAGAGTTTCTCGCCGGCTCTTCTCCGTAGGAAACAACCAATTAGAACCGTGCGTAGCTTCTGACGTTTCATAAGTGCCCATGTAGGTTTATGTGAAATAAAATATTTTGAATTGAATGTTACCACTATCCCATAAAAAAATTACTTTAAAAAGTCGTGTAAGAAGCAAAAATGATACTGTCCTCAACGTACATAATCGTATGCTACTGTCCTAATTAAGCAATCACAACAATCCCAGAACGGTCGGCCATGACACTTTGGTACTCGTAAATGGCGGTGGATGATTTTTGTGAGTATGTTAAGGAATTGTTTTCTCGAGTCTAATTATTATAAAATTTATAATCATTAGAATCATCAAAACACTTCCTCAAAAGGGTCTGTCATTTCTTCGACCAACTATGTTCCGGTTTAAAACGCAGACCGAAAAGAAATTCATGAAGCTTTTGTACCTACGCCCAAGATGTTTCAAACATTGTCACCATTTTTCTCCAAAATATCGACATGTTTTGTGTATATTATTAACACCAAAATGCTCAAAAAATATAACGTAGCATCACGACTGCTTTCCTCGAGGGGTTAGGCAGATGTGTACCTATAGTAAAACCATCACGAAACTTGTGTGTAATAGGGGGCAAGCTTAGTACTATCAACCGGGCACAAATCTCAATAGAACCTCAGTAGCAACACTTGCAACCACGACGCCAACGAGACAGTTTGCCCAAAAAACCCACTACCCTAAAGTTTTTGCCGTCTAAGTCGCGAAGACAGAGCGACCTCATTGTCATATTTGTTCAGACCTGTTCGCACGGGAGAACGCAATTCTTAAAGAGATAATCCTTGGATAAAGCCTCTTATTTATATTGGTGGGCTTTGAAACAAGCGGAGGGGTTGTGTCGGGGAAAGTTTTGAGTTGGCAGTTTGACGGGTGGCTCGAAATGTAAAGATTCGGTTTTGAGTACTTTTGAAAGTGGGAAGTTAAGTGTTAGCCGTGTCAAATTTTTTATTTAATATTATTCTGAATAATGATTTATGTTATAATTTAGGATCAGAGGGGTTTGTTAAGTAGCAATCGCTTTCAAAGAATTTCGTATTTCTACGAAGACTTGTATCAAGATTGACATGAGCTTTCGGTAGTTATGTCAGTCCTTAACATTTTTGACGTTTCGGCTATCGCTGTCACACACAGGCTCTCTGCTGCTTTTTAGTATCACGAAAGATAGATTCTATGGCCGCGTCCTATTTAAAAACGATCGTGGCGCGAATACACGATCGTTGTCACTTTTTGTTCGAAAATTCGGACAGCGCTCTCTGTCGGCGTGACTACACATTCAGGTCCACCGAACAAAAAGTTCGGAAGATCGTGTATTTGGCCGACCGACTGTCGCTTTTAAATCGGACGCAGGGTATGGCCCACACTTTTGATGAAATAAGCTTCTATGAAATATTCCTTTGCTAGTTGAGACATGTGGCAGGTTCTTGTGACGGAATCACGCTTATATTTTCACTGTAGCCATAAGTGGTAAATGTTGTGTATACCTATAATACGCATACATACCAGTATTATGGTATTGTTCAGTTTACATTTTTTTGTATGTACTGTTGTTGGTGTACCAAATAAATAAAGGCACAATTTACGTCTAGTGTAGGCGTTTATCAACGCAAACGTTACACGTACAATCGCTACTCTAATTTTGTGTTCACGCAATATTAATTTCGATACTACCACGTCTAAAACCATCGCTAGATACTTAACATCACTCTTGTTAGACGAAATATTGTTATTTACTAACAGAAAGTCGAAACACGACCTTGATATGGCCATACCTTTCACGCTACACAATTTCTAATCATTCTAAATATAAAATCCTCTTCCAAAATATTCCCGCCAATTTAGGGCCCTCCACTCCAGTCTAATCTCGACAGACAGCGCGTGATAAGTGCCCGCTGGCAAATCCTTAAAAATTACGACACCGTGTCCTCGCACAGCGGTTTTGTCATATTAGTGTAGTGCCCTGGCGATATATTTCGGCTTACACAGAATTTTGTTGGAAAACCAAGCGTTCATTAGGAAGATTTTTTGGAGAGATTGTTCGCGAAAAAAATTGTGAAGTGATGTATTTTTTTAGGGTATGCGAAGGCTCGTTTACGACACATTTTGATGTTTGTTACTGTTTTAGTATGCTTGAGGTTTGTTAAAGTAGTTAAGAATGCCTTCAATGTACGTATATTCAACTATTATTTACGACTAAAAGTTTCCCTACACGATTATTTTGGTCATAAGGCACGCAGTTTTAATATAGACGAAAAGTGATGCCTGTAAGCTAAAGGAAAACGACTAGGGACCAAAAATTATGCCTACCTAGTACCTTCGTGACCCAGACGGGTCTGACAGGTATAATAACCGTCGGTACATTACAGTTTATTAGGTTTACGTGATAGGAGACGAACCTATCGGCCCAAAATGAAATTGGTCCGTTCATTTTATTAAGCATTTAAATTGACAATTAAGATCTTTATGGAAGTAATTAGGGCTTTATGAAGGCATTATTTTTATTGGTCCTTGGGTACTTACACGTTTTTAAAACGGCAAAGGCTAATTTGTTGGTTAATTTGACCCAAGCATTTTAAAAGCAGGCACTTTACTTTGTGTAAATTATTTAATCACCACTGCTCTCAAAACGGTGAAGGAAAACATCGTGTGGAAACTGGCATGTCCTAGAACAAAAAAATTGAAGACATGTGACATCTACCAACCCGCACTGGACCCGCGTGGTAGATTACGGCCCACATCCTCTCACTGAGAAGAGGCCTGTGTTCCAGCAGTGGGAACATAATAGTCTGATTATTTTAAAATCAGTCACAAGTAAAAATAAACCTGCATTTATCCCAGTGCATTACGCATTTTCTATCTCAGATTTATTAGTAGTCTAGGCTTCTAGTCTAGGTTTATTCATGTAGGGTTTGTGTCCCAAAACTCACTATATTATAAATAGTATAAAACAAAGACGCATTTCGTGTCTGTATGTGGTCCGCTTATATCTTCTAAACTGCACAATGGTTTTCACAAAACTTATTTCGAAAGTTTTATGTGTATGATACATTAATATTACTATAATTACTTTTAACTCTATTCTATAGTTTCTCTTTGTTCTGAATTAAGAGACAGATACATGCCAGTCACCTTGAGTGGTTAGCTTGCGTGTTCTGTACTGAGCTCACGCAAAGCGTCGTACATCCAGCCTGTAATAGAACTCGCGCATCAAGGAGCGCTGTCACCAATTTGACGTATTATTAATTTAATATACAAAAAACAGAAGGTATTTTAATAAAACTCTTAGACTAAAAGATTAATATTTTAATTATCCTTAAAATGGTGAAGGTTTCAGAATAATACTCTTGACAGCTTTTGAGTAATTATTAGTTTTTTATCCGCGTTAGACACATCTTTACAAATTAATTTCACTATGTAATATAAACATAATCTTAAATATTCGTAGATTAAATTATTAAGAAAATGCTATAATTTAACATATATTTTTTCCAAATCATTAACATCACTCGTTTAGACGTAATTTCCGGTATAAAATCATTAAAAGTAGCTTGTCGTCGCCTTAAAGGTTTTATTACTATTCAAGTTGCATACAATAAAGTATTTTTTCAAGTCGTCAAAACTGTGCGAAGAGAGCGCGAGTCGCTAGTTTTATAATAAAAGCATTTAAGGATATTAGAAAACGTCCTATCTTCAACGCCCGGTTTCAAAGCTGCAGCCTCATGTTAAACAAAGTCGTAAACCTCCAACTTAACCTTAAGCAAAAACAACGAAAGAACGATATTTATCGTCATTCCCAGTAATGCTTTAAGAAAATAAAATTTTAAGCTAATACCGTTTATTGGCGAAGTTTTCCCCGAGCTTAGCCGGATTATCCTTTATACCTATTTTTATCTGGGCTTCGGGCCAACAATCGCGTTTTGTATATCAGGCGTGTATTTTTCTGCCTCTTACAGTTAGAGAGTTCACAATGGATTTAGATTGGGAGTAGCTTACTTGTTCTTGTGGAATGATTTTTGTATCTTGGGTTTGAACATGCAAAAGAATTGAGCAAGGAAAATCATTGATCTTTATCCGGTTGACCGTTACAGTGGACATCAGGTGGGCATAACAATTAAAATTCTATTGTCTCGTTAATGACAGCTGAAGGTTTATCTAATTATGTCTTAATGTCAATAATATTTAACAGAAGAACCTTTAACCTATGTTTTACAAATAAATAATTCTGATTCTGTTTCTGAAGAGCTTTAACAGTGGTAAAATACAGAACCTCTTATTTTAAATAGGTTAAAAAAGGAATATTTATTAAGAATAAAAAAGAAAAAATTATTGAAGAAATCCTTGAAATAACTTATTGCTAACGGCTAGCAAGAATTGTAAAACAATATTCTAATTAGTTTGAAAATTTTAAAACCATTAATATTATAGTATAGTGAATGTTAATATCCTAAAGTCAAATATATTAACATCCTTGCCTCTGAGAAAATTACTTCAAAAACACAAAATGTTTTCCAAAAATAAAGAATAACTGTCATACTAAACCTTGTTAAATAAAAAAGATGGGGTTAATACAACCCTATAAATAAGACTAAAAATATGGCGTCTCTAAACATCAAAACAGTCACGCGGTACGTTGCAACATCACCCACATTTTACAGCCATGAAAAATGACACATATATTTTGTATTTCCCAAATCTACAAGGACATTTACGTCCATCCAATCATAGGATAGGACCACAGCACCCCCGGGCCGAAGGACCAGAAGGATATGACGTCATCAATCATAATTCCGGCCGGATATGAGCCGGCAATTTAGATAATGTCCACAACTGAAGATTGGGAGCTGTTAATTTGAATTTAAGGCGATTTAAATTGGAGTTTGATAACTCTTTGTGTGAATGAGAATAGTGTCAAGTTTTCATTTTTGTTTTTCAAATTATGAATCGTATAGGAAATAAGGTTTTAAATATTTAAGCCACCGCCGTTGACAACTAAATCTGTAGTTGTCAAGTGGATTATTGTAGGAAAGGTTATGTGAATCATAAAAGTTATACACTTAATGCTTCGATGGTCTACTAAGCTTGCAGTCCTAGGTAGATAAAGATTTCTCAGTACCATCCCGGAATCTGGATTTACGCCCGGTTAATGTCAATAAGTTCGTATCATATTTCATGGGACTTAACACTTTCGATTCACCCACTTTTTCTAGAACTCGTACGCCATGCCGCCATACATAATTGGAACTGAACCCTCCGGGAGAGTTGCAGGCATTACGTTTGCGCTAAAGCTAACCATCGTGGACGGTCTACGGCATTAGGTATAAAACACTGTAAAACGAAGTAAAATTGTGTTTTCAGGAGTTCTTGTCGCTATACGTAGTTTCCAACCTTTTAATTTTTTGTGAATATTTGCAACGGTGAAAAAAAAAAATTTAAAAAAAAGGTTGGATTTGAAAACCCACGCTTAAACTAATAAATCTTGTTAAAACATACAAAACATTTTATTTTCACAGTTTATAATGCTGTATTCGCTTAGAAAATCCTACATTAAAAAAAATGAGCTCCCTGCACTGTACGTGTTAAACATGACTATCGAAACACCCTGAACGCACATCCTGATTGAGTATCCCTGCCTAAGCCTTTGGGGAATAAAGGCGTGGTGTTATATTATTATAACAATGGCTGACCAAAACTTTAGTATATTTTCAATCACATCACATTCGGTGCGTCAGCACCAGCGGTCAGCAACGTGAAGAATGTCACGTTCAGCAGAAGCTGTAAAATGTTTACGACCTCACACTCATTTGAGGAATCCGGCGCGTGACGTAATGAAATAATAAAACACGGAACTGAAATGAGTTTGTGGAATATTTGTGTAGTTATATTTTTTATAAAATAAGGAGCCAAACCGAGAGATGGTTCATCTGACCAAAACTTGCTACCGTCAATGACACAGCAATCTATCAGTACCATTTATTGTTTAAAGGTTTAACTTTGAAATTAATTCATAATCAGCCTATACTATTCCCACTGTGGGACACAGGTCTCCTCTATGTGAGTGAGAGTGGGCCAGTGCGGGTTGGTAGATGTCACAAGTCTTCGAATTTTTGGTTCTAGGACTTGCCAATTTCCTCTCGATGTTTTCCTTCACCGTTTTTTAAATTTACCTCCTGTTAATGTTCTTCTTGTTAGATCTCAATACCTTTTAAGACCAACCAAATTGAAATGTTATGTTTAAAAAAAAATTATGTTTATGCGGGATTGAGATTTCTGTTGCGTTATTTATTTTCCGCTTAACTTCTCAAGCAATGCGTCATGATTATCGAAAAACAGTCTTGATCCTTCTGATAAAATGTTACCAAAACCTGTTAGCAAGGTCAAAGTCAAATCATTTATTTTGGATCGTCAACATTTACAAAAAAATAGAATTGATTCTTGTTACCCCCTTCCAATAAGTAGTTTCGTATGGAGAAGAATGGGCAAGATAGTCAAATCTATGTAGTTTTAAATCTAGATTTTTGCTTCAAACTCAGTCTAGAATAAAGGACCTTAAAGACAAAGCTAATATCTCAACTTATACCTACATAGTACCGTAAAAATGCATCAGCTGTTCATAAACCATTTTGAAGATAGGGGTGCAAAACTTGCACTATCTCATTACCATGGTTTATTGCCAGTTTTATGGGCCCCATAAATAAACCCTGTCTGGGAAGGTGCCTGAGGTATCACCCCAATGTATGTATACTTATGGGAAATGTTATGGTGGTAGACATTTTTATGATGACATGTGTTTTTGGGTTATCGTGACGGTAATCAGTCTATTGGGTTCACAAAGCAAGTATGCAAAATGATACGAAGTTTTCTATTTGTAGTTGATTAAATTGACAATGGCACCTAAACTAACTGGTAACAGGTGTTGACACATACCTGACCAAAAATAAACACCAAGAATTACCCATGAATAGCTGTACAAAGAGGCATTTGGCGCGTGGTGAAACATGAACTAACGACGCCATCTTGATTTTTCAATACCATTTCACGAATGCTTACGAACAAAGCCTCTCGGTCAATGTCATTTAAGAGCCAAAAGATCTGTGTAGAGTTTTATATCCCAGGAACCAATTCAAACTTTATAGGGGTGTGGCGAACCAAACGACTTAACTATGGTTCCCACTGTCGTTAAAAACTGACAACACTAGTTGTTCTAGAGCAGCTAGTCGATGGTTCATGAGAGTAAACAAGTTGGACTTGAGGTTTTGAATCCGAATGTAAAACTTATTAACATACAAGATTTCGCCCGCGGCTTCGCCTACGTGGAGGTCTGACTGGACCGAGTTTCATTCAAGTAAACAGGGCGCCATAACGCGCCTGGAGAGGCATTCGTTGCAAGAAGTATTTTCTTGTTCATTTTCTAATGCTGCTGCATTTATTCGTTTATTAAAGTGAATAATAAAATGCACGTTGTGTTTCGCATTCATAGAACATAACAAGAACTTATAATATTACTCCAGGATTTTTTTTTGTAAATTGTTCACCGTGTCAGGCATGACTCCGTATCAAAGTTGCGACAAACAAAGGTGCGACAAATGCAAGGGCGACAGTACGATAGGTCGACCATCAGCGGTGCGACAGAACATCAGCTCGACGAACGTTAGTGCGACAGATTGTTTTCGCGACAAACGATGGCACGACGAAACTTTTGATCGACGAACGTTAGTGCGACTGATTATTGTCACGACCATCGATGGGGCGACGAAACTTTTGATCGACAAACGATAGCGCGACACAATGTTCGCTCGACAAACTAAAGCACGACAAACATTTCTATAATATTTTGTTGCTAATACGCTAATTGCTAAGACGACTTTGATACGGAGTCGTCAGGGACTCCGTATCAAAGTATCAGTATCAGTTCCTCGCCGTCCAGCACAGAGAATAGACGTGTGCACTCGCGTATAACTAGTCGCTCTAAAATCTATTCAACTAAATTCTGATTGGTTTAAATTTAAAATTCTAATTCTCGTTTCTTCCTGGAGCATCTATACGAGTAGGCCACTCCCCACGACAGTGACAACGATATTTTTGTCACCACCCTTACCTAAAGCATTCAAAGGGTCTATCGTGATTGGATTGATAAACTCGGTTTTGAACCGCCTCCACAGTGCGCGTAAGCCGGTGTCACTTACCGCTAAGCCAAACTGTCGCTGACGCATCGTTGCGAAACACCGCATCCCTACCACCTGCGCCGTAGCGCCCGGACTGCTACGAGAGTACGCGTCATCAACAATCGGCTACGTGCGGAAAGGCTACGAGTGCTACGCTGCACCAAACAGCTGTGCTACGCGTTGATCGACTACGAAACGGGTTCTAAAAATTAAGTAGTGTATTACTTACTTAAATTAGCTATTATGCCGAGGGTTGAGCGCTCGCCCCCAGGTACTCCTGCCGTTGTGATGGACAATCCACCTATTTTCTCAACTCCGGACATTTTTAATAATCCAAATGAGCCCGAACCCTCAACAAACATTAACTCGCGATCCAAGTCCAAGCGACTTCGACCAGACTTCTCTCCGGAGTGCGAATGGAAGAATCTCGAAGTTAACATAACGGAGTTATTTACCTCTTGGAAAACTGAGCAAGAGGTTCTGCTTGGCAAACTAACGTCGGAGTTGAGGGCAATTAGACTACAAAATGCGGAGATTCAAAAAACGAATACTGAAACCCTAAAAACTGTAGAATTTCTAAGTCAAGATTACGATTCTCTCAAGAAATCAATGCAGAAATTAGAAAACGAAAACAGTGAACAGCGCAAATATATACAGGATCTGGAAAAAAAAGTAGAAGATATACAGCTGAGTTCGCGGTCATCATGTCTCGAGATTAGGAATATACCAGCAATTGAGAAGGAAACAACTAGTGACTTAACCTTGATTGTTTTAAAAACCTGTGAGACCCTCCAGCCGGCGGTAAACCCTCCTCAACTACGTGACGTTTATCGTTTGCCCGGAAAAAAGGGCTCAAACAGACCGATAGTAGCAGAGTTCCTGACTGTGCCCGCGAAGAATCAAGTGCTGGACGCCTGCCGTACGTTCAATAAGGGTCTGCCATCAACTGAGAAACTAAACACGCGACACATTGGTGTCCCCGGTGAAGTCAAACCAGTCTATATCGCCGAACACCTACCTCGCACCCAGCGACAACTATTCTTTGAGGCTCGTTCTTTTGCTAAAACATACAAATATAAATTTTGTTGGTCGCAAAATGGAAAAATTTTTCTTCGTGAACGTGAAGGAATGGATTCCGTTGTTATCAACTCAACCTCTTGTCTTAAAAAACTGCTCACCCCTGCATGAGGAATGCAAGGCATCTCATTTTCATTATTATTGCATGTTTTTAAAATATTCTAGTACCCTACAATTTTATATACAAACTCGAGCGCTTGTAGCCTCTTACAAACCTGTTTTTAGTTACTTCATAAATACAACTTGTTACCTTTTTATAAAAATTGCTTTGAGATTATCAACTTTGTATAATGTATACTGTATATGTCAGCCTCTGTATTACACATCGTACCTTTTTAGACTTTGTAAAAATTATAATAATTTAAAACTTTATTATCACAAACACAAAACTCATATCATACCTGCGTTTATGTACATCCTATCGACTATCTTATTTCTAAGTCTAATACTTACAGCTTACAAAACAGAATTATTAAATGTAGTCAAAATTAAATTACACATAATTCACGTCATATCTACGGTTGCAATCAATATGCACTTAACATCAAACATCAATATTCGATTCTGACACTTTAAATGACATTGACTCTTTTGGTATAAGTGACTCACATATCTGTGTACCTGAGTCATGTAGAAGTTTCATTAATAACAATAGTAAGTCGCTTAATATAATGCACCTTAATATACGCAGTGTAAATTGTAACTTTGATGGTTTTCTTGTGCTGCTAGCTAGGATAAAAATCTCATGTGATGTTTTAATTTTATCGGAGTGCTGGCTGATGGTGTCAACAGTCCCACCACTGGAGGGGTATGTTTCTTATCACACGACTAATCTTATCAACCAGAACGATGGTGTTATAATTTATGTAAAATCAGAATTACCTCATATCGTTACCGAACCTTCTATATCTGGTGCAAGCTGTTTGTTCTGTAATGTAAAGTCTCATAATATCTTACTTTTAGCGCTATATCGCTCTCCGTCCACACGCAATCTTGATAATTTTATTGATAATTTAGACACTGTTCTTTCTCAGTCGCCAGTCCAAAAAAACTTAGTCGTGATGGGCGACATCAACATTGACATCACTCCGAATGCTATCTCCCCACAAGCAAATCAGTACCTCAACCTTATTGCTTCACATGGCCTCCTTCCTACACATCTATTCCCAACTCGTATTAACTCTTGCATTGATCACGTAATGTTAAGATCTGATCTTAAAAATACGACTCTAGTTTTCGACACTTACATTACTGATCATAGGCCTACGTTTATAAGCATTCAACATGAAAAACCACTCCCTACCTCTAAAGTAAATCGCATAGTTGTTAATTATACAGCTGTAACTACCGAAATTTTATCAATGGACTTTGGTGGAATATTGACCATTCAAGACGCTAACAATGCCGCCGAGTCTCTGGTTTCCATAATTAGCTCTGTCATCGCTAAGCACTCTAAATCGGTGTACATGTCGTCGAAACGCAGAATCCTGAAACCTTGGATTACCAAAGGTCTGCTACGTTGTATCCGAAATAGAGATAGCATGGCTCGAACCCTAGAGGCAGATCCTGAAAATTACATTCTCATGGTCACATATAAGCGATACCGTAATTTTTGTAACAAGCTTCTCAAAAATGTAAAACATGACTATGAAAGGAAGGAGTTTCAAACGGCTAAGAACAGCCCTAAAGCAACTTGGAAGATCATTAAAAATATCACCGGAACAAGCCTTAATGCGAAATCCCCTAACGAGCTACTGAGTATGTCTTCGGATGAAAAGTCTTCGGTAAACAAAGTTAACGAGTTTTTTGCCAATGTTGGCAAGAACTTGGCTGACAAATTCTCTTCCACCTCGTATACCTCGGAGTTTTCTCTCGATACGCCGCCTTCTAATTCGCTGGTACTTCTACCCACAGATGAAGTGGAGGTCTCAAATATCATTATTGGATTACGAACAGATGCTGCGGTGGGTTGGGACGGTATCTCACCAAGGCTGTTAAAATCCTGTCTGCCCGCAATTGTCCCGGCCATCACTCATATCTGCAATCGGTCTATTTCCACGGGTTGCTTTCCCAGGGTTTTTAAGAGAGCTGTTGTTCATCCAATCTTCAAGAGTGGGGACAGACACGGTGTAGATAATTATAGACCGATCTCAGTCTTACCTGCCATCTCTAAAATATTGGAAAAGATTCTTAATAAACGGTTAGTGGACTATCTTGAGTCATACAAATTATTAAGTGACAACCAGTATGGTTTTAGAGGTGGCAGGTCAACTGAAAATGCTGTAGCTGCCTTGGTGGATCATGTAGTGTCTAAACTAGATAGTAAGCTGAAATGCTTGGCCATTTTCCTTGATCTTTCCAAGGCATTCGACACTGTGTCTTTTCCCCACCTCTTATCTAAGCTGGAAGCTGCGGGCATCCGCGGACATCCCTTAAAAATTTTCAAGGATTACCTGTGTGATAGAAGTCAATCTGTCAAAATAAATGATCTTATTAGTGACACTCAATCATTGAGTTTCGGCGTTCCTCAGGGCTCAATTTTGGGCCCTACCCTGTTTCTTATTTATATTAATAAATTGTGCAAAATGTCTCTAACGAACTGTTCCATTTATACTTACGCATATGATACGGCCTTGCTTCTTCATGGCAGTGACTGGCCTGAAACAGTAAAATACGCGGAACTTGCTCTAAACTCAGTGATGAAATGGCTATCAGATAACATCCTAACCTTAAATCTTAAGAAAACAGTCTATTTACCTTTCTCCTTACTATCCACCAACCTCCCTCCACCGGATTCAATGGCTCTAAGAGCTCATACTTGCTCACGCGGTCTGTCCTCTTCACAATGCAGCTGTCCACAACTCACTAGGTGTGAGTCTGTTAAGTATCTCGGAGTCTATTTAGATAGTTCTTTGAGCTGGAAACCTCACCTTAGTAATCTCATATCGCGAGTCCGCAAGTGTATATTTATTTTTAAAAAACTAAGGCACTCCGCGGACCACCGTACCATTAAAACTGTTTATTATGCCCTGTGTCAAAGCATAATAAACTACTGCATCACAGTGTGGGGTGGGGCTCCCAAGACAACCTTACTGCCTCTGGAACGAGCACAGAGAGCTGTCCTCAAGGTTATGACCTCGAGGCCTTTTAGATACCCTACCTCGGCTCTCTACACCGAATGTCGGGTCCTCACTGTGAGACAGCTCTTTGTTCTTGGTACTATTCTGCGCAAGCATCCCTCTGTGGTATACAAGCCGAATGCTGCTAAAAAGCGTAGATACTTTGATATATGCTCAACCCACGGATGTAGAACGGCCCTTGCTCAGCGTCATTATGATATTCTGTCCAACCATTTATATAATAAAATAAATAAACTATGCACCATTGCTCCCATGTGCCTAAATGAATGTAAGACAAAGGTCACAGAGTGGCTATTGACACTGAGTTACGATACGACTGAGGACTTACTACATGTATCAATCGCTTAACCTATTGTAGATAATAAAATCATATGTTTATAATTAGGTATATTTATACAGTATTACATAAACACAAGTTTTCACCATATTTATCTCTCTCAATACATACACATACCCCCACATAGGAACTTTAATAAGCCACATCATATTAACTAGTAAGTAACTTAATAATAATATACTGTGCTCGTCGTACAACTACTGTTATAAGTTCAAATTATAGGCGAGGACGCTGGCACCCTAAACACAAGTTAAATCTTACTCTGGGTGCCAGAGTTCATCGAAAACACTCGATCCCTTAGTTGTAACGCTGCATAGTGTTGTTTAGATAAGTGTTTCTGTACAATGGAAGGTAATAAAAACATTTTTTTTTTTTTTTTTTTTTTTAAAGTTGCGACAAACAAAGGTGCGACAAATGCAAGGGCGACAGTACGATAGGTCGACCATCAGCGGTGCGACAGAACATGCATAAGGGTACCCTAAAATGATACCCTAAAATGACATAACATACGAGCATGTAAAGAAATATCAGTGTTAATAAATAACAAATCATGAAACATACTGACAGGTCACCACAAATCACAACTAACCTACATATTTAACTGCATTCTATTTTAGTTTCCCAAACCTACCATTCAATTATCAACTTTATCACCCTAATAACAGAGTTTGAATTAATAAAGCAAATATGCTCACATAAACCTGAAACATACCTTTCAAAATTAAACCTTCTATATTTAATGATAGAGTAGAGATTTCCTTGAGGGATAAGGCAATGTCTTCAGCTAGGTTATGGTGCTATAAAGAGTATCGCCCTTGGCCTCAACTACTTGATTTTATATTTCCATAAGAGATGATATCTTTCCTTTATGGTGCACGACGATAGTACTGTTTAAGGGAAAGTGTTATGGAGGGAAGGAATTTGTCAGTAAAGCAAATATCTTATGACGGGTGTCAGAATTGTCAAGATAAGACACTTGAGTTATATATAAGGAAGAAAAGTCGTGAGGAAAGTTATGAGGATGAATGAGGAAGAGTAGGGGAAGATTAAAGAAACGATGGATAGATTGAAACGACAGCTGATAGATGTGTGTGGAAGGCGACATGAAGACGACCATAAAGGAATTAAAATAAGGGTGCAGTGGAGGCCCAGTAGAGCAGTGGTTGCCCAGTGGAAACGGCCGTGAATTACGAGTTGTAGTCGAACTCAGGCAGGCGCTTTACTTTGTGTAAATTATTACATCACCACTGCTTTTAAAACGGTGAACGAAAACATCGAGAGGAAACGGGCATGCTGTAGGACCAAAACAAGAACAAGACACATCTAGGACCCGCACTGGGCCCGCGTGGTGGATTACGAGCCCACTCACCGAGAGGAGGCCTGTGTCCCAGCAGTGGGAACATTATAAGCAAATTATGTAAGGGTCATGATGAGAAACAAATACCAATTGGGACAGCAGTGATTTAAAAAGTACATTAGTCTATAATATTAACCTGCTGCAGAGCATAGCTTCTGCTGAACTAGAATTAAGTACCACTGTTGCTCAGTGCGTGTAACAATTTAGAACTATCACCCCCTTTTCTCATTAATGCACGAATTATAAACGAAAAGACATTATATTATATTGCTTAATGTACAAAGACTAATCAGCAAAGTTAGTACAGCAGCTATCTGACTAGCCTAGTAGGAAGTACATACTTAAGTATTGTCACAGAATACTACAGAATGTGCCTTCCGCATTTTAGGTATAAAGCTTCTAGTACGCGGCGGGCCCGTCTTACTGGGCTAATTCAGTGAGAGTAACGTAATCATTAAATCTAAGATTTACGCGTTATAAAGAGAGGCAACTTCTAGGTGAATATAACTGTAGGTAATTAGCGCTGTGCGATCTGAATTGCACTTTATTGTGTCGTACCAAGAGTCGCTTTTTATTTGAATGATTTTACGAACTGAACCATCCGTTTTCATCTGTGGTATTGTCACTCATAGAACCTCTTATAGACAAAGTTCTGCCGGTATATTCTGCAAAAAATCTCACCTTGAAAACGTAGGTGAAGTGGCATTGAAGAGTGCTGCCATTCCTCCTGATGCTTGAGATTACTACAGCTCACTTCTAAATCACTTCACCTAAGTGTTACTCCCAAAAATTTATTCAACATGTTATTCTCAAAGTCAACAATAACCATGCTCGGCTTAACATTACTCAATTTAAAATTATTGAGCCATAAATGCAAACGATAAGATTACATCGAATAAATAGCTCTAACTCAAGACAATGCAAGCAACAACCCTTAAGCAAGGTCGATACGGTTAACCGTTTATGAGCAGCTCAACGTTTATATAGCTTAAATATTTCAAGCTATATCTGAGCATGAAGCTCAATTTAGTACGTCATAAAGCGTGACTCGTGGCTCACAGTGTTGTTAGTGTGTGAGTTATTTATATACGTGAGTAGTTGTGTATTCATGTCTTAAATTAACAATTTCACTTGAATTGGTGGTTGGTCTATAGGGCTATACCGAAATAGACGAAAGTAGTGATATATTAGAAACCACTACAGACGAAGACAATCACTCCATAATTTTCCCACTTCTGGGACATAGGCCTCCTCTCTGTGAGAGGGAGTGGGCCGTAATCCACCACGCGGGCCCAGTGTGGGTTGGTAGATATCACATATTTTCGAATTTTAGGACATGCTGGTTTCTTTACGATGTTTTTCTTCACCGTTTTGAGAGCAGTGGTGATGAAATAATTTACACAAAGTCAAGGGGTTGTTCCTATGACCTACAACTCGTTAGTCGCGGCCATTACCACTGGGCCACCTACTGCTCTAGACAAAGACGCACAGCCTGAATAATAGTCACATTACCTACTTGCTGACTAGCTAATATGGTCAACTAAGACACTACTGCGCAGGTGAAGGATAAAAGCGTATTATTGCAGAACAATTAGTATCCGATACCGAGATGAAACGAGGGGGGTAGTTTCGGCCATGGCCATTGTTTCGGGCGCTTCGCTCTCTGTGTAACGTACCCCCTGCATTGATGATCACCACGCCTTTATATTATGTTTTGAAGATTTCAGACTCAAGTCCAGGTTTCCTCATGATTAATTCCTTGATCCTAAATGGCATCACATAGGTTTCGACTACCTAACCATCTGCGTAAAGGAGACAGGCTTTACAACAACCATGAAATAACAAATGCATCCAAATACTCTTTGTAATGATGTCCTTTCTGAATTAAGAAATCTCTTTTTCTTTTCGTGTGGTTAGTGACTAGCCTGGTGTCAGAGTTTTAAAGCCGCCCATGCTCCTCTGACTTGTCTTCACATGCCGTCGAGAAATATATCTTAGGCTTGCTGGTTTCCTCACGATGTTTCCCTTCACAGTTTTCAAGGAATCTGAACTACCCACTATTCGAAAGTTCACAAATGTTCAGTAGTGAACGTATGCAAACTGAAATGAAAAAAAGTCTTTTTTTGTTTTTCGGTGGCAAATCATCGAATAACTTCTCCCGCTCTAGGCGGAGCGGAAGGGCGTGTCAGGCTCTTACCGACTAAAACCCACCCGTGTTCCTTCAGTTGCCTGTACGTTGCCAGGGCCCACGATATCCCTTTAAAACTTTCCCGCAACCCCGGCAGGCATCGACCCTAGCGAACGCCATCAGTTGTGCTGACATCTCTAAGAGGCGCGCGTGGAACACAACGCGCCGTCGACCCGGGCCTGGTCCTTATCGGACGGCGAGCTTTCCATTGCACTCCGTCCGAAACCCCGCGAAATGAAGCAAAGCCTGATTCTACAACAATAACATTTGTCAAAGGACTCAAGCCCGCATGCAACCGCAACCACAAACCACTACTGTGACCACGCTCTCGTAAGGACATAAAAAGGAAATAACAGTAGTTTACCACACATCCCACGTTTCGCAGACATTAAGATTTAGTTCTAACGAGAAAAATGCCATAAACCGCTATGGTATAAAAATTCTATAGTTCACGGAAATTATTTCCGCTCGTAATATTATTTTAGTGTTTTCCATAAAACTGTGGTGAGCCAATATGTGAGGTGCTATTAATCTGCCTTCACGCACTTTTGTTCTGGGGCAAGCAGGAATTTAAGATAGGTGGAGGTGCACTTTTGTTATACGAGTATATGGTTATATTTCTGCGATTACAAACTTACTTTTGCAGTTGAAGAATTAACCGTGATGTATACCGATGTATGAGAGAACATTTTTTTCAACTACAATGTTGTTTGTTTTTGGGATAAGTCCATCACAACCACTACACGCACTTGGCCAGTTTTTTTTTTGGTCTGTCTTTCCTTCTCCATCCAGTTAGCCTACAAACGGATAGTATTATGACACTTAAGACATTTAATGATACGGCTCTATTCCAAATTATTTCATTACTAGACACAAGCCTATCTCGAAATGGGAAGCAATATGCGTAGTGACCACAACAGGCAAAACGGGCTGGTGACCACAAAGCCAATCGTCTCGCCCCGATTACTGTTCTACATCATCGGAAACTAGCACAATACCGGACCGAAAGACCAGAATTCTGCATCATTTTGGTATTTCCGTACCTACATGATTACCGGTAGGGTAATGAGGTACGGTCGGCAATAAAAATTTATTAAACACTGTCAATTTTACATAATTATTAATCATCATCAGCCTATTAATGTTCCCACTGCTGGGACACAGGCCTCTCTGTGAGAGGGAGTGGGCCGTAATCCACCACGCGGGCCCAGTGCGGGTTGGTAGATGTCACATGTCTTCGAATGTTTGGTTCTTAGACATGCCGGTTTCCTCACGATGTTTTCCTTCACTGTTTTGAGAGCAGTGGTGATGAAATTATTTACACAAAGTAAAGCGCCTGCTTGGGTTCGAACCCACGACCCACAACTCGTAAGTCGGGGCCGTTACCACTGGGCCACCACTGCTCCTCTAATTATTATTATCATCATCAATATCGTTACAATAATTTGATAAACTGCTTTTTTATTTACCATAATTATATTAGCTAAAGCTGCTGATAGACAGAACATCGAACATTCACCGTTTTTAAATTTGTTGAACTAAAAAACGAACAGAGTCAAGCATAGAGCCAAACATCGCTTCGAACATTTTCACGATCATTCTAGCAAACGCTCTAGTCAATGCTCGTGATGAACCAAGATGGAAAAGGAACAATGGCAGAATAGGTGGGCTCGGCAAGAAGCTCGAAGCAAATTTACTGACCTTTCGCTAGAAGGCTCGCTAGAATGCTCGCTAAAACGCTCCCGTTTATTTTTCTGTAAGTAACATTCGCTAGAATGCTCATTACAAGTGAATGCTCAACTCTATTAGCACCTCAAGAGTTGATATTCTTAAAAGTTTACTCCTGTTCCTATAAATAAATTGGGATAAAGGAGAATGATGATGATGATGATGATAACAAGTTAAGATTTAATATATTTAAATTAAATCCACATTTTGTTGCTGACTGTACTTAAAATAATTATTTAACACGTAACATAGCATCACGCATACAATACCCAAAGGGTTACACAGAGGTATACCTACCTACCTATAGTACATCCCCATTTTGACAGTTATGTTTAAGTCCCATGTAATAGGGAACGAAGCATGACAGGAACAAAAATTAGTGAATTTATTGTAAATTAGTTAAGGACTTTTGTATGTACTAAAATGCGTGATAGTAATGTGATAATAATGTAATCATGTGATAATAATGTTATAATAATGTGATAATAATGTAAATAAAATGTGATAAGAATGTATTAGAATCCGCATCATAATTTTTTGACATTATACAGGGTGGCAGGGACATCGACGCGAAGCCGGTTACCATGGATTCAGTACATGGTCCTGAACCCCCCTGCGTTGAAATTTTTCCCCGGCTATTTAAAAAAAAAACAGCTGTTTCATAGAAAAGTGCAATACCTACGCGGTCAAAATGTACGGAGCAGCTGATTTTTTTTTTAATAACCGACGAAAAATTTCAACGCAGGGGGGTTCAGAATCATGTACTGAATCCATGGTAACCGGCTTCGCGTCGATGTCCCTGCCACCCTGTATACATGAATAATTTGCACGCTTGCTTGCAGGCAGAATACTATGACTTTAAGGCTGTAAGATCTTCCCTTGTAAACCTTGTATTTTCTTGCAAATAAACAATTTGAATTTGAAAAAAAAAAAAGGCAAGATAGAATTAGCAATGTGCAATTAAGAGCAAAAACCGAATTAACCGATATCCTGGAAAAAATAGACCTCCAAAAATGGAGATGGACCGGCCATATGTTGAGATCTATACAAGAAAAGTGGGGCCAAATTACAACGAATTGGTATCCAAGAGATGGCAAGAGATTTCAAGGACGACAACAAATACGCTGGCAAGATGAGCTGAAACTTACTGCGGGACCCAAATGGAGAAGAGTTGCTCAAGACAGGAAGCAATGGTAACTACTGGAGGAGGCCTTTGCCAAAAGGCACACTGAGTTGAGAGACATCCTATAGCCAAACGAATAAAAAAATACAGTCAAGATTAATCTCACCCAGTTTAACGGGCTAAATAAATAAATAAAAATAGGGAGCGAGCCTCAATTACTTGATGTCGAAAAACTAGGAAGGAACATAAACGTCAACAAGATATAAATAATAAAAAACAAACATAATCTTCAAAAGAATAATTCAGACGGCTCAACAAAGATTGGCTTACACATTCAAACTTCCCTAACCTTGAAAGAAATATCTTTTAATACTGTAAAAACCATAACTGACATTAAAGAATGATTCCTACCCTCATATTACAGCTCCTAAAGACATTATAAAGTTCACCGCGGCTCCGCAAATGGACTCCCCGACATTCAACTTTTGTTAAAAAAAAGTAAGCATTGTTGCCAGCAGAGAATTTAAAATTACCCCGGAAAGGATGGCCTGTAATTGTTCTTTACATTGCGACGTGATTTTTTTATGGAATTGTGGGAATTTCAAATAGTATTTTTAACTCAGTGGTAATAACGAAACTGCGAGGTAAAAATATTTTATTTAATATTATTAATAGCGTTGACAGGTTTATCTTTTAAATTCTTTGTTAATGAAAAGCGATTTAAGCGCAAAGGTTACGGCTGACAGTTTTTTTTTTCTTATTTGTTGAGTCTGTATCGGAAATTGCAAAAGTCCCAACTGATACTGGTGCTCGCACCTTCCATCTCACCCCGTACATGCTTATCTACACGTTATAAAACTCTCTGTTTATCTGTCCGTTATCCGTTTTACAAATTTTAAATTTTTCATCTATAGGTTATGGTCTCTTGCTAGGTATAAGAAGTCTATATTAGTTACAATGGAGCTATGGTCACAACTAGTGTACTATAAAATAATGCAAAATATGAAATAACAATTTTTCTTTTGAATTTGGCAAAATACCTCGATGCAGGATCACACCGCCTACCGCCAGCAAATATAATACAACGCACATCATGTAAATAATGTAATACATTATTAATTTTTATAAAACAATAACCAATCACACATCAAAACTCGTAAGCTGGCAACCCAGTCTCAATATAATACAGCCAATAGTTTTCTCGAACAGCGCCGTTCCGCTCGGATGGCGCACGAAATCTCCCGAAGACTCACGAAGGCGCACGAAAGCACCCGATTTCCTTCTACGTCATACGGATAGGGTTAAGGCTGCCTGTCCACTGGAGCGGAGAGGAGAAAAGAGGATTGGAGATGTGTCAATATTTACCAATATAATCTTGACTCCGCCCCTGAGTTTAGATTTGATTGGTTAATAATGGCACATCTCCGCTCCTCTCCTCTCGTCTCCGCTTTAGTGGACAGGCAGCCTTAGGCTAGTGTTTTGTTTACATTGTGTAGCAAACTGAGATATTTTCGTTTGTTCCCCGTGGTACTACCAGTATTACTACCAGTAGTACCACGGGTAAAAAAAAAACCCGTAGTACTACCAAGCGATCTAGTAGTACCACGGGAACTTTATTTTTACCTGTGTTACACTCTTTGTTCGATTCGATATTTCATAATTTGACACTTGTCCCTTTGACGCTTCTCACTTTGACTTTTGCTATTTAGAAATTTCCTCATAATAATATCACTGCAACTGGTGTGAAGGCTCAGAGTGAAGGTGGGTCAATCTTGAACATTTTTAATAATAACTTTAAGTCTTTTAAGTACCGTAATATTATGTTTTATTTATCGCGTCGAAGCGTCAAAGGGACAAGTGTCAAATTATGAAATATCGACTAAGAGTGTAACACAGGTAAAAATAAAGTTCCCGTGGTACTACTAGATCGCTTGGTAGTACTACGGGTCTTTTTTTTACCCGTGGTTCTACTGGTAGTAATACTGGTAGTACCACGGGCAACCAACGGATATTTTGGTATGTTTGGACAAAGTTAGTAAAGTAGGTAGTTATTTCTGTAGGATTATTTGTTCGTTATAATAATAGTTCTTCAAGGCTTTTACATGGGGTATGCCTTACTTGAAATCTTGTGAGGCCTACGTTTAATAAAATATGTTTAAAAGTAAACACATAGGTACTACATTTTTAGACAAATCATGACTTAATAGAATGCAGTTCATTGTTTTTTTTACCGTTTAGCGCACTAGCGACCAGGTTGCTGCGGCCAGGTCGATTATTAAGACGCAGATACATGCCAGTGACCTTGAGTGGTTAGCTTGCGTGTTCTGTACTGAGCTCACGCAACGCGTCGTACGTCCAGCCAGTTGTAGGACTCGCTCATAAGGAGCGCTGTCCCCAATTTGACGCGTTATTAACTTATTATACGTATACTAAAAGATTCATATTTTAATTATCCTTAAAATGGTGAGGGTTGCAGAAAAATACGCTTGATAGTTTTTGCGTTATTCTCAGTTTTTTATCCGCGTTAGACATAATTTTGCAAATTAATTTCAATAGGTAATGTAAACATAATCTAAAATATTCGTATAATATATTTTTTTCTTATGTTCTTATTTAACATATATTTTTTCCAAATCATTAACACTACTCATTTAGACGTAATTTTTGGTATATATTTATAGAATATATAATATAAATATCGGTTATCGCCACCTTAAGTAGGCTGCTCCTGACAAGCCACAAACATTCTATTCACACATGCTGGTAAGCAAAAGTATACAGAATAGTCAGTATCAAAGAAATCATTGGATTGAATTTCTGTTACAATTCCACATGTCAGATTATAATTGGTTTAATTAAAACATACGTACGACTTGCATTCCGAGCTGTAGTAGAATTGCAAACCTCTAATCGATACATATAACAAAATCATAGCGAAGAGTCAAAACTGTATATTATTATTAAATTCTTTATTGCGAGTAACCATGAGACTCATACAGTGTTAGTAACAATAAAATAAACTTACAACTATGTTAGTGATACAATTACAACAGCAATTACACAAAACACACACAACGATAATTACTAGTGCTTCAGCATTCCAGCTGAGATGCTGGAGCAACGATTCACAATACAGCAGTCCAGCCTGTCCGCAATAACTCCCAGGATGCTGTTGGAACTGGCTCGCACCCTGCGCACCAAGGACGCACATCTTTTACGCATTAATGCATAAAAGCAATCAACACGCAATTCCGCAAACATCCCCGATGCGCTACAGAAGCGAGGCAGCCCCATCAACACCCTGAAAGCATTATTGTATTGCACGCGAAGGGCACTGTACGATCTTTGCGTAAAATGTACCCACAGGCCACAGGTGTAAAATGAGGAACAGAAGGCTCTAAAAAGTGTTTTTTTTAACCTCCATAGAAGTACGCTTAAACCTGCGGGCAATCATATTCGCTCTAACCGACAGCGCCCTCCGCTCTCTCTCAATATCGTCATCGTCCTTAAGGCTAGAGGTCAAAACATGCCCAAGGTACTTGAATGAGTGCACTCTCGATAACGGTACACCATTCACCATTACTGGAGGTACCGTTTCTGGACATTTTCCACCAGCCCCAAACACCATCACGACACTCTTCTTCACATTGTACAACAGGCCATGAGCACTGGCGTACCTCTCACACACACTCACCAGTTTCCTCAGACCACAGATTGAGGCACTGAGCAGCACCATGTCGTCTGCATAGCTAATGTTGTTGACACATATGCCATCAATATAACATCCGACTCTGGTGCTACTCAGCTCCCCAATCAATTGGTCCATGTACAGGTTGAAGAGTGTAGGAGAACTCAGACCCCCCTGCCTCACACCCGACTCAAGCCCATATGGACTCGAGTAAGCCCCGTCCCACCTAACACTATTGACCTGGTTCCCGTACCAAAACTTAAAAATATTAATGATTTCAGGTGGTAGCTTTTCATCTTTAAGCTTTTTCCAGAGAGTGTCATACGAAACCAGATCAAAAGCGCTCGACAGGTCGAGGAAACAAGCGTAAACCGGAGTGCTACGGCGTGTGTAGTACTCCACAGCATGCTTAACGCCCAATATAGCACTCTCGGTAGACAAACCAGGTCGAAACCCAAACTGATTGTCATGCAATTGAACATGTTTATTTAATTGAGCATTAAGCACGCTGTCCAATACCTTAGACACAACCGTAGCCAGTGAAATAGGTCTATAGTTATTCCTATCTGTCAACATTCCAGTTTTATTTTTAGCTATGGGCACGACAACTGTTCTCAACATATCTGAGGGTATATACGCATGACTCAGACAAAGATTGTACAATAAAGCCAACACACGCGGCAAATGAGGGCCCGCATACCGAAGATGCTCGATGCTGAGCCCATCATGGCCAGGAGACTTTCCCCTCGACATTGACTGTATGATAGAAGCAATGTCTCTGGCAGTAACCCTGACTCCTAATTCCCCTTTGGGCTCAACATCGATCACCGCCTGCGACGGTCCTAACGACGACTTAACCTCAAATTTAGCTTTAAACAGTTCAGCTACTCCATGCGCATCACTCACACCGTCAACGCACACAGGCACGCTATGCTTATGATTAAGTTTGTTTGTGTTCTTCCAAAATCCACGAAAGTCCTTATTTAAATGATTTGATGCCAGGATATCCATTTTTATCGTATCCTCATGGCTCTGGCACCACTTCAACCGAGATTTAAATATCCGTTTCGACTCGCACATCTCTTCATAGTAACGGCCAGAAGTAGGCTGACCGTAGCATGACCATAACATAAACTTATCCCTAGCAAGCCTGTGCGCGTCAGCAACATGTCTGTTCCACCCAACAACAACTTTTCGTTTGCACTTCCTACTATCTCGGCCAACCACGGACGATTCACATAAAGCCCCAACGATTTGCCCATACAACTTATCGATTAAACATCTGTGATTTAAATCAGTGCACATATGATCACAACAATAGCGGAACTGCATAGGAAAATCTATTAATCTCAGACGCTTATGACACTCAGTGTTGTACAATTTAATTTGCGCCAAGTCCCGCTCACCCCACGTAATCCTGTTATTTAAATGTTGAGTAGATACACATCTAAGATAGTTAATTGACTCAGGCGTGACCTTGCGGAAATCCATCATAAAACACAATAGACGATGTATATCTAGTAACTTAATCCGCTTAACCGTTCTTAAAGAGTTAGAGAACCCTGTAAGAAATCGACACGTGTTTCGCCTCTCAACGAGGCATCCTCAGGACGACGATTGACCTGTTGCGAACTCGGACACGAAGTGTTATCAACGCGAGCCGAACGCAAAGTGAGCTTCAACCGCCCGTCACCCCCACTGATAACGATCCCGGCCGAGGTGGGCCGATAAGCGATCCTATATAAGTGGGGGTGACGGGCGGTTGAAGCTCACTTTGCGTTCGGCTCGCGTTGATAACACTTCGTGTCCGAGTTCGCAACAGGTCAATCGTCGTCCTGAGGATGCCTCGTTGAGAGGCGAAACACGTGTCGATTTCTTACAGGGTTCTCTAACTCTTTAAGAACGGTTAAGCGGATTAAGTTACTAGATATACATCGTCTATTGTGTTTTAGATACACATCTCTTTGGTACTATTACATCTAAATTACATTCAATAATTAACGGAAAGTGGTCAGACCACATGACATCATACTGAACAAACACCCTATTAACAGTTTGAGCCGCAGCCCTGGTAACCAAACAGTGGTCAAGCCACCTCGACGAACCATGAGCCTCACTTATAAACGTGTACGTATTTGATGCTACACCCAAACGCTCAGTGTCTATACACGACCAGTCCTGTTCACTACAGAAACCCATCAGCTCATCATAAAAACGCTCTGTTGGGTGAGCATTAAAATCCCCCAGCATATAAACACACTGAGCACTGTTAGAATCAATGATAGCACTCACCGCACTGAGGACGTCCGTGAAATCTGCCAAATTACATACCGCATCAGTCGGCATATAAATGCTAAACACTAACATTGATGTTTCCTGCATCACTATTTTAATTGCACTTATACGCGGGTTATCACTCGGAATCACAGTTACGTTTGTGTATACGCTCCTCCTCCACAACAGCGCCACACCACCATAAGGTCTTCCTCGTAGCATACCAGTAGTGGAATCCACTGCCGACGTTCCAGTACAATTGAAATCGTCACTAATCGAGTTAAGGTACGATATTTCATGTGACAGTAGCCAAGTTTCCTGTAAGGCTACGACGTTTACGTATTCACACAAGTCACGTATGCTGTCAATGGAACGCTTAACATTCTTACAATTAAATGTTGCAAACTTGTGCAGTTTATTATCCATTAATTACCGTTGAAGAACCGGCTACAGAACCAATATTCGGTCTGTTCACAAATTTTGGTCGAAAATTCACAAACCGCCTGAAAATAACATGCTTACTGCATACTTTTTCTCAAAACATATTCAATATTGAATATGTTTTGAGAAAAAGTAAAAATACGATAAAACCAAATTAAAATTTTGATTTTTATCAAGATATTAAGGCTTGTGCTGACTGGCGCTTTTCGTCGCGCAACGCGACACCTGTAATTACTGTTATACCGTGAAGTTTTCTTAGAAATTGTTTTATTACAAGTCACGTCGTCGCGCTTGTTTGCATCTACGAAGGCTCCATTTAAACTACTCTTCGTAGAACTCTGCTTGAGCACAATTTTTAATAAAAATAATATAATATTTTCAGAATCAGAATATTTTGTAATCTGTCTATTGTAAAGAGTTCAAACTCTAAACGTCAACGAATTATAACGTTGCTAAATTGAAGATTACAACTGTGACATAGCGCATAAGAGCAGTGGTGGCCCAGTGGTAACGGCCCCGACTTACGAGTTGTAGGTCGTGGGTTCGAACCCAGGCAGGCGCTTTACTTTGTGTAAATAATTTCGTCACCACTGCTCTCAAAACGGTGAAGGAAAACATCGTGAGTAAACCGGCATGTCTTAGAACCAAAAATTCGAAGACATGTGAGATCTACCAACCCGCACTGGGCCCGCGTGGTAGATTACGGCCCACTCCCTCTCACAGAGAGGAGGCCTGTGTCCCAGCAGTGGGAACATTAATAGGCTGATGATGATGAACTGTGACATAGCATGACAACTGAAGTGACAGGTATTACGTTTAGTCGGTTAGTTGACAGCTGTCACGTGTTTTTTTTTTTGTTTACCTTTATTTAACTACATAAACGGAGTATAGTTCTATCACAAAAATGGGTGATATTATTATTATCAATTATGATTTAAGTTTCTACAAAAATATGTCTGATCTTTTCCTCGTAATTCCTAGCCCAACCAACAATTTAAACGCCTCACTGAGTGAAAACGTCACTAACATAAACAAAGCCACAAGGCGGGTGATGTAAGCGTGTGTCTGTGGCGCTGTAACAAACTGTGTGCTAAGCTGAATGATGGCACAAGCTAGCGGATTTATGCATTATATGCTTGTGTGGGTAGAGAGGGAAGGAGTGAAGGAGTTTTTGGATGTTGGGTTAAGTTTTACATAAGTTAGATGATGATGATTTTACTATGCTATTTTAAGCTCCGCTAGGATTTTTTTGCTAAAACTTACGTGTGAAATAACAAAACAAAAAAATAGAAATAACACTTTTTAAGTTGAATTCACAAGCAAGCTACGCCGTAGCTCGGCGCGTTGCTACGGGCGTAGCTCTCGTAGCGCTACGAACGCGTAGTCGTCCAAAAAAGGTTTATAGTTTTATTTTTAACATAAAACCGCAAGTATCTTCTACTTTATGCAAATCTAAAATTTACTCACTGACAGACAACGCACTTCCTAAGCCGCTGAGTCTAGAAGTATGATATTTTGCACAAGACTGCCTTATATAACTTATGTAAGCTAACGAAACTACATAAGAAATGATTTTTGAAATTTATTTCTTAAAGCGGTAAATATTTTCATCACCTATTTAAAAATAGGTGAAGAAATTATTTATGGACGTTCACGGCATGTAATTTTTATAAACGTGCATATATTTACCCTTTTCTCGCATGAGATAAGCTGAGACTCAAAATCCATCTGCGTTGGGTCCGGCTTCCAGTCTAACCAGATGCAGCTGAATACCAGTATTTTACATGGAGCGACTGCCTATCTGACCTCCACAACCCAGTATATAGGTAATACGATACCCCTAGGTAAGATTGGTTGTCAGACTATCTGGCTTCTGACGACCCGTGACGACTGTCAAAGATCCACAAATAACAGCCGGGACCATCGGATTAATGTACTTTCGGAGGTACGGAGGAGTCTCGGTATGTAAAGATGGTCACCCATCCATGGAGCAACCCGATAGCTACTATTAGCGTACCTTAACCTGATAGATCGACCCGTGTAGCTATTTTTACTTAGCCACGAGCTCAATGAGATAAGCAGAGACTGCAGAAGAAAACAATATTGGAAAAATAATACAACAAAATTACTTCCAAAAATATAAATTAAACCATTTCTAAGCTGCTTACCCCCCAAAACATAAGAAGCATGGTAGTCTGCGGCCGCTAACAAACTGTGCTGTCAGTCAGAGCGATGCTGCGGTCTGGCGAGCGAGCAGAGCACCTGCCCATCCCGGATTTAGCGCCGACATTTTAGATTACATTTTGGGAGCCATTTTAGGATTTGGTTTTGGAGGCTGTGATTGGTTGGTTACATGGGGTAATTAGGTACAGTTACAAGCAATAATATGTATCGAGCGTGTATCAGAAAGAAGGGTGTGGTACAGATCACAGATTTATAGTAGGCTAGATACCGCATGTTCATTCGATAGTATGAAAACCGAGCGTGTCATCTTTTTTATACCTACGATGACGTCAGCCCAGCCATTTAGTGATGTTCTCAACGTAAACAGAATCTTGATCGCTAAGCGTAATTACAGTTTATTTGGCATTTTTATATCCTCGGCGACACAACTCGCCACTGGCGCGATCGAACACAAACAGAAGGCAGAAGCGCGTCAAGTTTGTACTATGCACAAACTTGACGGCACACTTGTGCGGCACGGCTTGTGGTATCTAGCCTACACTAAATCTGTGGTACAGACCATCAAACTCAACAACTTTTCTCGATGGAGTCAATGTTGAGAAAAAATTATCAGTCATTCTATTCATATAAAGAAAGAAAGAAAGAAAATGCGTTTATTGGCATTAAATTAGAAAAATACACCTTATAACTAAAACAGAAACCAGAGATTATAATGCCAAAAGGGCCTCAGCTCAGCATAATGTCAGATGGCAACACAAAGTGTACCACCTGACGCTGATTTTCAGCTGCAACCCACGAGTGCCATACGCTTGAGTATGAAGTGCACGGAAGTTTACGTTTACGTTTAATATGAGTCGAGTAGGTTTTTTTCGCTGTTACAATGTCGGTCCCATGGAGAAAGTTTTTCAGTTTGATGGTCTGTACCACACCCTTTTTGACCACATCTTTCTGATACATGAAACAACAACAACAAATCAACTACAAAAACAGCAACTTTTAAACTGATCTTCTCCTGCTGTATTGATTGTAATTTTATGTTGTTTTGCTCGTGACTGTACAGATCACGCATGAGTTTATTATTCGGCTAGAAAATGTGTAGCGGTTACACCACCACATACGAACTGCGCATCAAAATCTTGACGTCACACAAGTCCTGTATCGCGCAATTGGAGTTTACCGCGCGAACAATATTTAGAAGACTATTCGACATCAACCATCGGGCAGTTGTCCGCCAGACACGACACCCGTTTGGTTGGAGGATGAGTGAACTTTACACCCTGTTCCTCTTACCTCTTAAAATATAAACAGCTATTGTCCTATTAATAGGTAATCGTATCGATAATTTTAAGGAATTACTGGCAAAATCTAAATAATTTCCCCTGCGAAGTAGGTATGCACAAATTTTGGCAGTAAAACGTTGCCCGAAACGGGAATCGAACACAAGACAACGCGCTCAGCAGTTCCGCTTGCGATCACGTATCATTTAAATGGTTTTACCTTCTAAAGCATTGAGTATATCTGCCTATATTTATTAAATTTCTTTTAGTACCAACTAAAAGGTCAAAAATGACTTTTAAAAGTAGTGTAAATATACCTATAGGTAAATTTCCCCTACCACAGACTAAAAAAACAACCCACAATATGAAACCCAGTGAACTAAAAGGCCACAGTATAAAAACTCGTTGGAAGTCCATCGAGAGTACATTAAAGTAGTTAATGGTACCTATTACTAGTTGCCAGTAACTGTTGGTTAAACAATAAGCTGTGGTTACAACTAACGGGAGGTTAGTGCGTTGTTATGAAGTTGTTTTCATTGAAGAGTAAAATGGATTAGTTTTATGTTAGGGCATTGAGCCATTAGTGTTGTTTGGTTATAATAAAATTCTAATATGAAAAACTAGAATGTTGTTCTGAAATAACATTCCTGTTTGAGTTACATGAATGAATTTACCTAAACTAATGTTTAGTAATAATTTATACTAGCTGCCGCACAGCGCTTCGCCTGCGCGGACTCTAATTTTATTTATAAAATAAAAGTAAGTTACCTAAGTTACTCCTTTTATCCTAAGCTATCTGACAGTGAAAGTCCCGTAGAAAATTACTCCAGCTAATTCGGAGATTGGCCAGAACAAACACACACAGACAAAAAACTTAAAAACTGTTTTTAGGGTTCCGTACCCGAAGGGTGACAAACGGAACCCTATTCATAAGCCTCTGCTGTCCGTCTGTCTGTCAGCGAGCTCTATCTCATGAACCGTAATAGGTAGGCAGTTGAAAATTTCACAGATTGAGCATTTCTATTGCCGCAAGAGCAACAAATAATAAAATTAAAAATTAAAGGGGGGTCGCCATACAATAAAATTAAATTTTGAAAAAAAAAAAATCTGACCCTGGCATGTGGGGTATCATTGTCTAGAACTCATCAAGTAGAAAATAAATTTAATTTTTATTTGTTTTTATCTTCAAAAATGATGAATTAGGGGGCCGTAGAAGTTGTCTGTTTTAGACCATTTTTGTACGAGCTCTATCTCAACAACTAAACAAATTAGGAATTTGAAACTTGTGTGTATCATGTACCATGTACTGTTTATAATCAACAAATACTAAAAACGCCGATTAATAACGTATTTTATATAATATGGGCGATTTACTGCAACTTAAAAATAATATTTTGTATTTCATGCTAATATTATGCGATATAAATTCCACAGATAACTATTTACTAAGTCGGAGTAATGACATGGAATTAGTAAGTACCTACTATCATGGCAGCATATACTATTTCGATCATTTAAATTTCGATCATCCAAAAAGGTCTACAAAATAAGCTCTCTTCAAAAGATTTTAAAACCGGCCAGTATTTTTTGAGTTTAAGAACTTTATCGACTTTTTTCAAAGTATCCCTAGACGGCGTTGATGTGTGTACCTCATGTTAAAACTACACTCCAATAGACAATAATATTCAGTAACATTGAAATGAATGGTGGTACATACAGGGTACTATTCAGTTACCTTAAACCGTTGTGGATACAATTTCATATTGAGAAAACTTATTTGTGTAAAAATATTCAGCCACGGCGGCCAATCTCAATGGAGACTAGCCTTCGGCGTGGGAGATATTATAGTGCACAAGTGTATGCGCAGACACGAGTGCACTCTCTCTTCCCTCACTCTCATAGTCCGATGGGATGTGTAAAAAATTTTTTTATTTTCGCTGGAGTTTAGATTTCGATATTTTTTTTTGTTAGTACATTGGCGTGTGCTAGCTGTCATTATGGCAAATATATTTTATTTAATGTTTTGTGTTGAGTAATGTAAAATATTTGCATACTATTGTATAGAATCAAGTTTTTTTTCGTAATTGAACAGACAGTTCCGCTGCTGGGGAGTTTGTGGCGCCACTTCTTCTTTCTAGCAAAAGCACTAGGAAGTGGTGAAGGGCGGGCGTTTTTGGGGGACTGTCTTGTGTAATTTTGACGTTCGAAAAGTGCTGATTCTCAGCCTAGTTTGAATAAATGACTTTTGAATTTGAATTTGAATTTTGACTATCAAAAATAACGTAAATAAATACCTGTATTGACGGAATGTTGTAATAAAAATTTGGCGTACTACTTACATTCTATTTTGTACAATATAGTCTGATGTAGCAAGAGAAATCCTTTTATTTATAAGTAACTAGCTTTACCCGGCCCGGCTTCGCACGGTTAGCACTAAGTACTTACTCTACGGCGCACCTACCTTTCCTAATTACCAATTTCTACCTAATTACCTACCCTACCTACCTACCCTAACTGCTACCTAACCTAACCTACCTACCCTACATATCTACCTGCTTACCTACCACATATACCTATTTATACCTACTAAAACTATGTTAGTAGCAAATAAATAACTTTGACTTTAGTTAATTCATGTTACTAAAATAAATGAAATAAACTTCTACACCTATAATTTAACACAACAACATTTTTTCATAGAAACGTCACATAAAATTACCTTCACTCTCTAAGTCCTAAGTTCTTGTTCCGGTTGATCCTCGCGTGTAATTCTAGTGTACTCGCGTATTGTCTCCGTTTCAGCGAGTTCCAGCACTATAGTGTAAATTATGCCTGCTAAAATTAGACAATTTCTTTACAAATTTTTATGTTTTTTTATAGCGCCTCTGTTGTTACCTTTACGAAAGTATTACAAAAATGCATAGTGTTAAATCTTGTACGACATGGTATGGAACCCTTCGTGTGCGAGTCCGACTCGCACTTGACCGATTTATTTTTTGTTGCTGCCATTCTGGAATTACATACAGATACTTCAATTTTATTAATTTGTAAATAAATTACTGCATGAATAAAAATTGAAATACAACCCGATGTGGTAACTTGTACTTGCCCCCAATGTAAGTAATGCTAATTTACACTTTGATGGTAAGCAGTACTTCCAACACGATGATAAGTTGACGATCAAATCTCCATGCCATTAACATGTCCTTAACATGAATCGTTTGAGAAGTATCGACTATATACGTTGGTCCCTCCATATTCAGATAAACCTCAATGAAGTTTCATTACAAAATTCGATGTCTAGACCTCTTTTTTCAGCTGATTGTGAAGTTTGGGCACGTACTTATATGAAAAACAATTATCTAACTCATTTTTCCCTAGCCCACAGACCTAGGCAACATAAAAATCTAAAAAATACCTTCAGTCTAGACATTATCTTTCCACTAATGAATATTGGCTTTCACTCTATTACCATAAACTCAGCTCATCCTCTTAAAAGCACCATAAACTAGCTATCTTTAAGTTTTACCATACCGACTTAAGAAAGAAAGTTTCATGTTTATGAGTCCAGGCCTTTAATAAAATTTAAAAAGAATTTTATTTACTAGAAATCGAGGTCAAATAGCTAAGTCTCTATGTTTTCTTTATGCTGTGTTAGCACTAATTTATCTGGCAAAAAACTTCATGATTTGCTCAACGTATTAATCTATAAATATCCTTTGGGAAATATTTTACTGATCCTCTAAAAGTCTTTTTGACCCTCATGCTGCACACTTTTTAAAATAAATGAGCATATTTGTTTTTTGCCCTTTTCTCAGTTGGATGTAGTAAGTAAGCTGGAGCACTCTGACCAAACGGGTTAGGTTAGAATTTAACCTACCACGCGCGAACCGAATTGGTCGTGGCACAGATAATATAATACTACGTAGTCGTGGTAACTAAGCTAGGACACCTCAACCTATTGTTTACGTTGGGATAGAAATGACATGTGCCCAACCGCGTTGGTCATCTACATCCAAGTTGGTCGCAATTAAATACTTGGCTATTTAGTATTTTTAGGACCCTAAAATAGGGATCATTTTAGGTTCATAAAAAGAGGCGCAATCATTCTATCAGATTGTTCAATTATATTTTTAAGAAAGCATAATGGATTGGTTGGGGAATAATATTTGAGGTTTGATTAAATAAAATAGGTGTCTCAATAAGAGTGCACTTTTTAATTTTAAAATAAAAACACGTATTTTTTTAGAGAGTTGTGATATTTTTATTGCATTGTAAAGTAGACATGTTCCGATTAAGTATGGAATAAAATATTCGGTAAATAGACCACAGTCTGGTCTGATGACAGCCATTGGTTTTTTTAAGAAGTTTTCGATGACTTTTTGACAATGATTTATCTGGAAATCGTTGCTGCAATAAATCGAATGTTTCATGCGCGGTTTGACCGGTGGCGCCGTACTGCTGAAACCACATGTCGTCCAGATCCATGACGTCCAGTTGAGGCCACAAGAACTCCGTGAGACACCCTTTAGATGACCTGTCCTATTGTTACCGCCACCTAATATTATCAATCTGCCTAGCCTTTTTCCCAACTATCTTGGAGTCGGCTTCCAGTCTAACTGGATGCAGCTGAATACCAGTATTTTACATGGAGCGACTGCCTATCTGATCTCCACAACCCAGTAACTGGGTAATACGATACCCCTTGGTAAGTCTGGTGTCAGACTTTCGGCCTTCTGACGACTCCACCACCTAGTTTAACTAATTCAATCCCAAACCAAACTCTACAATAAAATTATGACCAAGTTAAAGGCAACATCAACAAATTCAAATGTAACAGCATAAATTATTCAAAGTACAGTCAGCAACACAGGTGGTTAGTTTCGCGTATTGTTACGGGAACAATGCGAAGTTTGTTGCTACTAGTGTTGCCAGCATTGTGTGGCGTACTGTACTATTGTGACGTAATAACTGGGATTAGTGAAACTATTCATAACTTAATTTGTTTGCAAAAAGTGGGTGGAGGTATAGGTAACAATTTTTAAGGGTTAAAATTCGCGTAGACGGGCAATTAATTGCGCAATTCTTGGCAATTGTAGTTAACTACGACATCTCAGTAATAGTAATACTGATCGTTTGACGGCAATATCAATGTCAATAGACATGCGCTATTTAGTTACTCTTGAACTGTCGTATTATTGTATTTTCATTGGTTGTATTATTTAATTAGGTTTACCAACAATTTTTTACAGTGGACACAGACACATAATAAACATTCGTAAAAATAAAATTACTAAAATAAAATACTTACAGGTAAACACTACATACATAATACAATAAATCAGAAAAATAAGCTAACTTACGTAATAATTAGCGCAAATATTTCATAAAAATAAAATTGATCTCTTTCTCTCTCTCTCTTCCTGGCTATGTATCCCACATGGTGGTGGGGTCAGTCTTCCTGGGGGCCAAGTCTACTAATTTACAAATGTCATAATGGTGTCACGATGGTGAGTTTCTGACAGATTTGCCATACAAAATCTGTCAAAAACTCACCATCGTGACACCATTATGACGTTTGTAAATTAGTAGACTTGGCTCCCTGGTCTTTCTCTTCCACTTCGCTCTATCCTCGACATCGTCTTTGGCTAAAAATAAAATTGATAACATTGAAAAATTTGAATTATTATTATTTCTAATATCGGTAAGTAATATCATAAACAATAGAATTCCTGCAACCAATTACAAACTCCACAGACCTATAAGCGAGTAGACAATACAGACTGTCCAGGACATCCAACAATTAAAAGGGGCTTAATGGGTCAGCGTGGGACTGGCGTCGACAAATTAACCACCCGTCGGCAAAGGAAGCCATTTTTTTAGTTCCACTCTATTTTGTACAGGTACAGGACAATTTATTTGTGTAATTTATCGTCCAAGATTGAAAAATTGGATTAAACTGCGTTATCTGTACGTGGATGGTTGCTGTTCGTTTTAGAAGTAAATCTTCGTCAGTCGTTTTGGGGTGCCAGCTTGTTTTATTTTGTATGGTTGTATTATGTAGAATATAGTTTATGAAGTGGAAACTTCTTTAACGGCGTTGTTCACTTTTTATGGTATGGGTAAAAAATGTTAAAATCGCGTCAGGACACCGCGTTAGGACACGTGACCTGATCAAATTTGTTGACAGCGCACTCTGTTTTTTTTTTTGGAATTGTTTTAATGGAGCTACAGCTTTCGTTTTTGTACTGACAGCAAGCCACATAAATTCCTGACATTTTCGTTAAATGGCGTTACTTAGTTTTCACTTCCATCGGCAGTCCCCAAAGACTGCCTCTCATGTTTTTTTTTTATCGAAACAATAAAACCAAGTGTCGCACTGCTGGACACAGAGCTACACATTTTTTAGTAAGTTTTACAATCGATTGAATAAATTAATAACTAAACAAAGAGAGACGAGAAAAGTTTTGTTGGGGAGTTTCTGGCACCACTTCGACTACAATGTTTTATAATCTCCCTTCACAGATTCAAAAATTTATACTCTACTCACCGGAGGCTATCACTATACAACTTACGTATTTAAGATTCTTCTTCTACATTTTGTCACTTCTTTTTATACAATGTGGAGACTACCATACAACAAAAAATTAAAAAACTGGCACTACTAATGCATTAAGAGTATTTTGGAACTGTCAAATAAATCCTAGCTTCGAAATAAAAAAATAGTTTTTTAAACAAATTAAATGTAATGTATGCGAACCACCCTAAGCCTATAAATTCCATTAATCCAACTAGGCCTTGGGTGAATTCTCGGGCATACATTTCCGAATATCCACCTTAGGGTGGATTTTTGGGGTGCATAAACGGAATAGCCCGAGCCAGCTATGGATTTTGCCGAGCTATAATGACTAAACTATTGAATATATTCAATTGAATTTTTGTATACAGAATGGGAACGTCATTATGGACACGCCGTTAAATTTTTTGTTGTATTGTCGTCTCCACTTTGTATATATATTTTTTTTAAATATGCTTTTAGTAATATAATAGATAGACCTTAACTTTGTGGTATACCTATGTATTTTTATCATCGAGGCCTGTTGAAGATCTACTACATAATTACCTCCGAGTTTGTCATTTACACACATGACATTTCCTCCTTGCAGCACAAAACTCAGAAGCACTGATCACAACAACAACTCTTAGATAAACAATTAATCTATTATATCATACTTCTTCTTCTCCGTGTCACTGGCACGACAGTTATTCAAATTTTCAAGTGGAAGTGGCGAATTATAAGGCCAACAAAATTTGAATTTGAATCACATACTGAAAATCCATTGCGTAATTTGCGTAACACTGACAAGATAGCTAATCACATTATTAATAAATGTGAAACTCGAAAAGTATCTTCTCTGTGGCAGATTTGTGCACAATTAACAAAACTGTGGCGGCATCTACATCGCCACATGCAAACTACACATCAATGACATGACGTCACACAAATCCTGCATCGCGCAGTTAGAGTTTACCACGCGAACGACATAAAAGACTACCCGACATCAATCGTGGGGCAGTTGCCCGCCAGACAGGGCACCTGTCTAGTTGGAGGATCCTCCTTTTTTTCTCTTTTTTTTTCTTTCTTTTAAACACAGATAATTAAAACATTACTGCGAGCAACTTGAAAGTAGCGCTCGCCTGCCGCAGAAATGTTTTCACCATTATCTAATTATCTAGTCGCAGGCAAATTGTATGATTCGTCATTTTGAACGGGTGAAATAGGTTAGGTTAGAACTGTGACCAAGCGCGCGCGAGCTGAGCGAGCGGTGCTGCGGCAGCGGCTGGCGAGCGCTACTTCCAAGTTGCTCGCAGAAATGTTTTCACCATTGTCTAATTATCCTTGTTTTCGCAATATCCTTAAGAATTTCGCAAAATTCGAATTATCAAATCATCCTACGACATAATATGGTATCTCACATTAATTTCATTTATAAAACGAATTCGACTTTGAAAGGGGTTTGAAGATTTTGGCCCTAAAATCAGCCACCATTTTGATTTTTTTTCAAAATCGAGGTGCACAATAAATGTCATATATTTGAATAGGGGACACTTATACAAACATAAAACTTCATATAACATAATATCATAAAGCGTCACGTTTCTGAGATATTCAAAGATAAAAAAAAACAATTATTATAACGAATTTATTTATTTATGTTGTAGTTACTTCATGTTGTTTAAGTTATTTACACATTAATTAATTGACTACACCTAGTGGGATAAGACATAAGATTTTTTAATCATATTCGGTATAAATAATATCATCCAAGAAGGCAGCGGCAGCGGGAGGCTGAATAGGATTTTCTCGGGTGTCGTGCCCATTCCATGCACCATATAAGACAAATACCATATAACACAAGTCCTCATTCAGCGGAGGGTATACATTATATTTTTGTCTCTTTCGTTCTTAACTAAAATATTACCTATACATGATGCAATTATGTTTTCATAGTTCAATATACTTTCCTGAAGGGAAAAAAAACAAAAAAAATCTTTATTCAGGATTCAGTTTTCGACTTATATTTCAGTGAATAACTCCGAAACCTGACGCTTTAGGATATTATGTCATATGACATTTTTTGTTTGTATAAGTGTCTTCTATCTAAATATATAACTTTCGATTTTCACCGCGATTCTGAAAAAAAATCAAAATGGCGGCATCATGTTAGGGCCACCCTCCATACAAAAATCTTCTAACCCCTTTGTTTCTGTATTCTTGAGCAATTTCCTTACCTGGCATAGGCATATAAAACCAATCCTGCTTCATTATTCTCACAATGTACCGAAGCGTCCGAACACGTCGAGTCATCAGTACTATTTGGTTGATTACCGGCGGCTCTATAACGTAATTAGTCTAGAACTAGCTGCCTTCCAGCTAGCTTGTGGGTATTTTCAGATACGTGCAAAGTGGGTCTATTTTCATTAGGCATTTGACCTGAAGATATATTATAGCTACTTTTAGTAACACGACTGTAATGTCGTTGCCTCGTTGGTCTAGTGGTCACAAGCGCTACTGCTGAGCATGAGGTCCTGTGTTCGATTCCCGGGTCGGGCAAAATGTTATTGGGTTTTTCCATCTGGAATTTCTCAGAGTAGCCCGGAGTCTGGATTAGTGCCCGGTTGGTGGCAATAGGCTCGCCCCCTATAACATGGGACATGTGGTTGGACTATAGGTACACCTGTGCCCAACCCTTCGAAGAATTCAGGCGTGATATTATGTTTCAGTAAACGTATAAAAAAAAAAAAAGACTTGTGGCACTCGGGGACTGTCGCGGTAAAGCTATTGCATAGCATTTTTTATCAACTTATGCAATTATAATTATTTATACCAATGCCACCTAGAGGCGAGTTGCTGAACTAAAGAGACAAGCGTGATATTTCAAAAAGTCATTAAAAGTTCTGCTATTCATCGATAGATGGCAAAAAACTAAAAAGTAGCACCGATGTGCCGACATCTCACAGTATACCTGGTTAAATTTAGGTTTCGCGATATTTCACTGATAGTGTAGCCATCTTCGTGTTGATTAATAATAGCTGCTCTTTCTTGAATATTTAAATTTCTCGGCATTGTAAAATATTAACCCGAATACAAGAAATAGCAATGGTGACATTGACAGGAACTGTTATTCACATTTATAGTTTTTAAAACCTTGACACAACGTAATGGGAACATCAAACTAATAAAAAGGTTTTAATTTAACTATTAATAGTCAAGGATCATACGTCTAAGTAAATTTGAACTTTGTTGTCAAACAGTTAAACATAATTTTCAATACAACACTCTCGTTAGATTATCGTCTTAGTAAATTTGAACTTTGTTGGCAAACAGTTAAACATAATTTTCAATACAACACTCTCGTTAGATTATTTTCGTTACGGAATTTCTGGATTCGGTCTCCACGCTCAAGGCCCGCGATAGAAGCTATGCAATAGCTTAAAAATTTCAAGTCTTATCAACATTTGATATAATAGCCTCCAAAAAATCAAAGACACGTGTTATTCGAACAAAGGTGGCGGTGGCGTTGTAGGATATAATGATATTTATGTCAGACATGTAGGAAATGCCACCTTATCTCCTCTGTCTTAATGTATAATAAAAGAAGTGAAAATTATGTTCCTTAATGTGTTTTTGTGGCAAAAGATGCGTTTTCGTACGAATTTTACTCGTGCTTACCTAAGCAACTACGACTTAGTCGCACTAGTCTGCGCGCTCCCTGTGTACTTGGAAGGTCAGCATAGTTCGTGCGTGTTCGTACGTGTGAAATTCGTACGAAAAGACGTCCAAAGTGCGCGCCGCTTTAAAGAGAGACCATAAACCATAACGTGCGACTTAAAATTGATTTTTATTTGAAAATTCGGCTGTTAACTCAAAAGCTAGCAATAAAATCGAAATCAATTCGTTTATATTTTCCTATAATAACTATTGTATAGTTATCATAAAACTTGTCTTCAATATAACTCAATACCTAGTATCAAAATTGAAATAATATATTCTTCTTAAAAATATTTCGCGTTCAATTTTCTTGACATTTTCGTTTTACTACTTCATAGTTTAACCGCTTCTAAAATTAAATGATAAAATAATATTCCAGAAACTATCTTGATATTTTCGGCACCGAAGCTGTCTTCATATCAAAAACATACTTGCCTTTATACAATTATTACTCAACTACTCTAGGTACTAAATTAAATGACTAACTAACTAACTATACAAATAAACAACTTGTATAATAACGAACAGAAATCTACTTATAAAAATACAGAATGTTACTAGACTTATCAATTTAATCATTGTAATTACCAACAACATTGTCTTTTTCAAGTTAATGTAGTTATGTTCAATCAATTTGCCTAGCCTTTTCCCAACTATGTTGGGATTGGCATCCACTCTAACCGGATGCAGCTGAATACCACTTTTTTACAAGGATTGACTACATATTTGACCTTACACTACCCAGTTCTGGATAATATACACTTTGGTACGACTGGTTGTCAGACTTTCGGGCTTCTGACGACCCGTAACGACTGTCAAAGATCCTCGAACGACAGACGGGACCAACAGCTTAACGTGCTTTTGAAGGCACGGATGAGTCTGGGTATGTAATCTTTACATACCGAGACACCATCCACGTCCACGGACCAACTCCGGCAAGCGTAGCTTATAACCTGATGGATCAACCCGTGCGGCTGTTATTACTGAGCCACAAGCTCCTTTAACAATTATGTTCAATGATACTGTTTTATTATTGTAACCTTTTGGTTCTGATGTGGTCACCTCATTGTATGTTATCCATAACAAAAAAGAGAATACTAAATTATTAAAGTTTTGTTTGGCGGCACTTTTTCTAAGCATCTCACAACGTCGTTGGTTGTTTAAAGTATTATTTCTGACATCATTATCATCATCACAGCCCGTCCTCACCAACTGGTGACCATCTTTTCTTGTACCAATCTTCACTGTCCTGTCCCAGCCTCATTTAGAGACGCAGGTAGAAAGTCTGGACACAATGAAAACGGCTCTCCTTGGAAGGGTGATTAGGAAACCCATATCTCCAGTAATCCTTACATGTTACTACTTCAAACTGACACCAAAAACCCAAAAAAACTCCCTCATTTTCTGCTTATTCTTTTCCCAACTATTTTGGGTTCGGCTTCCAGTCTAACCGGCCGCTGCTGATTACCAGTATTTTACTTGACTGCCTTTGACTTTCACAACGCAGCTACTGAACAAAAAAAAAACAAATAAAAGTCCCTACAACCCGAATTTCATCGCAACTAAAAACCAATTGGGTCCAGAGTCCCGTCGCACAGAGCTATCAATCTACCAGACAGTCTACTTAATTAAAGACTTGTACTAAGAACTTGCAGTATCACCCAACTCCCATTAGCCGAAGGATTTTCGGCGAAAAAACGTAAATAGTTACTTCGTTTTCGATGCCCAATGAAGTTTAGAGATTTGGCTGTTTTTCGTTCGTGACTCGCAGTTTTAGGGAAACGGGGTAATGTTGGAGATTTTTGTGCTTAATTTGTGTGGTTTGATTACTAAGTTTTGCTTTCGGTTTTTCTTGCTTTTCATGGGTAGTACTTTCCAGGACATAGTCACGCCTATACTCTTGAAGGTTTAGGCAGAGGTGTACCTAATAGTACACCCACATTTCAGGTCACATTAAGGGCCATACTGCTTTTTTCTGCAACATACGTAGGTTGCCTACAGTTAATTACTATAAAAACACCCGCAATGAGCAAATACAGCATTCATTTCTCTGTTAGGCTGCGTTTCCACCAGAGATGTGCGAGGATGCGTAGCGACGGATGTGTTTGTAAAGAACCAATAGAATCGCTTCATTTACCTCGCCTCGGTCAGCACAGCTCTGGTGGAAACGGCTCAGCGGCGCTAGATTTTTGCGCATACAAAAAAAGCGAGGGATGTGTACGAAGGATGTGTGCAAGGGATGTGTTGCGAGGAATGTGTTGCGAGGAATGTGTGTTGAGAAGGATGTGTTGCGAGGTTTGGCGGCAGGCAGGCGTTCGCGTTACTCCGCTCCCACTACATCGCACCCCCGTCGACACATTTCACAGCTTCGCAACGCATCCTCGCACCACACATTAATGCGCATTTTCACAGCTCCGCTACACATCCTCGTAGGCAAATTTTCATCGCACAGCTTTGGTGGAAACCCCCACACATTTTCACAGCACAGCTAGACATCCTCGCACGACACATTTCCATCGCACATCTCTGGTGGAAACGCAGCCTTAGAGAAGACTTTACCTAGTCAGTTACAGACTGTTTCATAATATTCAAATTCAAAATTACAAGTTCAAATTCAAAAGTCTTTTATTTAACTAGGCTGTAAATCAGTACTTTTCGAACGTCAAAATTACTTATGATAGTCCTCCAAATGGTGCCCTTCACATTGTTTCTAACATCAAATTCTCTTTGCCCACAGAGTAACAATATCGTACTCAAAGAACATGACGTACGCCGAACTGGTGATCAATGACGTGAAACCAGAAGACGAGGGCGTCTACCGCTGCGAGATCACCTACCTGCAAGTCGGGGAGGACTGCAACACTGTGCAGATCACCGATTTTCATACTTACAGTAAGTACCTAGTAATATTGGTTATGATGGCTATAATTATTGTCACAGTATTATTGTGTGTGTTCCAGAAATATGATTTGATCGCTGTTATAATTATCTGAATGATGTAATTTTTTTAAGATAAAGTTAAACTGTTATCGTAATAGCGGCGTTAGATCAACATTAATTTTTGCACGACTCGTAATGCGAAGCATTAGTGTGCTCTACGATCGAAAAATATTTTTTGCCCCATTTCTGCAACTGTTATTATTGTTAAACTCCTGCTAGTACACAGAACCTACTTAATTTATATACCATTGTATAGATGATTAAATGGAGATTAATACTGTACTTTTTACCAATTGATTTAATGCAAGAGAAATGAAAAAAACATCAAAATAGTTGAAAAAAAATTCCTGTCCGTCAATTTATGAAGCTTGAAAACATTGTAGCTTGCGATAAAATCAATTAATTGAGTCAATTTTTTTGTAATACATTGGTTTCGGCCATAAAAGGAACCCTATTGAAAATGGCTCTTTTATTCAAAGTAGTTTAATTATAAATAATAAAATACTAACTAAAATATAATATCTTTATCTAAATATTTCCAACCTTGACTTATCGTGTTGCCTAGCAACCCACAACGTAAATATCTAAATAAATAGTCTTTGACATTACGTAAGGATTGCGAGGTTAGAAATTTACCCATATATTGATGGGTAAAACAGCAGTCAAAACATACTTCATGAAAAGTGATAAATTGTTAATTTTTGTTAGAAACTATGTTTTGAATTTCTTTTTCGTTTATGAATGTGTGTTATGAGGCGTGCACTTTTGGAATTTCCAAACTATTTGTTATTTTTATTGGATAGCGAAATAGAGGTCAAATCATTCTGAAGGATTATAATGATAGTGAATACATAGCGAGAGTTTTGAACTGTGGAAATTCAGCAAGTTTGACGTTATTTTACACGGTTGCCTTTGCAGACTTTTTTTGTTTTGGAAATCACTTCTTCCGCTCTAAGCGGAGCGGGAGGGCGTGTCAGACTCTTACTGACTAAAACCCAGCCGTGTTCCTTCAGTTGCCTGTACGTTGCCAGGGGTCACGGTAACACTTTAGGCCTTTCCGCAAGCCTATGCAGACTTGACACACAGTGTTTCGTAACATTTTGTTTTTTCAATGCGCGTTTTTGTTTTACAAAATAGGTAGACATAGATTTTGCTACGAAAAGATTATGATACACTTAACCGGTTAAGCCGCGCGACGCGATTTTGCGACACCCCTCAAGCCGCGCGACACGATCGCGGCGCGTCAGAGATAAGAGCTCGCTAATATAAACAAAAACTGAGAGCTTTTTGTTAAGTAAATAGTCTTATCGTTAATGGTTTTGGGTTCCTGATTAGACAAAGGATTTTTTATAATACTTAGAATCTTTGTAAGCGAACGCTAGTATTGATAAATAAACATTCTTATAAGATTCTTATAAGAAATTCCTTTGTTCATTGTTTTGATTATTTATAATAAAACTACTGGTTCGATTCACATGAAACTTCGCAGGATACATTATGAATACATATACTATCGGTCAAAACCATTATTTACGGACAATAATAATAAATAAAAACACATATAAATAAAAAAGTTCAATAAATCGTTAACCGTATCATTACGTAACATTATTTAGTTGACAAAAAAATATTGAACTCTTTTTCTTTCTGTATTATGCATTTTTATTATTTATTAGTTATTCAAGAATATAAAATAAATGACTTACCAGCGATTACATACACAAAACACACACAAAACTCAAAATTTCACATCAACACCTTTTTTCACTACCGAGTTTGTTTACATTTTTTGATGGGTCCGTAATAGGTAATTACGATGTTATTTTGTGCAAATTTTATCTATATACGATGACGACACTACTTAATTATTGAAATAACACCATTTCCCGTCGATTTACACTTAAAAAACAATAGAAAATGAATAAATAGAACGCGGAGTGCAGTGCACGGCACGCATGCGCGGACGCCATTTTGCCGTACCAAAAATGTTCAATTTTTACTTTTTTTTAGAGTTGTTTCTGCATATTTTGACGTTATGGTCGATTTATTCGACAGGTATATTATCCTACCATAAATCAAAACCAACCACAGACCATATCAGCCCGTATATTACATATAAATAGAGCTGCAATCTGCATGAACGTACCGTGTTCCCGGGGACACGACGAGGCTTGACGGTATTGGGAGTTTTCGTGCGCCTGGGGCTTCGGTCCGGCTTGACCGGTTAAACCCGTAGTGATAAATAATTTAGTCTTATTAAGACTATTTTATTCAACTAAGATTTTAATTGTTTAAAAGAAATAATAAGTAAAAGAAATAACTCGTAACTAACCCAGCATTAATTTAGAGCGAACTTCTAAGTTTTCCTACAAAATTATTTTTATTCTCTACCATTTTCTTTGTTCCGGCCAGCTATAAAGTAACTTCTAATACTAAGTGTTCAGTAGAACCGTGTGTTGTAAGTAAGTGGACGACATATCACGCTCATAAGTTGTGTCAACATGACAGCCAATCAGACGGGCGGATGGCGGGGTAGTGATGGGATAGTGTCGATATTGGTTGGTCGAGGTGACGAGTAAATATCGACATTGATTGAAAATATTCTGCAGTTTGCAGTGAGTATGAATCAGTTGAGAAGTCATTTAATTTAGCTGTTATAGTTTTAAAATTTTTTTTTTTATCTGTTAAAATGGAATTTTAAATTACTCGAAGGTAATTACAGGTATCGCCATTTATTTTACTTAATAAAAACAGATAAGTGTGCCATTTGGGTTAAAAATCATAAACATGCAAAGTAATCAAGCAAAAAGAAGAAATAAAACCCCTTTTACAATAGTAACAAGTAATAAATCTACCAACTAGATAAATATAAAAAGGGTTGAATTCGGAGCTCTTGTTGATCTATGTCGGAAGTCTACTTGTCAGGTTGTCAGATAAAAGCCCAGAAAGTTATCTGATTCTATCCATTTTCATTATAAACGGACTTTTTAGTTTTAAGATATTTTGTAACAAGAATTATGTTTTTGCACTTATATAATACTCACACAAACAAAACATTATTGTTAAAATATTTGAGAATATAATGCAATAAACGTAAATTAAAATAATTAACGATCCCAAACTTTGATAATGGAGTCCATTTTGGCAATCGAAAACTTTGTTTAATTGTTATTAATTGATAAATGTGCCCGCAATCAATTTTTATTATGGTTAGTAAACAAACAATTTATTAACTTTGAAAATGAATTGATTAATTATTGAGTTCGAACTTCACCCTTTGCGTGAGTAGCATTAAAGGGGATAGCAGGAATACAAATACTTAAAAATTTATAATAAGAGGTACCAACTTAAACAGAAAATCAATCTCAATAACCAACGAATCACTATCCTACTAATAATTATAAATGTGAAAGTTTGTTACACAATCACGTAATAACGGCTGAACGGATCTGGATAAAATTTGGCAAACAGATAGTATATTACCTGGATTAACATAAATAATACTTTTTATTCCGGTAGTACGTTCCCGTGGGATAATTTCAGACATCCACGCGGGCTTAGCCGTGGGAGAAATCTAGGTAGCAATAATAATGATTACACAGTGCGTAAGAAATCTTTAAAATTTTGGATCATCCTTATATTTTTCGCAGGGGTAGATAATCCACCCAGACACCGAAAATAAAACAATAAAATTCAAACAAAAAAGAAACTACCAACACATCCCATCCCTACTAGCGTTAGGTTCTCTAGGATATTGCGTTTGTTCCGCCTCGGGCCAAGCGATTCACTGAGGTGCCACACACTCCATCTCTGTCTAACGCACGTTACCAAACACATTGCATCCCTCTCCATCGTAACAGCATACGTCTTTTCTATGAAACAAATGGATGTACGATATTTTATTTGATACTTTTCTGTTGACGATAGGTTTTTCCAAAGATTACTGGATATTTTCTCTTTTGTTATTTATGGAAAGGTATTGTTTCCTGCGGAGTCGGTAAATAGAGGGTATGCCGGAAATTAGGTAAGTGGATATATTCGCAATGTGTAACTGGACGACGGACAATGCCCTTAAGCTTTATAGGATCAAAATAGCCTCAGCGAGTGGCTGTTCATGTACCATCTAAGAACTTCGTATCTATACACCGCGCACCGTTAGGACTATATCTGCTTGCAGCGCTCAGCGGCTATAGAACCGGGGCGGTAACAGATGTGGTCATCGTGTTCACGGGATTTTGATTTCAAACTGCTTGGATATGAAGTTCTTTGATAGTGGCTCCGGTGTATTCTGGTTATCCCGCTACCATCTTGTTAAATGGCTGATATTTTCATCTCTGTAGAATATGCTTTTCTTTATAGTTCCCAAAAACGTATTCTATATAATATACCTACAACAATTTGGTTGAACTATTCAGGATTTTTCGACCCGATAAAATTTTTGCCTCTAAAGACGATGGTGTATCCAAAAACATGACTTTTCCGTAGCCAAATGGCAAAAAACGGAACCTTTACCTATATAAAGCCACTTTTTTCCGAAACTATAAGAACTATACTGTTGAAACTTGGTAAGTGATGTAAATTCTGTGAACCGCATTAAGATTTTCACACAAAAATAGAAAGAAAACTGAAACTCAAAACATTTTTTTCATCAAACCCATATGTGTCCTATCTATGGATAGGTCTTCAAAAATGATATTGAGGTTTCTAATATAATTTTTTTCTAAACTGAATAGTTTGCGCGAGAGACACTTCCAAAATGGTAAAATGTGTGTCCCCCCCCTGTAACTTCTAAAATAAATGGGCGAGTCCGACTCGCACTTTGTTTTAACATACATTCAACTGGCGAAATGTGGGTGTGCTATAGGTGCACCTCTGCCTAACCCTTCGGGAATATAGGCGTGATGTTATTTTATTATTATTTAATGGATAAAAATAGAAAATGAGGCCAAGGAAATCCACCATACTTCCTTGTCTACATTTCGTTTTCGCTCTGCTGCGACTGTAACTGAGCTTTTTACTCGACTGGGGTAGAAGCCAGAAAAAGAGGCTTATGTGTTTGACCTGTATGTGTGTTTGTGTGTCTGTATGTCCGCCTCTGTGTTCCCTCGTAACTACTAAACGGCTAAACCGACTTTGATTAATGATAAGTCGTTACATTCGTCTTAATTGCAAGAGTGTCACTGAGTATAATAAAGAGGCGGATTTTTTGCGCCAAAAAAAAAACTTCCAATCCTATCGAGTATTAAAATTTGAAAAATATAAAACTAACGTGGAATAAGAAATTAAAAAACCCGACTGCAAAAACACATAGTTAACTGAAAAAGAAGCATTATATAATCAATACGATTTTGGTATCGCAGGCATGTTCGTGAACGGGCGCCGTCAGAAGGGACTCTCATCTCTTAGCTGCCATGGCTTATTTTAATTTTTAATTTTTGAATTTATTTAATCTTTTTTATTACGGACGCTTTTAACTTGCACGTCTTTCTACATTGTTCTCACATGTTTAATTTCAACATCAATGATGTAACCAATATTTTGTAACAATATTTTGATTTAAAAGAGTGTCCGTGGAGTTTCTTGCCCGTTCTTCTCCATAGGAACCTACTACACTTTGGAATGGGCAACTAGCTTCATCTTTCTGACTAACCGACCCCTTGACAAATCAAAAGTGCCTGTAATTGGTTTATTTGAAATAAATGCTTTGAGTTGAGTTCGCAGGCGGGAAAGTTACACCATATTTTAGGATATTGGTTTGTTTATGATTTTTTCCGACTATCAGGTACTAAAAAAGGTTTTTTTTTTTACTTTTCCCCTTGAACATATGCAAAACTCACGGAAACAGCTAGTATTGACTAAACGAAAACAAAATACCGTCCATTCTTCGCCGACTATGTAAATATGAAACCGACGTATTTGCAAACAAATAGGAGAGTTGCTGTTGATTTTTCGGCGGATCTTGAATTGGGAAACAAAAGATGAAGTTTATGATAACGTGAAATGCATTTCTTCTAATAAACGATACGTCAAAATAGAAGACGTATATTTAGTAACCTAATTGGTTTAACTGTTCTTAAACGGGCATAAAGAACCCTGTAAGAATATGACACGTGTTTCACCTCTCAACCGAGGCATCCTCAGGATGACGATTATCTTGTTGCGAACACGGATACGATGTGTTGCCACGACAAGAGCCGAATGCAAAGTCAAGTGCTGTGCTTTGCATTCGGCTCTTGTCGTGGCGGCGGATTAAGTTTCTAACTATACTTCGTCTATTGTATTTTGTAGTATCATTTTTTAAAAAGAAGAAAAGCATTTCACTTTAATATATACTTCAACTTTTACGATACGTAATCATAAATAGGAATCTTCTTTTGCTGCTAAAATACAATATAGTGTAAAAATGTAAAGTATATAGTGAAAAAAATGTATAGTGCTAAAATGTATTAGTTTCTTTCATTCTTCCAATTCTGTAAAATTCACTTGGTGCTTCACACAACCAACCTCAATTATAGTATTTTTATGTCACGAAGCGACGCGCACTTTACTTGTGGTAACCATTGTGTACAAACACGCTGTGAATGTGTGCGCGAAGACGAGTAGCGTCAGCACGTAACACACACACACACACTTCCGACTTCGCCATTGTCTCGGACGGTACCGACAGCTCCTGCGCTTACACACACATTCACAGCGTGTTTCTACACTTGGCTACCACAAGTAAAGCGCGGCTGCTTCGTGAGATAAAAAAAACCTTATTAGAAAATGAGCTCGTTTGTTTTTAAAGTAAATCTTTGCAGATTCACACTTTGACGAATTTTGAATTGATATTAAAAAAATTGATTAAAAATCAAACTTGGCATTTATTTCAATTAAACCATATACAGGCACTTTTGAATTGTCAAGGAGTCGGTCAGTAAGAAATATGAAGCTAGTTGCCCATTCCAAAGCGTAGTAGGTACCTATGGAGAAGAACGGGCAAAAAACTCCACGGACACTCTTTTAAATAAAAAATTGAAACAGATTAAAAATAAGCATCCATATAAATAATCTTTTATTACTTATTATAATCGCAATGAACTTCTAAAGGGCATTAATAAACAATATGAACTAAAAACCTTTCGAATTTACATACAAATGCGATTAAAGATTCTGATCATTGTTGATTTTAATTAAAAAATTAACGACCTATGAAGCCTTATGTTTGGCGACCCGATAGTGAATAGCTAAGTAAGCTATTCTTCTGTCTGCACTAAAGGTCAAAGGTTCAATATCCATTTAAAACAAAAGAGTGCTTCTTCTTTTCACGGATTGGCACGAACTAATAAGATACGGGGTTATTTTAAATTGGCTAGCTAAACTCCGCAGACGCGATGTGTGTCGATATAATAAACAGGATAGGAACATTTAAAGCAAATAAATAACTTTAACTTTGACTTTGACTAACAGTAAGGGCCTGTGCACACCCCGTCTTTTAAACGCGCCGTCGACGTGCGTTTTAGAAACACGCGTCGACGCGGCGCGCTTTTATCCTACAGAGCAGTTTGTAAGGTCTACAGGCTGCGTCTGACTTGCGTGCGTATCGCGTCTGTATCGCTACAAACGCGCCGTTAAAAAATGGTGGTGTGTATAGGCCCCAATGGCGGTCGAAGACCCCACAAAAAAATATCATCTCATTAATTTATTTTTTGTTTTATCTATCATGTTTAGATATATCCATCGCGTCTGCGAAGTTTAGCTAGCCAATTTAAAATAACCCTGTATAGCACATCCCGTAGTCTAATGATAAGCCAGTCAGCAAGAAAATATTTTTGGGAGTAAAATATTTCTTAGTTCTTTGATATTGATAAATATTAAATTCTGTAATTAGGTTTGTACAAACATGTCACGTTTTTTTTTAAACTAGATGTGGTCAGCATTTCATAACTGACTACTTTTAGAAGAAAAACCAAAATAAACTCAGATGATTATTTTAATTACTATTATTCCATTTTCAAGAATCAAAACTTTAAAATGAAAATAGTTTTCTTTGTACTTTTTGAATTGAAGAAGTCATCAGCCTATTCAATTCTCAATTCTACTACTGGCCTACAAGATATATTTTTATTCTACTCAAACAAAATAAATCGTATTTTCTGATAACCCCCTCAAGGGACCTGGGTACTTTGAAGATACATTAGGACCAGACTTAACCCTACACTTACTGTCTCCTTTTTAATTCGGAGTTTAACACTCAAACGCCGCCGGCCATATAGGGGTTTCCTAAAGAGAGAGATGGGTCGAAAAGACCCGCCGGCTGTTCGCTAAAATCTTTGAAATCGTATAGCGTTAATTTAGCGTCATGGTATTAAAAGCCTTTGGATGGAATACTTATTTATGCCAGCAAGCAGTATTGTTTTTGTCCGGTCTGAAAGGTATGGTAAAGGTACTTTTAATCCTTTATGGCTTATTTTTATACCAGACTACCCCGTTGTGTTTGGTCGCAAGCGCAACTGCTGAGCGTGGGGGGAATCCTGAATTCGATTCCCGGGTATCTAATCTAGGAATCTCTCAGTAACAGCCTGAAGTTTGAGAGTTGACGGTGTGATACCTCCGTGCCCCGAAAAACACGTTATACCGTTGGTGCGTGTCATACATTCTAGCGGTGATATGACTTTGTACGAATTTCTGTCTAATGTCAAAAATATGTACGAGAAATGTACGAAATTGTACGCTAAATAAAAAAAAAGTACTATAAAGACTTCGCAGAAAACAATAATCAACGTGTCACCGCCAGGAAGTATTCTTTGTAGCGGGCGCTATATATTTCACTAAGTAGTATTCCACTTTTAGACTATATTATGGGCCAAGAAAAATGTACATTTTTTACAACACAGGACAGTTTTCACTGCCAGTCAGTGCAAACTGTCAAAATGAAAGCCATTGCGAACGTAAGTGTCACGCAATTACCCTGAGAAGTCGAGACATCATCAAGGAAGGGTATAGCTGTGCCTACCTAATACTTGCTTTTGGTACTGGAATCAAACTGGCAATGAAACACTTATTAAGTTAAAATGGTCCTTCAAAATTCCACGGCACGGTTGGCGCAGCGGTTAAGCGATTGACTTCTGCGCTGCGTGTCGCGGGTTCGATCCCCGGAATGATGCCGATGCATGGAACAAATATTTGTATGATCTACAAGTAGTTGTTCCGGGTCTGGCTGTTTGTGTATGTGAATTGAAATGTTTGTAAACGCACTTACAATGCAGGAGAAATTTCTAGAGTTGGGCAACGTTTACAAAAAAAAAAAAAATAATCTCATAAAGCAACCAGGGCACTTATGAAACGTCAAAAGCTACGCACGGTTCCAATTGGTCGTTTCCTATGGAGAAGATAAAAAAAAAAAAACAGTGTTATTGTATGCGAGGACAGAGTAGGTCTTTCAACAAGTATCAGGTACTTAACAAAATAGAAGATGGTCAACAAGTCTACAGTCCACTAAGCCTCCAGCGTTCTCATTCACAAAATAGAAAAAAGAAAAGAATCTATATAACAGATAAATAAATTAATAAAAATAAAAACCTATTTTAAACAAATTGACATGATTGCTATTTCAAACCCTAGAACAGCAACCGAAACGTGAAATCTTAATTAATTGTAAAGATCCTGAACTAATAATTATGTACTTTATTTAATGAAGTGAAAAAGTTTTTTTCTTTGTTTTATTTTAATTAAATTTCAAAGCCGTGATTTTTAATTTAGTGGTTCGTTCTTTGAAGAATCATTTAATTAATTATTGTGATTGTTTGATTCGGCTTATTTCTTTGAACCGTTTTGAGTAAGATTTGCAGAAAATTTTATTTCTGTGAAATACCCACTCAAAAGATTTTCCGAGAATTGTTAGGTCACTCATTTCTTGGAAAGCTTATAAAATATTTTTTATTTGGGTTGTAAAAAATGTGCCTACTACTTAACTTTACTTAATTGAGGAAAATTTCATTTAAAATCCACTCCTTAAACCATCCATAATAACTACAGTTTCATACGAACCATGCCTATGACCTACTATTTAATGTGCCTGGATTTTAACATACCAGACCAGTAATGAAATAAATGGACTTTGTTATTTTATCGGCATCCAATACTTAATTGATAAAACATTAAACATTTCACATTATTACAAAAGCAAATAAAACCATAATTAAAATTGATTACACAACAACGCTGTGAATATTTTAAATTACGCCAAAATATTTTCTTAAACCGTTTTCAATTAAAGCATTTATTAACACGTCGAGCACATTACAAACACATGGCAGGCCCAAAAACCTCTAAGATAAATCACCAATTTATATTACAAGGCAATTTCGTAAAATTTCGTCTAAAGGGTACATAATGGTATAAATATCAACCTGCCGAGAATGGCCTAAAATGGTCTCGCTTTTATTGTGAAAAGGATTACGACGGGTCGAATCGACCCCCAGTAGTTTGAAGTGTGACATGAACAATGGAGGGTTATAATAAAATTCAGCTTAGGTTGCATCATAGATTGAGAATGTGTAGAAACGACATACATTCTTATATGCCTACGGTCTCAGGGAGAAAGATAAGTTCAGCAGAAGGCATTCTAATCAGAAGCAGTTTCTGGCAAAAAATCATCTACATTTTTGACGAAGTTTTTGACATTCCGACTAGAGTTTGAACGATTTTTTTAATACATGAATTGGCCTTCAGGTTGCTAATACGCGCTCAATTATCAACTAAATTGACAAGCCTGTCAAATGACAAACATGGCTATGAAACCGACAGCCAACCAGCTGATGGTAAGTGGTTAACGCCGCCTTCAATACATCAGAAATATCAGAAGCATTGCAGAAGCGGACACAAATCGAACGTCTCGTGTGCCAGTATTTCATCGGCATCTATTCTTTTCAAACAGGAATACAGCAACGCTGCTTAGCGGCACACCCATTTCTGAACATACCCATGGTTGTTATATGATTTCTTCGGACGAGCTCCTTCATAAACAGCTTTTTACTGCTAAAGAACCTGAGTAAAAACAAGGATCTTTTGCCTTTTGGCGCCTGAACGACATTGTCAGCGGGGCGTTGTTAGTAAACATTATTTTGTAAAACTGTAATTGAAGAAGAGGCGGGAATAGTTCCGATTTTGACCACGCGCTAATAGATCCTTGTACCGTTGTACGTGATTGTCACTTCTAGATTTTCTTATTCTACGGTTGAGTCTGGTGTATATCAATTTTGTATGCGGTGACTAAGGGTTTATATTTTCGTGTAAAAATTAGTAGAATAAGGGTTATGTAGCCATAAAATATCGTATGAAGTGCTGGCAGCCATTTTAAAGTATAATGAGCCTGTCAATGTACACATTTTACACGGCACAGGCATTTTTATACGCACTTATGATTTAAATATTGAAGGGGTAGCGATGTTTGGAGTTGAGTATGTAGGACGTACTTACAAGTATTATCAGAGGCTATTACGCCTGTTATCAAAAGTGTTTATCGCACATGCCATTAAATTTTTAGAATAGAATAGAATATAATTTATTTCTGAGTAAATGGTACATCAACTGGTTTCAATTTATTTTTAGAATAGAATAGAATATCATTTATTTTTGAGTAAATGGTACATCAACTGGCTTCAATTTATTTTTAATAGAATAATGTCTATTTCTTTAATCCTGTATAGCGTCAGTCATCTGTTTTCGCTTATCACTTTCCACACAACAGATTATTCATCATAATCATAATCATCGTAATCATTTGTTAACATAGGTACAATGAAATAGTTGTAATAAAAAAAAAATTACAAGCCTGCTATGTAGTACCAAAAGGCGTTTCATTATTCATGGACGTCATTGATAACAAATTACATTAAATTAATAGATTTTATCAAAAATAAAAAATAAGAAACATATCTTTTCTCAGTTCTGTTTCTTTTCTTAAAGCTATCATAGTTCAAAATTAAAACTTATCACAAACAATGTCATCCTCTTATTCATGTCAATGATTTATATTCCATGTAACGTTTAGCAACCTCTTGTAGGCTTAAACAAACAATATTTCTTAAAACACAAAATTCTCTTAATGTTTCACCCAGACAAATTTTACCGGCGCGAAAATAAAATCTAAGAAAGAAAAAAAGAGACGAATATTTTTTCAAACAAAATTACCACTTGCTAAAAGATTGAGTCTGAATAAAAGCAAAAGAAACGCGAAGCAAAGGCATGTTTCTTTTACCCACAAGTAATCCGTAAAGAGACATATTTTTACAGGGAATAGCTGTTTTTAATCCTCGTCCTCTTTCAACGCAAGTTTTTGATGCTGTTGCCTTTCGACGATGCTTTTTAAAGCTTAGGATCGTTTAGGACGAAAACATTTTAAAACGTTAATTATTTTGACGTTGTTAATTTTTTTACTTTTGCAAACTGTGCCTGGTCAAGCATGATTTCAAAGCGTGCGATATCCTGGGTGTAGATATGAATTGTAATTAGGTGTTTAGGGCTGTATTGAAATGCTCAGTAGAAGAAGCCCTGAGGCTAGATTCGTGCAATAGGCTCGCCTAGACCTCATAATCAGCCTATTAATGTTCCCACTGCTGGGAGAGAGGAGGCCTGTCTCCTCTCTGTGAGAGGGAGTGGGCTGTAATCCACCACGCGGGCTCAGTGCGGGATGGTAGATGTCACGTGTCTTTGAATTTTTCCGGTTTCCTTTCGATGTTTTCCTTCACCGTTTTGAGAGCAGTGGTGATGAAATTACTTACACAAAGTAAAGCGCCTGCTTGGGTTCGAACCCACGACCCAGACTCGTAAGTCGGGGTCGTTACCACTGGGCCTTCACTGTTCTCCTAGACCTACATGGACTTAATAACTCGCAATATGTGGATGTAGTATAAACACCTCTGCCTCTGCAAAATGCAGGTAAGATTGAATGCTACGTTAAATTTATAAACCGGTTTCGAATGCAGGTAGTTATTAACGAAATTATTAATTAATTTCGAATAATAAATTGTACTCACCGACAAATCGTCCTATCGTATCGTCACCTTTAAAAGCACCGTACAAGTTTATTCAGAAAATATTGGTAGAAGCTGAAAGGCTGCGCGGCATTCGGGCGGTGAATTAAAATGTCGCTGACTGCATACCTGGTAGACTGTTAGACGTTCACATTCATCACTAACTTGCATGGGAGGTAGACTAGGTAACTTTATTGCTAGAAGGGTTTTGTGAACTGGGTTTTAAAAATACCGTGCAATTGGCCGGGCTTATGTTCTGTTAAAAGTGGCAAAGGATATTTTTATCAACACACTGTTTAATTTGTCAGTGTCAAGACTATGTTTTTAAAGGAATGGTAGGGTTTTTTTTTATAGAAAACTAGCTTTAGCCCGCGCGGAGCTCCGTAATTACCCATGTTGATGTACTACCGAGATTATAAGTACCTATCCTATGGCCTAACGCTGTCATAGTCTACCTCTGTTCAGGCGTTAAGGCGTGAAAAGGTAAAAGACAGACAGACAGACAGTTATTTTCGTATATACAGAGTGGAATTTTTGAACCACACCTGGAGGGAAAGTACTCTTAATACTGGAGATAGCAAATTTAACTCAAAGGAATCATTCCTTTATTTTTTTAAAGAAACCAATCATTATTCAAAGTTTTTCTAAAATTCGCTTGCTACACTCGGGAATCGAAGCCGCTAAAATCTGAAAAAATAACACCCTCTATTTTTATGGAATAAATCGCTAGAGTCAATCATATCAATCAAATCTCACTAACATGATTAATTAAATGAAAGGAAAACCATAACATCTTAACTTATTGTAATTGAACGAAAAAAAAGAGTAAATAATTAACTGTGTAATAAATTGCGTTTTCAAACAAACAAAAGTCAAACTCTTCAGCTTTATTATTAGTATCTAGATAATATGCTTGATAATAAGCATATTATTAGTATAAGTTAATTAACCAAACCAAAAATAAATTAACTAAATTAATCCCCAGATAACAGTGTGCCGTGTCAAAACACTGTCTAAATTACAGTGAGTGTATTTAACACTTTCATTAGGCCGCGGCGAAATCAAAGGGATTTTGAACCTTTGATGTTGCCGCTCGGCTTTGTTACGTAGACAACGGGTTGGTGGTACATGGCCTTATTGCGACCTTGTTGTCTTATAATGAAGTCTCATTAAGTAAGTAACAACTTTAGTAACATGTTGACTCTTGTTCGTCGTGATGTTAGTTCTAGATTGAACTATTATTGGCGTGTTGCTAAGTCATTAAGTGCAAATCTTAACCTCGTTGTTAATTCATTGCTTACTGGTACATAACTGGTAGCTTCTGACTATCTTACTGTCTCGCTAGATAGCAGTGATAGACTCGTGGTGGGATTGTTGGACTGCCAAGTTAAAGGTCTTGGATACGAACCCAAGGCGCGCACCTTTGCGTCGGAAATCCCAGGCTGATTCCCGGCCACCGTGTGCTTGCGGACGGTGAGCAACGGGTATCTCGCCATCCGATAATGACTAGGCCCGGATCGACGGCGCGTTGTGTTTCACGCACGCCTCAAACAGATGTCAGCACAACTGACGGGGTCCGCTAGGGCCAATACCTGCCAGGGTCGCGGGAAAGTTCGAAAGGGAGACCGTGGCCCCTGGCAACACACAGGCTACTGAAGGAATACGTGTGGGTTTTAGTCAATAAGAGTCTGACAGGTCCTCCCGCTCCGCCCAGAGCGGGAGAAGTTATATGTATGATAATTCCCACCGATTTTTTTTTTTTTTACCGTCAATCCATTACAATTCTTTACTTATAAAAAAACACAAACATGAGAATTCATTAGGTGTATAAATATAACTGGCAAAATACGTGAAATGTTTTTTTAAGGTTAATACAAGCGTGATGTCAAGTTTGTATGTACATGGCCTTATTGCGACCTTGTTGCCATATAATGAACTCTCATTAAGTAGGTAACAGCCTTAGTAACATGTTGACTCTTGTTCGACGTGATGTTAGTTCTAGATTGAACACTTTATTGCCGTGTTGCTAAGTCATTATGGTGGAAATATAATTCTTGTTGTTAGTTCACTGAAATAGCTTACTGGTATTTATCTGGTAGTCTGATTATCTTACTGCCTCGCTAGGTAGCAGTGGTGTGACTGCCAGACTGCCAATTCATAGTTCCCGAGTTCGAACCCAAGACACGCAACTCTAACTTTTCGGATTCATGTGCGTATTGTATAATTTATCGGTTGTTTAAATAACGGTGAAGGAAAACATCGTGAGGAAACCGGCATGCCTGAGAGATATTTCTCGACAGCATGCAAAGCCAAGTCAGAAGCCCATGGGCGACATAAAATTTCTGACACCAGGTTAGTCACTAGCCACACTGAAAAGAAGATTGGGAATTTGTCAGTAGGATCCTGGAGTTTGGATTTGTACCCGGTTAATAGTAATAGGCTCGCCCCATATAACATGGGGCATTAACATAACTGACAAAATAAGGGTGTACAAATAGGCCGTAAGTCAGAAGTAATATTTTGACTTTGAGCTGGTCAAGCGTAGTACGTAGTTTCAAAAGAATATAAGAGACCAGCTTATATCGATTTTGTTACGACTAAAGTGTGGCCCACCGTACTATATCTCTGCCTATCCTTTTGAGAAATATAAACTTGAAGTTATGTTTCTAGTTGAGAATAAATCCTAGGGTATATGGCATACTTAGATTGGCTACACGTTTGAGCAGTGACTGAGCGATTGGCTTGCACGCTGCGGGTTGGAGGTTCGACGGTAATGCCGCATGGAACAAATATTTGCATGGCCTACAGCCTACAGGTAGTTGAGTCGAATCCGGGCGATTGTGCATTTGAGATTTGTATCTGAATACGTTCGTGCAATACGGGAGAAATTGTAGAGAGCGTTAACGTGAACTAAGGGACAATTTCACCGATGAAACTGAACGCCTTTAGCACATCTAAATTGCGCTCATTAGCTGTTATTGTCATTATTTTTTATAGAATATTTGACACTGACGGCTATTGAACACGGTTTAGATGTGCTGATTGCGTTCAGTTTCATTAGTGAAATTTACCCTAAATCTAAACTAATATTAGAAATTGGTAAAGTTGTCGTATTACCCAGTAACTGGGTTGTGGAGGTCAGAAGGCTCCATGTAAAACACTGGAAGTCAGCTGAATCCGGTTAGACTGGAGGCCGACCCCAACATAGTTGGGACAAGGCTGAAAAGTATGTTTGTAAAAAGTTAATCGCTGAAATTACTAATCTGATTACAAATCATAGTTCACTGATAGAAAACTGAAAGCTAAGTATAGCTTTCAGTGGGTATTACTATACCCAAGTGACTATGGACAGAAAAACGCACTATTCGTGTTGAAATCTCGCTGTGGGTGAAAAACCGCGGGGCGTAGGCTAGTCCCATCTCTTTTATTTCTAGAACAATCAATCTTCCTAGCCTTTTCCCAACTATGTTGGGGTCGGCTTCCAGTCTAACCGGATGCAGCTGAATACCAGTATTTTACATGGAGCGAATGCCTAGCTGACCTCCACAACATAGTACCCGGGTAATATGATACCCCTTAGTAAGGTTGGTTGTCAGACTTTCGGGCTTCTGACGACCCGTAACGACTGTCAAAGATCCACTAATGACAGCCGGGACCAACGGCTTAACGTGCTTTCCGAGGCACGGAGGAGTCTCGGAAAGCACATAAAGATGGTCAGTTATCCACGGGCCAACCCGCCAAGCATAACCTGATGAATCGACCGACCCGTGCGGCTGTTATTACTTAGATCTCTAGAACTATTGGCTCGAATAAAGTCGAGTAAATAGAAATCGGTTGAAACACAACATATAAGATAAAACATAAACCAAGCACCAATTCCTCATCACGCCAAAAACAAGACATATTATACAAACACACAACACTTTACCCGACTGCGCGGAGGAAGGAAACGTCCTACATATCACGCCTGTACGGAGAAAAATGCACTTTTAGCCGCTCGATTTATTCGCCGTATACACTATACATTGCCGGTTGGCTGTGTCCAGGAAACTCTTCGCCGGAACACGAGCTACAATGGTTATGATACATTGTATTTCGCACGATAGCGCTAAAGTGATTCAGGGAGCTACAGGATGGATTTATAGCGGATGCGAGCTGTTATTATTTTTCATTCTATTATTTATTTTTGGTGAATTTGGTTTAATGTTATATGGGGGATGATGTTCATGTGTTGTCTGGTTCTGAAAGGAGTGATTCTTAAGCAAAAGGGTTGGAATCCGGCAAATACCAATATATTTCACAGTAGGTTCATACTTCTAGTACTACAAGCAAGTCTGCTTAGCGGCCTTAGTTCGATAACCAGATAGAGAAAGGTGTTATTGGTTTTTGCCTAACTTCATTAAATGACAGTGAGGACGAATCAATCTACCTAGCCTTTTCCTAACTATGTTGAGGTCGGCTTCCAGTCTAACCGGTGGTAGCTCAATACCACTGCAGTATTTATTACTGGGTAACACAGGTCAGACTGGTTTTCTGACGACCAGTAACGACTATCAAAGATCCAAGAATGACAGCAGAGATTCCGAGCCACGGAGGGGTCTCGGTATGTATAGATGATCACCCATCCTCAGACCGACCACAACAAGCGTAGCTTAACCTGATCGATCGACTCGTGTGACTGTTATTACTTAGCCACGAGCCAGCACAGTAAGGACGAATGATTGTCTCAAATCGTCAACTCGTTCTGCGCAAACGTAGTGTGATGCATGCTCATTTCTTCTTTGTATGACACTGCCTTTGATGTGCAGAGCTTTAACGTGGGGCCAATAAGAAATAATAAAATACAAATTCTCTGTGCGTATTTTATGACCGACAATATTTTATATGATGGCATTAATTTTTGAATTTTATTTTGGTTCTGATATAATTTGAGTGGCGAGAATATAAAATTTCTGTATGTGAGAAAATACGAACGTTATTCTAGAGAAATATAACTGGGAATGAAACAGACTCTCTGGTTTATTTGGAAATCTTTTTATTTGAGAGTTCATGTTATATAAAATAATAAGAGTACGTATGTTCAGAAATAAGTGGTACCTATTACGTTTATTTATTTTATAAAGCCTATTCATATTTCTTATAATCAAATCTAGTTTAATAAAACACTAAAGTGGTATACAAAGGTAATTGTGTTTTTCATTTAAAATTAGATTTAATTGCTTGCCTTATCAATTTATTTCAATGCAAACTAGCTTGGGGTGACGTTTAGAATTATTTTAGTGATGTACGCCCTTGTATACTTGTTCAGGAGGATATTGTTGCCAATATCTTGACAAAATCGAACAATAATATCGCACAATATCGGACTGCCTCGTTGGTCTAGTAGTAGCAAGCGCTACTGCTGAGCATGGGGTCCTGGGTTAAATTCCCAGGTTGGGCAAAGTGTTATTGGGTTTTTCTATATAGATTTTCTCGGTAGCAGCCCGGAGTCTGGATTTGTGCCCGGTTGATGGCACAAGGCTCGCCCTCTATTACATGGGACTTAAACATAACTGGTGAAATGTGGGTGTACTATAGGTACACCTCTGCCGAACCCTTCGGGGAAACAAGGACTGGTGTTACGTTATCTTGACAAAATGTCGAAAAAACTCTTTAAACGGCATTCAAAACAACAATGGTGACGGCAATTCAAACTCAAATTCAAATGTATATTTCAATTAACGTCACAATTTACAAAAATTGATTCTAAGAGACAGGAAAGGGCAAGAAACTCCACATTTGCTGTTTTAATATAAGGAATATCCGCTTGACTGTCACTAATGAGACACAATAAAATTTTAATTGTTATTGAGCTGCATCAGTCCTTCGGACAGTTGAGGATCTACACAAATTAATTATTTTTGTTGAAAATCATAAGTGAAGAAAATCATTGCTATCAAAACCCCCAAACCAGAATATTTCTTCTAAAGAAATAATCATCTACTTACTCTTCAATTCCTCCCATTTTACAACATAACATACCAAATAAGTACAACCCCCTACGTATACGTCTGCCTCACGTACAAAATACATAACTCTCACACCTACGTATGTAAGAGACATTTGTCTCATAAAATATTCGTGTCTCTACAAGAAACTATTCAGACATCTTGAATTTCTACATATGTTCTTAGTATTATATAAGTGGAACTAGAAATGGATTTTCTGAATGTCTTGTCATATCTGATGCTTTGATATTTAATCCTGAAATCTTTATGTCCCCTTGCGCCGCTGAGTCATGTAAAAGACTAGATGTCTTAGGAGTCTTTTTAGCCGACTGCGGTTAAGTTTAAAAGGAGGTTAATGTTTTGTTGGGGGGTTTTAGGACCTATATTTTCGTTTTCGAGCAAGCGTTAGATTTCAAATTTTAAAACATTATCTACCAAGTTCCTAAGATAATCTCGTTCCTCATTGCGTAAGAAAATATCTTTGGAAAACTTTTCTTAATAATTATCCGAAATAATCTATAGGTACCCGTCCTTATCTGAATTATATGAGTTCATTACCTTGCTGTGGAATAAAAACAAGTCCTTCGAACCCGGATATGAACCAGCGACCTATGCGCTGGTTTATATCCGGCTCGAAGTACCATATAGAAAGTAAAGAAAAGAAAGAAAGAAAGAAAGAAAATAAATTAATTTAGCACAGAATAATAGGCACACAACACAAAATATTGTATTACAAGTAAAATATATAAAAAAAAAAAAAAAAAAAAACGTGTAAAGTGCGTTGTAAGATTTGGCATGAATGTGTGCCCCGGGGCTGCGCCAAATAGACCCAGTTTCAAGTGGACCTGAGTTCGGCGCTATGGTGACCTAACACACCTTTCTCGTATGATATTACGTCATGGTATGTATGGTAAAAACTAAAGTCTCGAATTATAAGGGAAATTGCTAAATTGAATCACTACAGCACTCTTACTATATGGTAAACTATTATAACTAACTTAATGGTAAAATGGTAATGGTAATGGCTTTGAGTCGTGGTGTCTCTAATGAGATCTGAACGCGAACATTTAGGTGAACAAGCAAATGTGCATATTTGCGTTCGATGCACTTATGCATTTTCGCTGAGTGTTCAATTAACTCGAACACTAATTAATTATAATTTGGATAACCGAACCTGAATTTGAAACGTAAAAGACAGCTAATCATAAATTGTCTCTGATTTTATACAAAGATCTCCTAAACAAAACAAGGTGTTCCTAGGGTTGTTACTAAACAACTATCGACATCGATTTAACATCGTTTCCATTCGGTCACATCCCTAGGTCAGAGGTCTGAAACCACAACGCAATGGGTGCTATAACAGAGGCGCTTGTAACAACGGGACCCCATTACACCTTCACGACCCTGTTTCACAACGGTTTGAATATAAAGGACAGACATAATAGGACAGGCAGAGATGTAGATGTTACATGTCTGTTTGTTTTTGAATGATTTCTGTAGATATGATTTATAAAGTTAAAGAGTGATGTCATTTTAAAATGACATTGCGATGTTTATGTCATTCTCGTCAGTGTAATTACCAGCTAAAGAAAATAAGTTTAACACTTGTAAAATTAACATTTGTTATTGATAGTATACTTTTCAATATTTAAGGGATGTTTCTTACACCAACTTTGTCACCTTGTAATTTTTATCTATGTCGGCGCATCACATAAATATGCGTTGATTGATCGTAGAAAGGCGCGGGGTGTCATGTCGGGGTACCAAATCCGCACAAGACGGCCACTGCGCGCCCTCGACACCACTCAGCTCACAGACGCGCTCCACTACAGTCATTCATTTGTAATGTTCTATAAACGTTGATCATTGTGAATTAATTGTGAGGCATTAAACCTGTTTTCATAAATAAGTAGTAGACCTACTCATTTTATTAAAAAGTCCGATTGAGCCCTTTCAATCAAAATCACACACACGCAAACCAAATAGGATTTTTTAAAGTTATAAACGCACTGAGCGACAGAGAGTCGTTACATTTTATATTATGAAAGGATATAGGTACCCCCAACAGAAATAGCATCGAAGAAAATTGAGTCCCTCTATTTCTTCTCACCTTAACGTCCAAAAACTTTACCAAATAGCCGTATCCAAAAACTTTACCAAATAGCCGTAGCCCGTAGGCTATAGGCTACAACCTGAAGTATTCATAGCCGTAGTGACGTCACGGGCCAGTAATAGAGGTACCGTCATTACACGCGAGGTGGCGTTATGAGCGTCATCAGACGCGGTTGCTACGTATACGAGTAGTGATGAGATATTTGAGGTATCGATATCGATAGGTAGTTTTGAAATGTGACTTTTAAATAAATAATAAATAAGTTGAACTACACATTAAGAAAAGTATAGGTACGTCTTTGTGTTTAGATCAAAAAAAATAACAGGAACCTGACATTCATCAAGCTTTACATATTAATTCAAAAGTAAGAACAAAAACATCAGTCCCTTATATATTATATATTTAATAATAATTGTAAAAAAATTACGAAACGCCATTAACGATATAAAGGAACAGTATACACTTGTAGGCTTAATATAGTCCAAAATAAGCCATCTAAATTACTAAACAATATTCGGAAGAAAACATCATCATCATTATCATTCTCCTGTCCTTATCCCAATTCATTTGCTGTCTGTGCAACATGTCTTTTTCTTCCATACTTCTCTATTAGTCGTCATCTCGGTAGTCACCCCCTTTCTAGCCATATCATCTTTCACACAGTCTATACCTCGTTTCTTTGCAAAAAAAAAGACAACATAACATTATTATCGAATACCTAAAATTTTATTTACCATAATATCATGAACGTTAGCAAGTACTAAACAAACAAGGAAAAATATTTTATTCGTCCCTGGAGGCGAAATAACATATCCCAAACGATGTGTTTAGAAAATAAACAAAATTGTGCTCAAATTGTTCAAATAATATCAGCTATTCTGAATGATTTTATAGTATAATAATACCTACTTATCCGTTTTGTGGTAAGCCAATCGTTGGTTTATGCTAATTTTGATTTTGTTTCCAATTGCTGTCAATAAGCTTAGTATGATTTAATTGAATGTGAAAGCTTATAACGTTAAAACCGTGTGCTATTTGGGCATTTCCGTAGAAATTGATCCACTCTCATTTTGTGCTGTCCCATGACTTTATTTATAATTCATTAGAAAACCGAAGGCCTATTATTGTAATTCACTATTTATCATGATAGTACAATAAATAAACTCAGTAAATAACAGTGAATTAGTCTATTTTTACTATAATAATGATTATAATAAGACGAAAATATGTTTGGAACCCCCCCAGTTTTCAGGTGTCCCACAGTGTCGCGACACACTTTGAGTTAGATTATTTATGACATAAAATTAAGCATGCATGTAAAAAGGTTTTAATATATTCAAATATATGATTTCTTTTAAAATTAAACATAAATTACAGCCACTTTAATACAAAAATAATTATTTTTTACTATTTTAATTGTGTCCCACGATTTCGGATGTAGTGGAAAATTCCACTTTGTAACGGTATTTCCTCCACAAGTAAAAAATAAACTTCCAAAATCTTAGCACACTTATTTTCCTGGCAACATTATTCATCGATTCCGCAAATTTTTTCGGTTGGCAATCAGGTGCTGTCAAAATCATTCGTGTCTAAACTTGCAAAGCGTTACCGTCTACGTGTAATTCATCCACTTTGTTAGAGGAATTTCTGCTGGTAAGTTTTTGTTTTTGATAATGTTGTTATTGTTAACTATAATAAAATAATCGTAAAAATGATTAATTGAATTACTTGCAGCATTCGTTGTTCTATTGTTTAACTACACGCAATTTTAGATTGGAAAACATGAAAACGTTACCTCCATTTTGTTACCACTTTTCCATATATAAATTTCCATAATCCACTTTTCTCCATTTTGTAACCGGGACCAATTTCTACGGAAACGCCCATTTAGGTATTATAAATTAACTCTATTATCTGTTTTGCCACTTATCATCACTAATCAACATAAGTAATAATATTTTTTCACTAAACTCAATTTGTTATAGTTATAATGATGGATGACAGAAATAATCTCCAGTTTTTTTTTTTTTTTTTTTGCCTGTACTAATTACTTCCGAAGTCTATTTAATGATGAAGAATAAACTTACGGTGTGAAATATCTCCAGAAACATTTAAAAAAAAACAATATAATCTATTATCGATACATCGTTCCACAGTCGTGTCCCATCCCTACAGAATCGGAAGGGTCCTCCTACACTCATTTCACGTGACATTACTCGAGTTGACCCGTCTATGGTCGTTGTAGAATGTCCGGTGTCTCATGTTATAGGCTGTAGCGGATGGACCAAGTTTTAATTGTAAGTCATCAAAGTTAATTTATAGGTCTAGGGTTGAAACTATTAAGATTACGACTTACACGAGGGCATTAAGATCCTTTATTGGTGACAATTCGTAAGTCTGGTATTACCTGGAAAGTTAGTCCTGCTGGCAAAAATATTGATCGTATTTTTATTCTACGACTACTGAAGTTATTCAAGGAAAATTCGTGTCTAAGCGAGAGGAGATTACTTAGATCAGTTTTAAGTAGTGGTTAAACTATTATTTTATGTAACAGTTTTAGATGATTATTTTGAAAACAATAAAACTAAACACATCGCCTTCAATTTTATATTGTGAGGAACACTGTGTAAGCTGTAAGTTTCCCAAAGAGCATATTAAGCAGCCTATAATGTTCCCACTGCTGGGACACAGGCCTCCTCTCTGTGAGAGAGAGTGGGCTGTAATCCACCACGCGGGCCCAGTGCGGGTTGGTAGATGTCACAATGTCTTCGAATTTTGTTTCTAGGACATGCCGGTTTCCTCACGATGTTTTCCTTCACCGTTTCGAGAGCACCCCTGCTCTGAAATTATCGGTGAAATTATTTACACAAAGTAAAGCGCCTGCTTGAGTTCGTACCCACAATCTACAACTCGTAAGTCAGGGCCGTTACCACTGGGCCACCATTGCTCCCAAATCGAATACAATATAATAAATTTTCAACACCATTTTCTTTTTTAAGAATCCCTTTTGTCAGCCTCAATTATTTGTAGTTTTTAGTAGTTTAGAACTAGTAGTAATTTCAGAACTAGTTTGCAAAAATTGTACACTTTGCAAGTTCTAAGATAATAATCGCCAACGCACCTCGCTTTCGCTTGTAACTCAAGCCCCATCATTACACGAATATTCGACAATCATTGGTCCGAAGCGCGGGCATTTTTTACAAATGTCCCGGATTTTGCCCAAGGGATAAAAATGGGCCACTTTTCATCGTCGTTTCACTCGTAATGGTGGGTCCTATGTAAGCCCGGTATGATGTGGGTGATAATACCCATGGATACGATGGGACATTGGTGTTTAAGTGTTAATGGGAGATTAGTTCGTTTTTATTGTATCAGTAAAAATATCATAGATTTCATTGGCGCTGCCAGTTAAACTAAGACTTGTCAGTTTGATTTTATATTTGGGGGAGAAGAGGGCATAGACAAAGTGACATTCTATCAGCGATAACGATGATGGATAAGTCAAAAATGTATTGGATTGAGTTAAAACCGTATATCAATCATGTTCAAAGTCGTTGTAGAAATACGAAACGCTTTATATGCGATTGCCTCAGGTCAAATTGAAATGATCTATTAATGTTTTGTTTAGAAATTATAGTTTTTTAGCCAGATAAGTAATACTACAAATCAAGGGTAGGTAAATGGCAAATGAAATCAAAAGGAGCAACGATTTCTGAAATTAAAATAAATAGTATTTTTAGCAATGAAGTGTAAATGTTTTAGAATTAGCAAGAAATGTATAAAAAAGTTCGTTGCCCATTCTATAGGGTGAGTTTTTAAAATGCCCCATAAAAGTTTTTATAATTACCTATTCTAAAAAAGAAAAACACCCTGGGTACTTTTTTTTTACTTTTTAAATCCTTTGTAAAACATACAGTTGTTATGTTGAAATACAGGAACGAAGCATTGAAACACGGTAGCCGAGCCAAGACTAGATTATACTACTTCGTTCTCATCAATTTATCTTGCCTACCTTCACAAGCATTATTATCATATAGTAATTTAGCTGTACCTACAATAGTAAAATACCAATTCAGAATAACCCACAAACCATAATAAAATAAACCACTTAAAATTGGCAAACCTATAAACTTACGAATTTAACTGCATGAATCAATCTAAATTAAAGTTACATAGAAGGAATTCTGTGACCATTAGTCAAGATTACTTGCCCGCAAAGATAAGCGCTCACTATGTCTAGAAAGAGTTATTTTGTGGAATAAAGCGTTCATTTTGAACCATTTGTCGGCGATCACGATGTATGAACGGCTTATGATATTATTTGACGGTAAATTCTTATTGAACGTTTCGTTTTGGAGAGAATTCTCTAACAATGATCTATTTTTGTTTGCTGTGAAAAGTCTTCGTTTTAAACTGACCAGTATAATTACATTTATCACATTGACAAAGAAACAGTTATGGCTTATTTTCATAAGTCAATAACTCGGTCGATATACAGCATGCGGGGACTCCCCACAGGCGACGTAAATAATAATAAAACTTATAAGTCGATAATGGAGTTGGTACACGTCACCGTCTTCGGAGAATCTCCGTAGTAGCGGGCCGAGCGACCAATGAAAATCATCGGTCGGTAAAAAGCGTGCGGAGACTCACACCCAATGAAAATGAGCCTTCATAGCAACTGTCAAACGTGTGCTGCAGGTTCTCCGTATACCGCAACGATTGCGGTATACCTCCCTCCCGACTAACGAAAACGGTTCCCCGAATACGATCTAGATGCTTTACAGAAATCTCCCGCACCCCGCATACGAGCCCTAAACTATTAAAAGTATATAGTTTTATTGCACTGAAGAATGAATCGGTATGCTTACAAACATAGCAATGCCAACCAATAGTGACGGCATCTCGTACTACGTAGATACCGATACCATAATAGGAGACTAGAGGTTTAGAAGTAGTACTAAAAGCTATTTTTGAAGTCTCCCGGGGAATTAGTACTGCCATATCTATATCTGTCGTCAAGCAGCGTTGCTGTGACCCACTTTAAAAGTTATGGTTAACAGTGTAATTGCAAGCACATGTGACATTTCAAGCACATTTACCTCGGTGATAACAACGCACCTGGGATGGTTGTGGTATTGTATATGTTTACAGACTGCGGTGTAAATGTTTACATATAAAGTGGGCTGCTTGCTTGCCAACTAATAATGTAAAAAGCAGTGGTGGCCCAGTGGTAGCCGCCCCGACTCACCGTCGTTTCGAACCCAAGCAGGCGCTTTACTTTGTGTAAATAATTTCATCACCACTGCTCTCAAAAACTGTGAAAACATCGTGAGAAAACCGGCGTGTCCTATAAACAAAAATTCAAAGACATGTGAGATCTAACAACCCGCACTGGGCCCTCGTACACCCCAGTCCCTCTAGAAGAAAGGAATATTATAGACTGATTATGCTAACATATAAGTAACCAATAATTATAATTGTTGTTTGATAAACGATGGATGGACTGTGAGAAAGATGATATGGCTAGAAAGGGGTCGACTACCGAGATGACGACTAATAGAGAAGTATGGAAGAAAAAGACATGTTGCACAGACCCCAAATAAATTGGGATCCTAAAAGCAAGAGAATGATGACGATTTTACTCATACGACTCGTATATATACGTGCAATGAACAGTCCCCAACCAATTTCCCAACAGTGATTAGATACAATCAATGCACATAGAACAGCAACTTCGCCAAACATCGTGTACATTCGGGTACAGTCGTAATTTCTCGGAGACTGTCACAACTTTCCTAAAGATAAAGTTAAGTTAAAGTTTCTCATTCGGAACTCATTAGCTGCACATGCTTATAGTTTACGAACATGTTAGAACGAATGTGTTGGAACAAATATGTTGGTGTGAAATGTGGACTTTGTGTTGCAATTTTGTACTGATGGTGAATTAATTTTTGGTTAAGATATTATATGGGAATTAAACAGAACCGGCGTAATGTGGGCGTACTATACAAACTACACCTCTGCTTAGTCCTTCGGGAATAACAGACGTGATGCTATCTTAAATAGGACATAGACAATTGTTGTATTTTGGAGATTCCTATGTCAAGCATTTTGCAGCAATAGGCTGATAAAACATGCATGACTGATGCATGACTTTGTGTTGCAAACTTAGCGTTAAGGCAAAACTAGTTTTTTTTATTACTAGCCTACGCTCTGTCGCCCCTGGGTAAAGGCATCCCATAGTTTTCAATTTTGATTATCTCAGATCATTCGTACACATCGATGTAAAATATTCGGTATGGTTTTCCAATTTTTCCATCTTTCACGAGCTCGCGCGTCCTGGATTGGAATATTTTATAATATAAAAAAAATAAAAATATTATAGACCTGCCATGAATAAATCCATAGGCTTTGACCCCAAATAAATTAGGATTTGGAAAGGAGACTGAAAATTAATTCGTGAAGTCGTGAGGAAAGTTTTGAGTAAGTATAAATATGAATAGCTACGAGTACGGCAATAATATAGAACCGATGGATGGGCTGTGTGAAAGATGATATTGCTAGATAGAGGGTGACTACTGAGATGACGACTAATAGAGAAGTATAGAAGAAGAAGACTGCTGAAGATTTGAAAAGAAGAATGCTGATGAATTCAACAGTTACTCAACAAAATTGGTGCCAATAGCGCCACTAGCATCAATCTTAAACTCAGCACCTACCAAAAATCTTTCAAAAACTTAAACTACTCAATTTATCATGCGAAACTAAATCGATTTGTAATATACATAGCGATCACGTGGCGTCCTCGTGACGCGTCCTTCCCGCTCCCGTTTCGCCCCCGTGCCGCCTTTGTTTCGTCGCAATGGACAGTAGACTTGAGAACTATTTGTCTTACAATATTCTATCAGATATGTACGTATTATTTGTTTCGTTTTCTCACAAAATGTGAAATACTTGCGATGTGGAATTGTATCCTTCATTCAATTTGTAATGAACCTGCTATAAAGTTACGTATCTGTTTCATTTTGACAGTTCAACAACATTCATTGCGTTTTTTACGTTGTTGAGCAGATTATTTTTCGAAATTATGAAGCAATGGATTTAGCAATCTGTTTCAAAACGATTGAGATTCTGATTGATCGTGTATTACACAATGTAACTGGTTTGTCAACGTTGGTACTTTAATAGCCAAATAATATGAACTTAATAAAAGTCTTAAATTCACTCACAGACAACGCACTATCTAAATCACTGGATCAAGAACCCTGAAATTTTACACAAGAGTTCCTTAAATTATATAACGAAAGTGGGATAGTGCTCAGGAGGGATTTTACACGACTCATAATGCGAAGCATTAGAGAGTGCTTTACGATCAAAAAAATTGTTTTGCCTCCTTTCTGAAGCTGTTTTGTTGTTACACTCTTGTTATTACATAGAATTTGAATTATATACTATTGTATAGATAATTTAAAAAATTGATTGAATGCAGCAGAAACGAAAAAAACATCAAAATAATTTTTGATGCCAATCAAGTGTGAAACTTGAAAACATGGTAGCTTGTAAAACAAACATTAATTGAGTTTTTATAGATTCCTTTCACCCTTATGAGGAATAGAAAATTTATCTTTTATTGAAAGTATTTTTTTTTTACACGATTTAGTGAGCATTATGAGTCGTGCACTTTTGGATTTTTGACAATTATGCCCATATAGAGGTTAAATAGAAGATGAATTCTTACCGACAAGAAATGCCATCATATGTAAGAAAATAGTTTAATATTACGAGCCCTGTGGCGGCTTGTAATGTAATACTCTTTTATAATATGGTGCTCTGTACTGTGTACTTACCTAAGGGCACTGGTGTAATCTTTTATCTAAGCCGTTACATTTCAGTCCATCCAGTTTTCTAGAATAGATCGCCGCAAGCGATAACGCTGGCAAGATAACGCAATTTATTTTTGCTAAAAAAATGTTTTTATATCTTATAGTGCTGAGAATTGTACTGTACAGATCTACCCTTTGACTGTTACAGAACAGACCTCGTGTTATTTTAATTCGTTATGTTAATTAGATTATTCACTTCCATTACTAAAGTTAGAGATAGCAATCTCTTTCATCTTAGTTAGTCGATAGAAATCCAAATGACATCAAAGAGTTTTGCTTTATCAGTAGTATCCAATCTATCCTACAGATGAAATGCAAGACCAGATAACATTTTTAATCAACTTCAAAAAGGAGGAGGATACTCCGCCAATTATGAATTAATTTTGATGATTCTTTTTTTGTTTGATAGGTCATACTTCAGAGGTGGTCCCATATAAATTTGATAGACTTTGCTTGGCTAGTTTTTGAGTTAGCTTCAATAATACGTATTTTTCCTACTTAGCGGATGATAATTATGATGATAAGTTCCTGTCACTGTAATTTACATAGCAAGTAGTGGTATTCGAATGTGTGTTAGGAACCACAACTAAAAAGTGACTAATAAAAACATTTACAAAACTTTAATTTCGGAAGTCGGTGGCAAAAAACGGTCTTGACGCAGAATGTCCCATTCGCAAAATGTCACTGTGAAAACGAATGTCCTATTCGCGAAACGTCCTATTCGCAAAACGTCCCATTCTCAAAAAGTCCCATTCTCAAAAGGTCCCATTCGCACAATGTCCCATTCGCACAATGTCCCATTCGCACAAAGTCCCATTCGCATAAAGTCCCATTCGCACAATGTCCCATTCGAGAGCACCAGTCATAAAAAAAAGGAAATCAGCTGTTCCATACAATGTGTTTAATACCTACTCGACCTGATGTTTTCTCGCGATATGACTGGCACTCCTCTTATCCTCTAGTATTTTTTTAGTATTGACTAGTGCTGTCTATCTGTTAAAAAATGAGCACTGATAAAAAATTAACACTGTAGATATATCCGATATATTCATGGCCTCGTCAGTAGATGAAATAATTATGATTATGAGGGAAAAAATATTTGCTACATCATTGCATGATTGCATCAGGCGCATTATTTTATAACTCGAAGGAAAAAACGGATTTGACGCAAACTGTCTGGAAAATCTATATGGTAGTTTCCGTTGACCTAGAATCTAAACGCGTCACATCGAAATCGTCAGATTATTGAATGAGAGCCTTTTTTTAGGTTCACTTAACACCCCTTTAGAAAATCTGACGCGCTCGATTATATATATTTTTTTTCATTTTCAAACCTTACGTACAACCACCCGCATCATGCAAACGATCAGATTAACATAAGTACATTACTATATCTGACGCGCTCCAGTATGGCCATGCAACAGTATTTTTTTAATATATTTTAAACTCTATAGCCGCTCCCCCCACCGATGAAAAAGTATACATTATATAACATTTTTTTCTTCTTATCATCTAAGCTTTGCAACCCAATAGGTCTCTATGACGCTCGAATAAATCCCCATTTAGCATCGTGGGCTCCCCTACCATTGGTATTTGACGCACAATACAGGGTGTTAAAGTAATTGCGGGCCATAGCTTCAGAGTGAGTTCAGTATCAATAAAGGAACCCATAAAAAATAAATACCTTTAAAAAAAGTTAAAAAAAAACGAAAATTATCATAAGATGAACCTAATGTACAGACGCCAGCACATCAAGTTACTACAATCTGTTAGATTTATTTAATAGATTTTCAACTTTATATCTAAAGAATAAAGTTCAATGTTGATTGAGAAAATTTGACAGGTTGGAGTAGGTTGATGTGCTGGCGTCTGTACATACCAACTAATTAAATAGCGATCGTTTAGAATTGCTTAAAATGGTTCTTTATTTTGTTTAAATACTAATTCGTAATTTCCTAGAGTTACCTACCTACCTACCTACTATCGAGCGCAATGAAATACCTACGCCTGAACACTTCGATAACACCGAGTGAGGGATAGGTAACTAGGTACGTAAATATTACAATTCCAAGTATTTCTTCTTCCTACTTTAGCGTGCTTATCTCCTTCAAAATTAAAACCTACAAATTATAAAAAAGGTGATCTTGCATTTTTTTTTTTATAATATTTTTATTTTGCCTCGGTTCCTTTATTCAGTATCTACCTTGAAGCTATGGCACGCAATTACTTTAACACCCTGTATACGAGTTTATGCGAATGGGACATTGTGCGAATGGGACTTTATGCGAATGGGACTTTGTGCGAATGGGACGTTGTGCGAATGGGACATTGTGCGAATGGGACCTTTTGAGAATGGGACTTTTTGAGAATGGGACGTTTTGCGAATAGGACATTTCGCGAATGGGACGTTCTGCGTCGACGGGACTTTTTGCGAATGGGACATTCTGCGTCAAGACCCAAAAAACGAAAATTCAAAACCAAAGACACCGACTTCTGAAATTAAAGTTATTTTTCACTTTGTAGTGTGTTTTTGGAAGTCAGTTGTTTTTTTATTGTAAAAAGTTTATTTTATTTTATTTTCGCTGATCGGCATGACAATTCTCGAGAATATTCTCCTTGCAAGAACTTTGCTGTTAAGTTCTCGAGAACATTCTTTTTGTAGGGAATTTACGAGAATTTAAAAATTGGATGACTTTATTGAATCGGTTTTTTTTTAGAGTAATAGTTTTTAACGCATTTGAACGTTTTACGAAGTATGAGTTTAAAATAAACTACACCACAACTTAAATTCTCAGTAAATTCTCCTGAGCGAGAACATTCCCGAGAATATTTCCGAGAAAATTCTCATAAATTCTCTTAAATTTCGTATGGTAGTAATGTTAAAGTACGATTTCTGTATTAATACGAACTTTATGACTTTAAAATAATCAGCATTAATAAAATGAATAAGAAAACAACATTATAAGAAAGGTTTATGGTGCAAATAATTAAAAACAAAATAACAATTAAAAATAATTTTGACGCAACTAAAATCGAATTTGACAATCGCGACTCCATGTGGTACTTGTTTGCCCTCCCATGGGAATTTTTTTAGAGCCGGAGGCGCTCAGGAGGGCAGCGTCGACGTGTTTTGATATGGAATTTTTCACTTTTTGTATGGAAAATATAAAAAAATATTACCTACATGTTGAGTTTTGGGGGTTTAAGGGTTTTATAAAGATAAAGATATAAAGTTAGGGTTTATAATTATAAAGATAGAATAAAAATTAGTTGGCATGCGCTCACACCAACACTTCGACTTCAGTGCAAAAACAGTACTGTATTTTTTTTTTCTTTTGCTTATATCTCGAAAATGGTGGTCCTATCGCAAAAATAATGAAATTTTCGACACCCTTTAGAAAACCCTTAAACCCCTATATCCCAACATGTTGGTAATAATTTTTCATATTTTTCATACAAAAAGTGAAAAATTCCATATAAAACTCGTCGAGGCTGCACCCACTGCGCGCCTCCGGCTCTAAAAAAATTCACAGGGTAGAGTAAATAAGTACCATGTGGAGTCGTCACGTGATTGTCAAATTCGATTTTAGATGATTGTGTCAAAATATTTTTTTAATTAAGAGTTTTTTTTTGTCAGAATAGCTTTAAGATTATAGCCAAAAGTAGGGAATTTTAGTGACAGTTTAGTTCAGTGTACAAGAGATCACAAATGCCTCTAAACTAGACTAAAAATCACTAAAATTTAGTTTAGTCCTGTCAAACGAGGATTTCTCATTCTGAAATAGACTAAAGTGACACAACTTAACTATATTTTAGTTTGACAGCACTAAGATTGCACTGAGATAGCAGTATAGTGCAAATGGCAATTTTGCTATTATGAATTTGACGTTTTTCACCATATAAATTTAGTGGATACACTAAATTTTTACTCGAGACGAGTGGAATAAAATTTGTTAACATGAACTAAAATTCACACTAACACTTCGACTTCAGTACAAAAACAATTTTTTTTTTTTCTTTTGCTTATATCTCGAGAATGGTGCGTCCTATCGCAAAAATAATGAAATTTTCGACCCCCTTTAGGAAACCCTTAAACCCCTTTGACCTGACATGTTGGTAATAATTTTTCATATTTTCCATACAAAAAGTGAAAAATTCCATAGACGTCGAGGATAATATTTTTTTAATTAAGTTTTTTTTTTGTCAGAATTGCTTTAAGATTCTCATAGCCAAAAGTAAGGAATTTTAGTGATAGTTTAGTTAGTTTAGTCTAGTGTACAAGAGAATCGGCACCATTTCCAGTCCGAAACATAATACAGTAACGTTTTTTCAAATAAAGTATAAATTAACAACAAAAGATGTTTACTTGAGACCTTGAAATCAAAATATATTGTAATAAAATTTAGCAATTTTACTTCCATTTTTAAATTCTCGTATATTCTCCGTCGAAAAGAATATTCCCGAATATTGCAGAACATTCTCGATCCGAGAATATTCTCCGGGTGAGAATATTCTCCCGACCCATCACTAGGCATGACCAAACATCGTCAGAACTAGTTTAATTTCTATCATTATGTTTTTAATACCAAACGGACGAATCTGCTGACACAATAATGACAGCACCAAAAATACAAAATCAAAATGCACAATACGCAATAAACGAGAAACCGTCATTTAAATTCGCATTAACCCGGAACTAAACAAAACGGGACAAGCACACCGGAATAAATTCCCGCTGAATCGGGAAAATTCCCTTTAAAATAAATATCATTTTGGAAACTATACCGCTTTGAACATCGACAGTTTTGTAGGAACGAAACACCAGAACGAAATATAAAACAGTTTGGGAACAACGCTTTCGCTGGAAAGTAGCCAGGGTTAAATAAATATGTATAGACCACAGAGTAAGGAGACGCCTCGACAACCGGTACTAGAGCCAATTGTCAACACTTACATATTATACAAACCAAGCGTATCACTATTTACTCAGGACTACGACAGGAATGGCGTATACGAACTGACGGCTTTGTCTGTGGTCCTTGACAGAAATTTTGCCCTCATCGTACTTTTGACGAATTATACGAATTATACTGCTGCCGAGCAGTGGTGGCCCAGTGGTAACGGCCGCGACTTACGAGTTGTAGGTCGTGGGTTCGAACCCAAGCAGGCGCTTTACTTTGTGTACTTCAATAATTTCATCACCACTGCTCTCAAAACGGTGAAGGAAAACATCGTGAGGAAACCGGCATGTCTTAGAACCAAAAATTGGAAGACATGTGACATCTACCAACCCGCACTGGGCCCGCGTGGTAGATTACCACCTCCTCTCACCGCCCACTCCCTCTCACAGAGAGGAGGCCTGCGTCCCAGCAGTGGGAACATTAATAGGCATATTATGTTATACTGCTGCCTCTAGACGCGGCGATTCCGCGCTCTGTGGTATGAAACTACAGTAGAATTATACTTGTTGGTAAAAAAGGTTGAAAATCTTTCTTTTTTCCGCCAAGTGAAAATTTGAAGGGACCGGATTTTTTGCTGATTTTGAAAAGAGAATGTTTTGTTTAATCAGCTGGTTTTGGTTTTCTCCGCAACTAAAGGAAAAAGGAATAATTTTTTGTAGTTGAAGGACTGGTTACCCTTTCTTTGTGGTAACACGAAATGTTTTGCAGTGCTAGCAAACATAGTTTGCCTTAAATAATGAAAACTAAGCTTTTATTTGGTTCTTACCTTATTTATTTATTTATTTATTTATATATACTTACTTTATTGTACACCAGATAATATATTACAAGAAAAAAAAAAAGTTATACACTACAAAATATACAATGGGCGGCCTTATCGCTTACTGCAATCTCTTCCAGGCAACCTTGGAATGGACAGTGATATTATGGACATAAAATGGGGTTGTCTTTGGTGCAAATAAAAAGTATAATATTAAAATATACTATAATAGTTATATAGATAAATGCTATATAATAGATACATACATATTAACTATACTATAAGCAACGAAAATAAATGACGATTATTATTACAGCTAACGACGATATTTGAGATCTATAAACGTTACCTAGCCCCTGACTTAGACATGTTCGCGGCTTCATCTTGCACTTGTAGTTTGACAGTGACAGTGAGCCGTGATAGCCTAGTGGTGTAACCGTCATGCTGCCAAGTCATAGGTCTCGAGTTGGAACCCAAAGGCACGCACCTCTGACTTTTCGGATTCATGTGCGTATTGTATAATTATCACTTGCTTCAAAAACGGTGAAGGGAAACATCGTGAAGAAACCGGCATGCCTGAGAGATATCTCTCGGCGGCTTGTGTAGCCACGTCAAAGGTTACATGGGCGGCTTTAAAACTCTGACACCAGGTTAGTTACAAACCACACGAAAAGTACGTACTAAGTAACCTTTAAAGATCTCGGCATTCGATTGTGACTTTAGTTTAAGAAACATTTTATTTAAAAAACACTGAAATATTTAAAATATTGATAAAATTATAAAAATGTTTTTTTCAGTTCGGTTAATAATTTCTTGTGGGGTTTCTATTATAATGATTGATATGAAATAGCGCTGCCAACTTGTTCCTGTGTAGTGCCAACAATTTTATCAACATTTTGTCTCATGTCATACCGCTGGCGGAAGAATAAATTTAGTTTTGATTAAATTATTTCACGAATCGCTCTTTTAAGAAATTTTCAACACTAAACACCATTGCTGTGTGCACCACACCATTGCACCATTTGCAGTGTTCTCTTTAAAATCAAAGTGTTACCGATAGAATTCATTATCATTTATTTATTAGATTTAGATTTTATCTATATGTTAGATATCCTATGGAGCAGGACCAGCATGTTTCCAAGCATTCTTACCTTGGACAACATCTTTCACACCGACCATCCATCGCTGCTTTGGTTGGTCTTCCTCTACTCTTCTAGCCATCCACATTCATACTCAAAACTACAGAATACAGAATAGAATTCGAGGCACAAAATGTTTCTTGGTAAAGTAAACACAATAACTCAAGGATTGCATTTTGGCTACGCCGTAGCAGTCGTAGCTGTCACTGCTACGCATGCTACGGTGGCGTAGCAAGTAATCGATTCGCTACGCGTTGTCACTCTTGAACTTTGTAGGTATGGTCTGTTGAAAAGTATCGGTGTAAACAAATGAATTAGAAAATGTATCCGGATGACATAATTATTTTGTATTACCACTAAGAAATTAAGTACTGTGAATTGATTATTATTTGACAATAACAATAACAATGATGAAAAAAATTATGTGACGTCAACTTGAATCCTTCTAAATACAGATAAATGTTTTACAAATTTTCTTTTGTGAGTAATTGCATATGAATTTGACCTTTTACGCGACTGTACCAAAAATAAGGGTAATGTTTTATTAAACTTTGTAACCATTGTGTCTGAATAGCTGTAAGTTTTCCAAACTTAATAAAATAAAATAAATAATAAAATACCTTTTTTATTTTAAGTTTAAAAAATACAGTTTTGTGAGGAAACAATAAAGAATTACCCCATTTCAAACAATACTGACCTACTCCAACTAGAAATTAAACTCCAAAAATAGACAAAAACATCTCCATACTTAATGAAAGCTATTCTTACACTAAGCACGAGCAATTTAAGGAAGCTGAAAGCAAATAATTTAAGCAACACGCGTTGTTCGTTTCCCGATAGAAAACTCCGTCCAAAGAATTTAGAAAGTTTGCCTTTAATTAAATCCGGGAAAAAGAAAATGTCGAGAACAATATATTAGCTAGTTTCAAGTAATACTGTTTGCTGATCAGTCGATGGTGAAACAAACGAAATTGCTGGTGGTTTTTCTCAGTTATTAGATTTTTTGGTTTAGAGATTAATTTGTTTTTTTAAAGCAGTGATAACCTAGAGCCTAATGCTGTGACCGTCGAATTGTAAAGTCTTGGGCCTCGAGTTTGAACCCAAGGCACGCCTTTGTCTTTTCGAATTCATGTGCGTATTGTATAATTTTCACTTTTTAAAAACGGTGAAGAAAAATCGTGAGGAAACCGGCATGCCTGAGAGACTTTTCTCGATGACGTGTGACGCCAAGTCAGAGGCCGGGCGGTATAAAAACTCTGTTACCAGGATAGTCACTAACCAAATGAAAAAGATGACCAGCTATCTAATCACGCAACACATTTTCGTAAACGATTCCGACTAATCTGTTTCATTTTGACAGTTCAACAATATTCATTGCGTTATTTACGTTGTTGAGCAGATTTTTTTACGAACTTATGAAGCAATGGATTAGCAATCTGTTTCAAAACGATTCAAATTCCGATTGATCGTGTATTACGTAATTAGGATACAGGATATTAGAAGTTATTTTATGTTTATAAGTATTGTTTGAGAAAAGGGAGTTTATACTTTGACTATAGTTCTACCCCCTTATTAATAAACGCGGTGGCAAGTTATGCCAAATGTACACCTAGAAACATGTATATAAAAACGTAATTCTGAATTTTATACTGATAACCTACGCACGTTAAGCTATTGGTCCTGGCTGTCATTTATAGTTCTTTGACAGTCGTTACGGGTAGTCAGAAACCCAAAAGTCTGACAACCAGTCTTACCTAGGGGTATTATGTTACCCAGAAAGGGTAATGTACGAAAAGAACATTACCTACATGTACATACATATAAACTTCTAAACAAATTTTTAGTAAGAGTAGCCCCACTTACTTACTATCTTCGTTATCTTTTTTTTTTTATGAATTTCGTAGGCAACTGGTAAACGAAAAACTTATAATTATCATGATCTATGTAATTGTCAATAGCTAATATTATGTTTTTACCTACATCGTGTACTTTTCGTCATACCGTGTTGCTAAGGTGGACTAGACATTAGTGTTGTGCCAGTAGGGTTGTATCTTCACATATTTTGATGTGTTTTCGTCTGCCATATTCAACTCCCACAAAACAATTTCCTCGAATAAATCAACAACTCCGTAAACAATTAATATGAGAGTGTCCATGTTCATATTTTTGGCTTTCGTCCAGAAAGTTTTGTGCAAAGCAGCGGCTTCAGCGCTTCAAGCCAACAGATAATCACTGCGAACCAACGTCTTGGCAGAAGTCGCGACTTTATCTTTGGCGACTTTCAGTTTTGCAGTGATACGGCTTAAAATATTGTCTTTGGTAACTGATTTTTGGATTCACTTTGAGAGAGAAACTTCCTAATTTACACTGATTTGGAAACTTTAGTTTTCAAATTGCTGTAAAAATATTCCGTTGTTTGGTGCTACGTGATTGGTTCACTAAAACTTATAACAAGTTAGACATAACAGATTTAATTGGAAATACTTTTAGAAACCAGAGTTAAAGTGGGGGCATCCCCCTACTTTAACTCTGGTTTCTAAAAGTATTCACGGGGAATTAAATACAATTAAACATTTCGAACACATGTTAAATACTGCTTGTATTTGGTCCATTCTAAGATAATATAAACAAACACACCTGTAATATAAAATAAAAATAAAATAAATAAATAAATATGACATACAACATACAACATCACACCAGTCCCTTCCAAGACTGGTTAAGCCGTCGACCCAAGTTATACCTATGATAGAAATTGTGATTGCGTATATTCAGAAGCCTCAAAGTCTGAAAATCGGAATTAACTCAGAATGGATTAACAATGTAAAAAAAACAATTTAGAATGTTTTCTAGCAATTAAAATACACTGAGAGATATGATATACTTCCTCATCTAATATACGAGTATATCTATTCATATTATAAATTAAATTCCCCTTTCGTGTCTGCGTGTGTTCGTTGTTAGTATTAACTACGCAATGGATTATGATGTGGTTTTTTGCATTATTTAGAGAATTAATTCTATAAGGGTTATGTGTATAACAAATACATTAATGTCACACTTATAAAAAATCAATCTCGATGCTTTGTCGAGTCCCAAAAACTGTGCAAAGAAGGAGTAGGTCGCTAGTTTAAATAAAACACAAATAGAAAATAACATAGCATTTTAAACACATTTCAAAGGCAACGAAAATACTAAAAAGAGAAGATAAACATGCAATTTTAGCTCTTAATTAGCCCCAAATCCTAAATAACAGTTCAAATGAGACCGACACAGCAACTTTCAAAGAACAAATCTACAAAAGACTGCAACATACGAATGCAAAGTTTATAATAAGCCAACACTAGTGAAACATACCCAAACTGTAATTAGGAAAGCTTCAGTAAAAGCAAGTTGTATCTTTACAGTTTTTAATTATGGACGAACAGTTTATTCAAGTTTTGTTGACTGAGAGCCAATTGAGCTGGTATTTGTGTAGGACTTCATTATAAGAGTAGTTACATTTTGGTAGCTTCGCGTCTGTAATTTATCAAGTTATTTTGGCGCGTTAAAGATAGGTAGGTACTTAACATATTGCAGTAAATGGTGATATAGAAAATGGTTTATTATCCAGCTAATACATATGCAGGTACACAGCATAAGTAAAAACATAATCAGCCTATTGTTCCCACTGCTGGGACAAAGGCCTCCTCTCTTCGAGAGGGAGTGGGCTGTTTTATTTTATTTTATTTTATTAGGATCTCCAACAAAGAATACGTTATCTCCCACGCGGGCCCATTTCGTGTTGGTAGATGTAATACATGTCCGTCCTAGTTTATCATAATTATGCGACTTCGAGTTACAGCTTTATTAGCTATATGTAAGCGGGCACACCCTTTATGCCTGGAGGCTTAATAATTCGGGTATTAAGTTCTGTTTACGTTTTTAGTTTTTTAGTTTTTATTTTCGCTTGAGTTTAGATTTCGATGATTTTTTGTTTCTAACTGAATATACAGCTATGCTGCTGGGGAGTTTGTTGCACCACTTCTTCTTCCCAGCAAAAGCACTAGGAAGTGGTGAAGGGCGGGCGTTTTTGGAGGACTGTCTTATGTAATTTTGACGTTCGAAAAGTGCTGATTCTCAGCCTAGTTTGAATGACTTTGGAAATTGAATTTGTTATCACTGGGCCACTACTCGCTGGTCACAGGTACACAGATTAAACACAAATGTAAATGTCATAAGTAGCTTAAAATATTACCTACAGCTAGGTTACATTAGTGTAAGTTGCCAGTGAGTGTCAAACAGACAGTTGATAGTTGGTTGGTGATCTAGGGGCTCGAAAGTAGTGAGTGTATATAAATATAATATGTGAGTATAACACTCACTTAGATCATAGCGTAAACGAATATTTAAATGATAAAATACACAAAAAATGTTTTTTTTTTTAGAATCAGTTAGATTATAAGTATAGTAGCTCGTGGCTAAGTGGGGAGATCGTGGCTAAGTAATAACAGTCACACCGGTCGATCCATTAAGTTAAGCTACGCTTGCCGGGGCTGGTTCGTGGATGGGAGATCATTTTTACATACAGAGACTCCTCCATGCCTTGGAAAGCACGTTAAGCCGTTAGTCCTGGCCGACATTCGTGAATCTTGACAGTCGTTACAGTCTTTCGGGCTTCTGACAACCAGTCTTACCAAGGGGTATCATATTACCCAGTTACAGGGTTATGGAGGTCAGATAGGCAGTCGCTTTATGTAGGTAAAATACTAGTATTCAGCTGCATCCGGTTAGACTGGAAGCCGACCTCACAATTGATTGAAGTGAGTATAACACATACGGTCTCTGACTACACTGCCGGAATACGCATCTTGGCGTGATGTATGTTATTAGGAAGCCCCTGAGTCAGGAACACAGCATTGCAAACATCTTGCAGTGATATAATACCAGCCTATTACCGTCTTTCTGCAGTGCAAAGGCCTGTTCTCATACAGAGAAGGCACGAGCATTGATCACCACGCTGCCTCAAGACTGGTTGACGATGTCAGACATATATTCCCTCACCGATGTCAGTCCTGCAATGTTACAAGGCGATAATTTATAGAATAACTTTGGTGCAGGCTGTGTGACAGCGCTGAACTTCTTCGTGTCCAATTTGGTATAGTCAAATGTTTTCAAATTAAATTGACCGGAATTTATACCAGGGACTATTTTCTTGTTACCCGACTTCGGCGAAGTAAAAAAGGAAGG